>VZDJ01000076.1:12149808-12170102 GCA_008694505.1 Cyanoderma ruficeps | reverse complement strand
AATAAAATAAAATAAAATAAAATAAAATAAAATAAAATAAAATAAAATAAAATAAAATAAAATAAAATAAAATAAAATAAAATAAAATAAAATAAAATAAAATAAAATAAAATACAGGAAAGGGTGTCCTGTTTTAAACTGGTGGGAAAAGGCTCCCTCCTGCTTTTCTGTGGATTTCATTCCCAAAGTGGCTGTGGGTGTTTTTTGTTGCAGCACACACGACATCACGCAGAAGACGACTGGATAGTTCCACACGCAGCTCTACTGATCTGGGGAATGTCTTTTATAGGCTTGAAAGAGCTAACCCACCCCGAGCTCCCCTCCCAGCTTCTCCTGGAGAAATGCATTCCAAAAACGATAAGCAAATTATCTGACATTATATCTAATTACAGAAGCTCCTAATTGCACGGGCCCCGTTGGGAGGCAGCGGAGCGAACTTCCCCCAACAGCCGTTCCTGCAGTGCCCAGTAAATCAGCCTGTGCTCGCCACCGATTGGAAACTTTAACCTATAAATTAAATTAATAAGAGACAAAGGCTCCTTTTGTGCCTCCGCGAGCCCTGTAGGATTTTAGAAATAATAGGACTGGAAAGTGATTTATACTCCCAGATTAAAGGTCGGTTTGGCGCACACGACTTCGGGGCGAAAACACCGCGGCAGAGACTTCAAATTAACTCGTTCCTGCACACACACCCCCCCCAAACCACGGATTCTCCTTTTTCTCCAGAGTTACAAAGGTCTGCTGTGAGCACTGCAGCACTGAGAAGATGGAAAAAAAAACCAAAAAACCCTGGAGAAACACGTGGAATTTTCCCCGATCCGTGGGAAGGAGGGAAACGTGCCTGGGAATTGGCTCAGGCCGTCGTGCCCTGGTCACTGAGCTGACACAACCTGTGGGCTGCACTTCCAACCAATGCACGACCAGCACGGAGAGGCCAAACCCACAGGGAACTGGATGGAGGAGGCAGAAATCACCTGGAAATCGGAGCGGTGCAAATAAAGGGAAGGGCTCTGCTGTTTCTCTGGGCTCTTCTCCTGGCCAGGCCCTGTTTTATCCCGGGGGAAGAAAAAATTCCAGCTGAGCTTAAAACCTTTGGTGCCTGACCAAAGAAATATTATTGTGGAATCACGGGATGGTGATTTGGGCTGGGAGGGGCCTTAAATTCATCCAGTTCCAACCTCGACACCTTCCACTATTCCAGGGTGCTCCAAGATCCATCCAAGCCTGGCCTTGGACATTTCCAGGGATGGGGCAGAGCCACAAATTCTCTGGGAAACCTGTGCCAGGAATGGGATTGGTCATTACATTTATTCCCAAAAGAAAATCCACCAAAAAGAGACTGGAGGAGGAGGAGGAGGAGGGATGTGCATCCCTGTCCACCTCTGGGAATGCAGCTCCTCCAGCAGACCTGAGCCCAGAGACCTGGACTGAGGGAAAATTCCCTACAAACACCGAGAAAGGTGGGAATGGATGGGAAAAACTACTCTGCTGACACTGCACCTGCTAAGGAGGAGACCAGCAAAGAGATTATTTAATGTCCCCAAGTGCCAGAAGGACGAGAGGAAATTACTCTACTCATGGCCAGGGGGATTCGTTCTGACCACTGGGAGAATCCAGAGGTGGATTGATCCAGAATCCAGAATCCAGGATGATCAGATCAGGATGATACAGATCCAGATACATCAGGATGAGGGCTCTGGGCAAGGCCTGGAGGCCTCAAAGCCCCAAACTTTGGGGAGATGAGGACTGAGACACCTTTGCAGAAATCCAGGAGCTGACAACAACATCCCAGGAGGCCCCTGGGCCTTTTTCCTCCCTAAAGCAGGAGGGAAACCAGACCTGGTAAAAATCTCCCCTTCCCTGAGAGGGTGGGGAGATCCCAGACTGCCAGAGGAGCTGTGGCTGCCCCCGGATCCCTGGGAGTGTCCAAGGCCGGGTTGGAGCACCCTGCGATGGTGGAAGGGGTTTGGAACTGGATGGGCTTTAAGGTCTCTTCCAACCCAACCCATCCCATGTTCCTTCTAGAGCCTGGAAAATGCTCTCCTGCCACTTCCCCCCTCTCATTTCTGTCTTCCAGAAAGCATCAAAAATTCCTCACCTTCCTCCTCTCTGAGCATTTCTTAAAACACCCCATTGACAGGCTCATAAATCCGTAATTTCAGTAATTACCGGAGCCTTGCCTGTGTTATCTCCCAAGCTTCCAAACCTCCCGGGCCCTGCACGTTCCAGGAGCAGTGCATGGTTCCCCAGAGCCCCGGGAGGCACAGGGATGTGCTGGGATCCAACATCCCTGCCCCTGGAGGAGCCCAGGGAGAGCTGCTGGGGTGGCTGTCGCAAGGATTCGTCTGATTGGGATCGAAAACCACCAAAATGCGTGGAGTGGGGGAGGAAAAGGGAATATTTCAGGGGAGTGAGGAGGGTCCTGGGTGGTCTGCAAACGAGTTGGGAACAGCGGGAGGGTGTGAGGAAGAGATGAAATCCAATAGGTGCACAGGAAGCTTTCGCCAGGCTTAAAACAAATCCGTAAGAAAAACAGCAAAGGCTCCAGGAAGAGGAATTGTGTTACTGCTGGAAAGGGCCATTGGCATATTCCCAAAGCGGGGAGTGAGTGACAGCTCTGCTGCTGATCCCACACCCCGAACCCGCCCCACACCATGTTCCCCTGCAGGGGAAATGCCCAGGAAACCTTCACAGGTTTCTCCTGCCTTGGTTTGGTGTCTCTGGGAGTCACGGAAAGCTGAGGGAACCACGGGGGGACACCAGTGACAGGTGCCACCCACCTGCTCGGGTGGTAAAAGGGGGGAAAGCCCAGAAGGTGTTTTTGGAGTAAATTCAGATGCTCTGGGTGAAGAATCACAGGGAGAAAAGCAGATCTGAACTGCAGCAAAGAGACAAATGAAATCCTGCCCCGGTCCCGGGGCTCCACTGCCCGTGGAAGCCGTGGCTGGGAGGGAACTGAGAATTTACATGGAATTTTGGGATGGTTTGGGTTGGAAAGGACCTTAAAGCTCATCCAGTGCCACCTCTGCCATGGCAGGGACACCTTCCACTGTCCCAGGCTGCTCCAACCTGGCCTTGGACACTTCCAGGGATCCAGGAGCAGCCACGGCTTCTCTGGGAATTCCACATCCTCATCCTCCCAGCCAGGAATTCCTTCCCAATATCCCACCCATCCCTGTGGCAGTGGGAAGCCATTCCCTGTGTCCTGGCACTCCAGACCCTGGTAAAAGCTCCTGCATGATTCTCCTTTGGGAATTTTCCCCCTCAGCACCTCCCGACACCCAACGGCCTCCAGCAGGCCGTGGCCTCCTGAACCCAAACCAGCCGGGGCTGTTTGCTCTTGGCTTGCAGCTCCACCTTTTATTCTGATCATTCTCTGACCAGACACTCCTCCCCTCTTCTCCTCAATTCCCTGCCAGGATCCTGGGCCCCCCGGACACAAAATTTGGGGCTGATTTTGGGGTGTTGGGACTCCAATTCCCACCCCTGAGCTCAGGGAACACGAGGCCGACTCCTGCTGCCTGCAGGCCTGAGTGACAGCAAAGCCCTGCTCCCACCACTGCCCTGCCTCTGGAAAACTGCTTCCCTGCCTGCTCTGCTTGGAAAAAAATATCCCCCCACCCCATCCCTGCCTGCTCTGCTTGGAATAAAATATCCCCCACCCCATCCCTGCCTGCTCTGCTTGGGATAAAATATCCCCCACCCCATCCCTGCCTGCTCTGCTTGGAATAAAATATCCCCCACCCCATCCCTTCCTGCTCTGCTTGGGATAAAATATCCCCCACCACGTCCCTGCAGCAATCTGCTTTTGTTCTCCCTCAGGCCCGGCGTTATCCGTCACCCTCCTCCTTCCAGCACATCCTTTGAGGGCTCGAACCCCGGGAATTCCTTTCCACTTTTTAAACCTGGCCTAACTGGCCGTCAGTATTTATCATTCTGCCTCCTGAAACGGCAGCTCCACCAGGACTGTTGCACTCCTGGGAGTTTGCTGCTCCGAGAGTTTTCCCTCGTTTTCCGAGGCGCCCTCGTTTCATCTCGTTTCCCTCATTTTCGTCTGCGGAGCTCCCAAACCCTGGGAAATGAGGATTCCTTCCCAGCAGTGCTCAGCTGGAATTTTATCCCTGAATCCCTGCCAGCAAACCTGACCTGTGCACACCCAGCCAGGCAGATCCTCCAAGCCAAGCCCAGATCCCACTTTTGGTCCCATTTGCTCCCTCTTTTTATTTATTTATTCTTTTTTTTGAAGTGATGGGCACCTTTGATGTCATTTTACACCACAAGGACACAGACCCCGAGCTTCTGAAGGCTGAAAACGACTCCTTTATTTTTGGGATGTGTCTCCCTTTTATATTATTTTACACGGACTAATTTGAGTGGTGACACAGAGACAAAACCTCTTCACTCACATTGCTCAGAGCAGAGGGACATCAGGAAGAAAGTCCCTCCCAGGAAAAGGAATGAACAACACAGAACAGTTACAAAAACACTTCTCTTGTTTACAGAACATTCCCTGGGAGAAGAATTTCAGAAAATTCAAACATCTCAGGCACGGAACCAGGGCTACACACCTTGGGAAGAGCAGAGCCAAGCCAGCCTCGGGAATGACAAACCTCGCCAGGAAACTGCATCCAAAGATCCCCTGAATCCCTGGCAGAGAGCTGGGATTGATGTGAAAAGCTGCCCGAGATGGAGCTCTTCTTGCAGAGCCCCATATGAAGTCCAGATCCAGCCTAACGAGCTTTTGATGTCCTGCTGACATTTATCTGCCAATATTCTTGCTCCAAGCACTTGCCCGATGGTGGATCTCATTATTTCCTTGATCCCAGGCCAGCTCAGCCCTTGGCCCTTCCTCCAGCCTCGTGGAACTCCCCAAAACCCAGCAGAGAGCCCCAAATCCTCAGCTTCCAATCCCCCCCCTTCGAGACGTGGGAATGAAGCCAAGTGGTTCTGCCCTTCTGCCTCTGGAAAGGTCAGTTCTCCAAACTTCTGACCAAATGGGAAGGAAAAAACCAAACCAGCTGAGCACCAGAGTGTTCTTCCTTTGGGTATCAGTCACCTTGACTCGATGAGCAGCTCGCTTTTGCACCAGGAGATGAAAATAAACTGCATTTACAGGATTTTACTGCTCTCCTCAGCCAGGAGTCCCCAGCAGCAGCAGCTTTGGTCCCTGCACAGAGCTGTGCCATGAGGGCAGGGATGGAGCACAGCTCATCTCCCCCTGTTTTCAGGGAACACAACTTCCAGGGGGGGAATTTTCCTACTTCCAATGGGGGAATTTTCCTGTTCCAGTGGGGGAATTTTCCTGCTTCCAGTGGGTGAATTTTCCTACTTCTAGTGGGGGAATTTTCCTACTTCCAGTGGGGGAATTTTCCTACTTCCAGTTGGGGAATTTTCCTACTTCCAGTGGGGTAATTTTCCTACTTCCAATGGGTGGATTTTCCTACTTCCAATGGGTGGATTTTCCTACTTCCAATGGGTGAATTTTCCTACTTCCAGTGGTGAATTTTCCTACTTCCAGTGGGTGAATTTTCCTGCTTCCAATGGGTGAATTTTCCTACTTCCAGTGGTTGAATTTTCCTGTTCCAAGCTCCAAATCCCACGGGCAGTTCTCAGCAGCGGCCCTGAGCTCACAGCCCCAGGACTCCCACAAACCTTCCAAACGACTTCTGGGCAAACCTGGAAAATCTCCCCGTGCCGGGGCTGCCAGCCCCGAGCTGGGACAAAATCCATCAGCAAAACCCTCCAAACTCAAACCCTGCACGAAGGAAGGAGCAGAGACAGGAATTATCCCGCGTTTCATTAAATTTAGGAAGGAATCCTTCCCCCTGTGAGGGTGACGAGGGCCTGGCGCGGGTCCAAGGCCTGCAAGCTTCGGACGCCCCGTAAATATTTTAAAACACAAATTGTTAACGTCACCAACGAAAAGATCCCCCCGGAATTATTTGCACGGCGACTTCCTTGAATAATGACTGTTTTCTGTTTAATCCAGGGCCGCTTCCCTCACGGCTGAATTTGCAACTTTAGAATTTTCGGCACGAAACCCGAGCACCTGCTTCCCTGCAAGGAACATTTTCCCTTCCAGCCATGCAAACTGTTGGAACAAAGCCCACCCTGAGCCATCCGGGCTCATAAAAGCAGCTCATTTTCTGATTCATCCCAACAGATTGCTAAATATTATTTACTTTTTTTTTTGTTTTGTTTCATAATGGCTCGGGGAAGGGGAAAAAAAAAATAAAAAAAAGCTGGATGAAAAGCTTAACGAGGTCTAATCCAGGGGAGAGGAGGGAGAAAAGGAATGAAGAGGCAGTTAAGGAGCAGTTTGAGCTTCCTTATCGCCCTTATCGGCGCAGCTATCAGTCAGCAAGGCCTAATTAGGCACAAAAGCCATTGTGCTCCTTTCCAGAGGTTCTCCGGGAAGCCTCGGCTGGAGCACTGACTGACAGCCCCTGCTTGGGAAAAGCAGCCCCACGGTAATTAGGGACAATTTGTCCCCGTCAGGAGTGGCTCGGGGACACAGCCGAAGCTTTTCTCAGCAGCAGCAGCGACACTTTAAATAATAAAGTTTTTTAGATAATTTTTTTTTTTTTTTGTAAAGATAAAATGGGGCTCAGAGGTTGGCTCAGTGAAATCCTCCAAACTTTGGTGCTTTGTGGTGCCCAAACCACCCCGAGCTCCTCCAGGGAACTCCGGGGCAGGGAAGCAAATCCTGGATCTCACTTCCAACGCTGGCCAAGGTCTGTTGCTCCAGGAGTGGGGTCTGGTTTGGTTTTCCCTTCATCCCTTTGCCTCACAGAATTGTTCAAGTTGGGAAAGACCTTTCAGGGCATCAAGTCCCACCATTCACCATTGTGGTCACCACTAAACCATGTCCAACAGTGTCACATCCACCTTTTATTTTAACACTTCCAGGGATGGGGACTCCACCACTGGGCAGCTCCACCTGAGCAACCCTTTAGGGAAGGAATTTCCCCCAATATCCAATTTAAACCCCCCCTGGCCCAGCCTGAGGCCGTTCCCTCTCCTCCTGTCCCTGTTCCCTGGGAGCAGAGCCCGACCCCCCCGGCTGTCCCCTCCTGTGGAGCCACAAATTCCTCCTGATCCCCATTTTCTCCAGGCTGAGCCCCTTTCCCAGCTCCCTCAGGAATTCTCCGGCCCCTTTCCCTTCCCTGGACACGCTCCAGCCCCTCCATGTCCCTCTTGTCACGAGGGGAAAAATCAAAAAGTGGGAGAAAATGTGAGGGGAAAAAAGAGGGAAGTTTGGGGAGGGCTCTGCTGCAAAGCTTTTCCCTTTCTGGATTCTCCTTTTCTCCAGGCCTGAGCCCTTTTCCCAGCTCCCTCAGCCTCTCCTGGTGCTCCATTCCCTTCCCTGGACACGTTCCAGCCCCTCCATGTCCCTCCTTTCCTGGGACAGGTCACTGAGGTCCCTCAGGAGTGACCCTTGGCTGTGTCCAGCAGCTCCAGCATGGATTTGGTGCCCAGCAGGGCTCCTGCCCCAGCAGCTGCTCCCACAGCTGTTCCCACCAGTTGGTGACTGAATTTTCCAAGATATCTGTCTGGAATTAAAAAGCAGCAGCAGCAGCAGCAGCAGCAGCAGCGCTTTGGCAGCCATCGGGAAAAATCCGATCGCTGGATTGGATCCCACCCTGAGCACCTCCCTGCTGGGACACGGGAGAAATGGGACCATGGAGGATCTTCCCATTCCAAAATCCCTCCGACTGTCTGAACTGAATCCTCCACCAGCATCCCAAAGTCCTTCTGGAGTGGTTGGGGTCTGAAACGTCCACGTCCTGCCCGTGCCGGGAGATCCGGGCAGAGGGAGCTCTGCAGGGTGGGAGCTGCTGGGGTTTTCCAGCCTGGCTCTTCCCTCAGGGGATTTGCTCTGTCTGGAGCCCGTTGGGAGGTTGTGCCTGTGCCAGACAAAACCTGCAACAAGGGAATGGGGAGGCCCTGGGGAGCAGGAGGTGCTCCCCCATCCCCATCCCAGCCCTGGTGCCTCCTAACAGGGATTTGGGAAGCTGCTCCAGCCCACCTGGGTCATGTCCTGTGAGCTCCACCAACAGCCTGGAGGGGCTCAGAACCTTCCAAGGCTGTGGGATGGAGCTGCTGGGCTCTGGGAATGATCCCTCATTCGAGTTCAGTGTCTCAAACAGCAAAGAAAAGATTCCTCAGAGCAAGCTGGGAGCTTTCCTGGGAATCTTGCATCTCTGGCTCGGGAAACTCAGCTCTAGAGATGGTGAGGTTAAATAAATTAAATAAGTTTAAATAGGTTAAATAAATTTAAATAAGTTAAATAAGTTTCAATAAGTTAAATAAGTTCTGTGTGAGCACAGAAGTGCAGAAAGTCCTGACGTGTTAGGTCTATCCACTGCAGGAAGTCATTGATTTTTGTCCATATAAGCAGTTACACATTTAAGACAATATAATTTGAAAGTTTTTATATGATTTAGAGCTGTTGGGCTCTGGGAATGATCCCTCATTCAAGTTCAGTGTCTCAAACAGCAAAGAAAAGATTCCTCAGAGCAAGCTGGGAGCTTTCCTGGGAATCTTGTATCTCTGGCTCGGGAAACTCAGCTCTAGAGATGGTGAGGTTAAATAAGTTAAATAAGTTTAAATAGGTTAAATAAATTTAAATAAGTTAAATAAGTTTAAATGAGTTAAATAAGTTCTGTGTGAGCACAGAAGTGCAGAAAGTCCTGACGTGTTAGGTCTATCCACTGCAGGAAGTCATTGATTGTTGTCCATATAAGCAGTTACACGTTTAAGACAATATAATTTAGAAGGTTTTTATATGATTTAGAGCTGTTGGGCTCTGGGAATGATCCCTCTGGAGCAGGCAGGGACGGGGGGACACGCTCAGCCACGTCCCCCCTGGCCCAGGCAGGGATCTGAGGCTGCCCTGGCAGCTGGGATGTCCCAGGCACTGTGGGATCCATGCCAGAGGCTCTGCTGGAAGCAGAATTCCAGCTCCAGCCTGCAATCCTTGCTCATGGATTTGTCAAGCTTTGTGTCCAGAGCAGATAAATCGGAATAATCCTGATGCCAAACAGACCTGAGAGCCAGAGCAGCTTCTCTCTGCAGCAGCTGCCCCAGGGACGGGCTCCACGCAGGGAAAACTCCCTTTTCCTGGCCTTTCCTGCAGGGCAAAGAGCTCTCCAGCCACAGTGAAACTACAGCAACCCCAAAAACGGGGTTAAAATAAACCCGTGGTGGCAGATTCCAGGACTTCTCCTGCCAGGTGTGTCCGTCTGGGTGTGTTGGAGTGGAGACATGGAGCACCAGGGCTCCACAGGGATTGGGATTCCAACCCACAGACACTGCAGGTGCAAACCCTGAGCTCACCTTGGGCCCCCTGGCCTGGAGAGCACAGAAATCCATGGAGAAGGAGCTGAAATTCCCTCTTTGTGGTGTCTTGCCAAGCTGGGATTAGAGTTTGGGGCTCCTGGCACCCACAGGCACCATTAATCCACCAACCCCACGTGCCAAAGCTGTGCCTGGTGCTGCAGCAAAGGCTCCTGCACCTCCAGCAGAGCCTGAATTCTCTCCCACATCTCCTCCTGAGGGCTCCAGGAGGGTCAGGCTGGTAGGAAAATCCCTCTCCAATGCCAAGCACGCCATTCCCCTCTCCAAATGGCACAGAGAGAGCCCTCAGTGAGGAGCAGAGCCCCAGCAGGGCTGGGAGGAAGGCCCTGAAAGGAAAGAGGGAAGGAAAAGGACCCATTTAACCACAACAGCGCTGGGCTATTCCATCCCCAGCTCCTGACAAAAGTGGAAATGTTCTTTTCCACGGGCAGAGCTGCAGGTCCTACTCCAAACAAACAGTCCAGGCAGGGATGGAGGCCATGTGTTTCCATTCATTCTCTTGGCACAGGAGCCCATGTAGATCTTGGATGCGGCCCGTGCTGGAGCAGGAGGGCTGAGGTGGCCAACACACATCCCAGCACAACCCATCTGGCCCAAATCCATCCCTGACCTGCTCCAATCCCCACTTTTATCATCCTAATTACGAGCAGATTCCCAGCTCCCTCCCTCCCTCCCTGAGGTCCTTGGGCTGCCCCCTTTCCTGCCTCCCTCTGGCTGAAGCCAGCAGGTGAATGCCAGCCTTTGGGTGTTTTTGTTCCTTTATTGCTGAGGGACAAAGCTCGGCCTCTCTCATTTTCCTTTCTCTTGCAGACTCTTTGGTGGGGGATTAAAATAATTGATATTGATAACGAGATCTGCCCCCCTGCCCCTGGCCCCAATTACTTGCACAGGCTGGGGATCCTGCCCTTATGGATGTGACAGGAATGGTCTCAATTATCCCTCTGGGCTCCAGGATTGATTCTGGGATTGATTTGGGGATTATTGGGGCTGATTGTTGTGGGCTGGGGTCAGCGCTGGAGCCGGCCGGGGGCTGCCTCAGAGCTGGATTTTCCCCCCGTGCTGCCAGGTGCCTGGAAAAGTGGATAATTTACTGCAGCCACCCTCATGTTCGGGATTAGGAAGGACAGCACTGAAGGGGCTTTTCATCCCGAGTTTTACTCGGGATGGAGTTGGATCCTCGGGGTTTTGGCGAGCCAAGGGAGCGGCAGCTTCTGGACAGGCCCAGCCCCACACCGAGGGGGGAAAGCCCAGGGAAAGTGACTGAGAGTGAGACAGGAAAAGAGGTTTAAAGCTGACAAGGCAAACAGAGCTTTTTGGACCTGCAGAATCTTATTTCATGAAGTCATGGAATTGTTAAAGTTGGAAAAGACCTTTAAGATCATCAACAACAGCAACGACAGCCACGACCATCACCGTGTCCTCAGGAGCCACATCCACGTGGGTTTGGATAACGCCAGGGAGGAGGACTCCACCACAGCCCTGGGCAGCCCTTCAGTGCCTGACCACCCTTTAAGGGAGGGAATTTTCCCAAATATCCGATCTAAACCCCCCCTGGCCCAGCCTGAGGCCGTTCCCTCTCCTCCTGTCCCTGTTCCCTGGGAGCAGAGCCCGACCCCCCCGGCTGTCCCCTCCTGTAGAGCCAGAAATTCCTCCTGATCCCCATTTTCTCCAGGCTGAGCCCCTTTCCCAGCTCCCTCAGGAATTCCCCAGCTCCATTCCCTTCCCTGGACACGCTCCAGCCCCTCCATGTCCCTCTTGTCACGAGGGGAAAATCAAAAAGTGGGAGAAAATGTGAGGGGAAAAAAGAGGGAAGTTTGGGGAGGGCTCTGCAGCAAAGCTTTCCCTGTCAGGGAGTTGTGCAGAGCCAAAAATTCCCCCTGATCCCCATTTTCTCCAGGCTGAGCCCCTTTCCCCAGCTCCTCCTCATCACATTTGTGTTCCCAAATATTTCTTGGCCACAGATGCCAGAGCAGAGACATCACAACACCCTGGGCCACTTGTGGTGGCTGTGAGGTCGATCCAGGGAAGGGAATAAATATTCCTTCAGGACCATTCCCTTCACCAACGCAGAGCTCCTCACCCTGGGAACATCTCTGGATGCAGCGTTTTCCTTTTTTTTTTTTTTTACCACCACCCCTATAAAACTCAAATGCAAAAATAGAGGTGAGGAGGGAAGGGGAGCCGAGTTTGTAACCAGAGAGGAGACGAGCCCAGAGCCAGCAAACCACCCCCAATTTATAACCAGAAGGCAACACAATCACTGCAACAGATGTCAAAAAGATAAACCCACGGAGCTCTGCCCTGCCAAGGATCTGCTCTGCGTGTTGGGAGAGCACAGGGATGCTCTGGTCCTGTCTAACAACCACTTTTTCGGGAGTGTAAGAAGGAACAACACCACGAAAAAACTCCTCTCTGCCCCTGCCCTGCAGCAGATTCAGGGTGGAAGTTCTCAGCGAGGCTCAGGTTTGCTCCTGGATCCACCACGGTGGGGAGGAGAGCGAAGCAGAGAAATTGTTCTTTTAGGGCTGTGGTTGGGAAAAAACAGCATCACCCAGCTGGCACCTGGACATGGCCTGGCTGCCAGAGCCTGGGATAAAGAGGGAAAACGTGGAGAGCTGCCTGGCAGGAGAGGAAAGCTTGGGGGAAATTGTTTTACAAAAGAAAAGCAGACGAGAGAAATGAGGTTTTGTCACTCACCTCGTAGTGATAATCCATGCAGGTTAACTCTCTCCAGCAGCGATCTCCTCGGATCTTAATCAGCCCCTGGGAGGGGGGAAAAAGGGCAAAAACATGGTCACAAATACTTTATTTTACTTTATTTCATGTCTCGAGGTGCCAAATCCTGTGGTTAAACTGCAGAGGCTGAACGAGCCCCGTGGCACATCCACAGCCTGGTCCTGTCGCTGTTCCCAAGGGAACACGATGGATCTGACTCATCCCATTGCCTGGTTACCGAAAATCTGACAGAAATCCTCGTGGAATCTGCCAAATTCCCCTGGCAGGAAGAAGCCTCAGCCACACCTGAGCCTTGGCTCGGGTCTGAGCAGCCCAGGGCTCCTGGCATGGCTTCCAGCATCCCCGGGGAGCAGCACTGGGAAAAAACCAGGCTCTGGCCCTGGGATAACAGAGAAAACCCGGCAAGGTTCACGACTTTAACATCCAGACACAACCGGGTCTCCCTGCTGCCCCTGGAAAAGGGAACAGTGCCACCGAGCTGGGGACACGGAGCTGGATGGGGACAGGGAGCTGGGGATGGGGACACGGAGCTGGATGGGGACATGGAGCTGGATGGGGACACAGAGCTGGGATGGGGACACAGAGCAGGGGATGGGGACACCCAGCTGGGATGGGGACACAGAGCTGGGATGGGGACACCCAGCAGGGATGGGGACACAGAGCTGGGGATGGGGACAGGGAGCTGGGATGGGGACACGGAGCAGGGGATGGGGACACGGAGCTGGGATGGGGAGACAGAGCAGGGGATGGGGACATGGAGCTGGATGGGGACACGGAGCTGGGATGGGGACACGGAGCTGGGATGGGGAGACAGAGCAGGGGATGGGAACACAGAGCTGGGGATGGGGACACGGAGCAGAGATGGGGACACGGAGCAGAGATGGGGACACGGAGCAGGACACAGCTGCAATTAAAATAATTAGAGAGACAAAAGGGGGGCAGGGGGAGGAAGCTGCCGGCCCCAAACACAGCTGGCTGCCCTGCTGACAGCCCTGCCCCACCTCAGGTCCCGCAGGTATCCCCTGCCCTGGGACCTCACAAAAAACAACAGGGGACATTTCCAAATCACCGCGTCCATCCCAGGGCTGGCAGCGAGGCTGGGATTGAATTTCTTTGCCTCGGAGATGAAGAGCAGAAAGGAATCAGTCGGCCAGAGCAGGAAAGACACCTGGGCAGGGATGGGCCGGAGCAGGAAGCCGAGCAATCAAGGCCGGCTTTGATGTCCGGGAGAGGTCCCTGATTAGGATCACAATATCCCAAATTGAGGAAAGCTTCGCTAGTCAAAAGGTTGGAGCAGCTCTGTCATCTGCGTACAATTAGGGGGTATTCGCCTGCCTCTGACTTTGCTCTAATGGTCACGGTCCTGCCTTCCCCGGGAGAGAAACCCTGCGAGTTTCTGGGAGTTTCGGGAAGATCCCGCGGCTGCTCCAGCGGGAGCATCCTGAGGCTGCCCGACATTGGCAGCAGGGAAGGGATCAGCGACCTCCCAGGGCTAAAATCTGAGCGCAGAGGAGGAGATTCCAGCATTTATGAATTCCATCTAAACTCCCAGAACTGGAACAGGTTGGAACAGACCACAGTGGCTGCTCTGCTGCGGGAGGAGCTCACGCTAAAACAAATCTTCACTTGCAGCATTGAGTAAAGTTCAACACGTTTGGAGCTCAGGAAAAAATGCAAAATTCCAACTAAAGACCCTCCAAAACTGTCCAGACCTCGGCAATACCCAGGAATATCCAGCTCCCAGGGCTGCCTGTCTGTCTGTCTGTCTGAGAGCACAGGGCAGAGCAGAGTTTAGGAACTCCTGCCTGGCAGAAAAGGGATGCAAAGCGACCTCACCCAGGATTTCTGGGATGGCAAAGCAGTTTTTACCTCCAGGGATTTACCCGGGAGAGCAGGGACAAGACACCCTCACTGTCAACAGCCACTCCATCCTCCCCTGTCCTGCCCTCCAAGCTTTTCTAAAGTTACAGGATCCGGCGATAGCATCTCCCAGGAGGTGCTGCAGCTCCAGCCCTGGCACACTGAGGAAGCTCTGTGCAGGAATGCTGGAATATTAAAACAGGACACTTATCTCGATGACCTTCCCTCCTCCCTTCCCCGGGCTGTTATCAAGCTCTGTTATTCGGCTGGGATAATTAAAACTCCAATTAAAACAAGGATGGAGGGTGGGGGGAAAGCAGCACGCTGAAAATCCCGATTTTCCCTGCAATGACTCACTCAGTTCATCCCTTTTTGTTTACTAGAAAGCTTTCAGACAGGAAAGGCTTCATATCAAAGATGGGAGGTTTTTTTAAAATGTTTTGCAGCATAAAAAAAAAAAACCTCCCACTGTCATCATTAAAGGTTTTTCAAGTCAGCTTTACCCTGAGCTGGCTTCGAAGCCGCTTCACTCCCACACTGGCACCTGAATTTTCCAGTTTTCCCAAAGATTTGGAGCCAGGAATGAGAGCAAAACCAGCACAGAACAGAATCTCTGCGTTCTGAGGCTTCACCTCTGCTTTGAGGCAGGAAAGGAGAAGGAGGACTCACAGGATCCTGGAGAAGATCTCCGAGCTCCCCACAGCAGCCCTGCCCATCCAGGGCACTCCTGGAAATCGGGAAGTTTTCGGGAACACAAATTAAATCCCAGCTCGGGGCGAGGAGCCAGGTGGCCGAGTGAACCAGCAGAGGCCCTTTCACCTCCGTGGCCTCGCTCTGAGTCCGGGATTATTAAATTCCCGCTGCCGGGCCGGTGGCTGAGGGGACCCCGGGGTCGGGATAATGAGCACCCCTGGCCTGGGAGAAGGGGGAACTCGAGGTCCTTGTCACAGGAATTTACAGCACCAGGAGCACAAAACCTTGGCCCTGGGTTGAATTAAAGCTCCAGGATGAA
This sequence comes from Cyanoderma ruficeps, assembly GCA_008694505.1. Taxonomy (NCBI): domain Eukaryota; kingdom Metazoa; phylum Chordata; class Aves; order Passeriformes; family Timaliidae; genus Cyanoderma; species Cyanoderma ruficeps. Next base: position 12,155,134 of record VZDJ01000076.1, on the reverse strand, counting down.
ATACGGGCTCGATCCCTCCTCCCCTGCCAGGTTTGCTCCCTCCAGGGCACGGGCCAAGGAGCTCAGGGCAGGATGGGGATGCAGCACCTGCCCGCACTTGGAAAACTCCAAACTCCCCGAATTAAAGGGAATGAAATTAAATCCAGCAGCGTTTCTCACGGGGCCAGGACAATGACACTTTGGATTTCATTTAGGATTTTTTTTCTTCCAATTTACTTTAATGGCAAATGATAGAATTCCTGGGTTTAATCACTTTGTCCTCTCACTGTCTCCATCCACCAACCCCTCCCCTGGAATTATGGAATAAAACATTCCCGAAGGAGAGGAAATGTTCCCTTATTTACAAGATGCTGGAAAACGGGATCCAGGGGGATCCATCACAGATCCAGCAGGGATCCAGCCCCCAGCTGAAGGGAGGGAAGAGCTCAGCTCTAGCAGCAGCTCCTGCCCTTTCCTTCCCCTGCTGCCTGTGCCCAGCCGTGCCCCTTCCGGGCTGCACTTGGGTGATTCAAACTGAAATAAAAAAAAATAAAAAAAAGCTGGAATAATTAAAATGTCATTCAAGCCCTAAGCCCATATGAGTCACTGTTCCAAAAAATATCTGAAAAATTCCTTCAGGAGTGGGGGATAATTATATTCCTCCCTATCTATTGATTTTTCTCTACAATGCAGATGTCAGATTTTCCACGGTTTTTTTTCTTTTTCTCCTCTTTTTTTTTTCCTCTTCTTTTTTCCCTGGAGTGAGTGTCAAGGAGGAACAAAGCACTTCTTTGAGACTTTTTCAGCCCAAAATTAATTCTGAAAAAAAAAAAAAAAATGGTACAGACAGGCCAATAGCACGGGAAGCTGAGCAAAAGCCTGGTGACTCAAGCTATGTCTGCAAAATTCCCTATTGATCCCTGCTCCAGAGGGAAGGGTGGGGAACGGGGCACCCATTAAATTTAAATTACCCTTTAAATTTAGAGTCAATTTAAAGACCTTTCTGTGTCTTTGGTGTATAAAAGATGGGCTAAAACCCACTCCAAAATTCCCAGCTAAAATCGAGATTGTCGTTTTGCTCCTGCTATAAATAAGGGATGATTCCCAGGGAAAACCCCAGCTCCGTGCTCTTCCCACCTCTGCTACCCACAGGAAAAGTGGATTCACCATCTCTGTGAGAGCCAAACCCTCACCAGGGTGTTCTGAGACAAATTTAGACCCCGAGTTGGTGGGGGAGGAAGGAGCTTCCCAAGGTGAAATCTGAAAATGGAATCATTTAAGGATTACAGGACAGGCCTGGAGGAGGCTCCTGCAGAACCTGAATCTGAGGAACCCAACGAGACCAACTTCAGCTGAGGGTCCAAAACTCCCTCAGAGCTCCAGAACCTTCCACACCTCCCTCCCTGCTGATGGCTCAAGGTCCGTGGTGCAGGAAGGATGAGCTGGATCCCAAGTTTTCTGGTCTTTAGGGAATGTCCCACAGGGAAAACAGGGGACACAGCTTCTGCCACATCGGTGACAGCAGCAAAGCAAAGGAGAGAACCAGAGCTGCCCCTGGTGTTCTCACTGGATTCAGATTCCTGCTGCTTCTTCCATGGAAAGAGAGGAGGAACGGGATGGCTCCATCCCTGGAAGGGTCTGAGGCCAGGCTTGGAGCAACCCGGGATGGTGGGAGGTGTCCCTGGGGCGTCCCTGGATGGGATTTAAGGTCTGTTCCAACCCAAACCATCCCACGGTTCACAACTCCTCGGGCAGGGGAGGACAGCTCTGTGCCCCTCAGCTCTGCTCTGCACCTTGCCCAGCTCCCAGCCTGGCACTTCCACGTCACCCTGAGACACTGCAGCTGTCCCAGGCCAGCCTGGATGGGGCTTGGTGAGAGGAATGATGGATTTGTCCTCACAAACAAACTCTGGGTCTGCTGGTGGGTGAAACCAGCACTGAGAGAGCAAAGAAACAATTCCACCGATCGAGGGATGGACAAGAAGATGTTTGCCTTTACAGACCAACCGTGGGTTTGCTGAGAAATGAAACTGGATATTGAAAGGTGGAAGAAACGATGGGGAGAACCCCATAAATTCCATAAGGATTAAAAGTTAAAAGGGGAGTTGTACATTAAAGGGGAATTTTAGGTGTTGGGCACTCCGGGAAGTCTGGAACTCTCAAGTTCCTCAGGCAATGGGGAAAGAGAGAGAGAAATGGGGCCGGGAAATTGGGATAAATAGGAGGTTCCAAACTGGAGTCCAGATTGGGATAAAAAGGAGGCTGAGTCCTCCAAAAATTGGAGAAACCCCAGGGGAAACGCCCCATGGCCTCTCTCTTTATTCCAATAAAGTCAAAGGACTCCTCTGTCTCCTTTTTGGACATAAACCCCTGGCGTTTGTGGATTAATCCTAAGGCACAGGGAGGTGTCCCTGCCTGTGATGCTCCTTTCCAACCCAAACCATTCCAGGATCCTGGGATGATCCCAGGTGAGCAAACCCCACCTGCCTGGTCCCTCCTGCACATGGGGGGACTCTGAGGTGACCCCAGGACGGGTCTCAGGAGCTCAGGTGAACCTGCACCTCCAGCACGGATCCCAAACCAGAACCACCACAGATCCCAAACCACATCATCCCTGCAGAGCTCCCCGCTGCTCCCCTCGCTTCCTTCGACTTGTTCCCCTCCCTCCACTCTCCCCCACCTCAAAAAAAACCCAAAAAAACCCCTTTGAGGAGCCACCAGCAGCATCTGGGGGGGTGCTCTGAGGGCAGGGCTGGGTGAAAGGGATTCTGCACAGCCCTTGGCACCGGCGGCTCCTGCCTTTTCCAGCCACCGAGGAACAACAAGTCCCGCTGCCAAGGGCTATTACCAGACAAACCGGGAGAGAGAGAGGGAGAGAGATCAGAGGCACAAAGGAGGTTGCTAAGGAGTCAAGTGTGGGATCCCTGCAGAGAGGAGGAGGCTGCAGCTGGAACGGCAAAGGTCAGAACATTGCAGACATCATTTTCCAAAAATTCCCATGAAGGGCCCGGCGCGGGAGCCGGGAGCTGGCCCCGCCGTGCTCGCCGAGGAATAATGAGGGGAAAGCAGCGAAGAAAGCTCCCTTTCTTCCCCTCCTACCCACGCTAATGTAATAAAACAAATTAGAATAATTATTCTCCATTTCAGGGCCCATAATGCCCAGGATCGGGGCACGCCTGTCAGGGAGCTGACATCTACATCCGCCGGCTCCTGCTGCTGCTCTCCCCCCAACCCCTTTTTTTTTCATATTTCAGGATCCCAAATTCCGACTTTTATTTGATTCCGTTTCTTTTCTTTTTTTTCCTGCAGGCGTCCAGATTCTGTTTGCTTCAAAGTCTTCCTTATTTTTGCCAGAAAGTTCATCTCTCCCTTCTTAGCTAATCACAGCCCCACCCTTTCCAGTAACCTTTCAAATGCCACCCACGTCCTGACACTTTTAACAGGCTCCAAGCGAAAACAAAACAAGAGTTTCACACGAGGTTCTGAGAGGATTTGCTGCAGTGGGTTAAAAGAAGTGGGGTTTTTTTTTAACGGCAAAGGGAAAAAAAAAATTCAAAACCGTTTAAAAACGTATTAAATATCAAGCGATGCATAAATGATCTGGAAGGAATTGATCCCTTTTTTTTTTATTATTCTGTGAAAAGGCATCTCGGAGAAAGGGACGAATCCACGGGAAAAAAATCGTGATAATTTAAGGGGGAAAAAAAAGCACGATTACTATAATTCTTCCTAAATTTTTTTTCCTCCAAAACTGTCGTTTTAAATGATCTTTTATCCTCTTGCAAAAGGGGAAAACATCTCTCGTGTAGATGGCAAAGGATTGAAATTGTTTTCTAAGTCTCTGCCTGGCAAAAACTGCTCCCGACTCCCCTGTTCTGCAGCCGCCTCCGAGGATGTTCCCGAGCAGCTCACAGGGGCTGAGCCTGGATTTGGGAAGATTTGGGAAGAGGAGGGGGGAGTCATTGCGATAGAAAGAGAAATCTGGGAAGTGGGGAGAAAAAAAAAAATTAGAAATTTTGTTTACAGGAAGCAAAGCAAGGGGAGGCACGGCCAAGTCATAAATCCCCAGTGCAAAAGATGCTCTTGGGTTTCCCTAAATTCCCCTGAACTCCCCCTGAATTCCTCCTCAGAACCTCGAGTGTGACGTGAGGAGGAGCAGAGGGAGCAGCCCCTGGGAAGGGCTCTCCAAACCGGGAAGATAAAAGGGGGGATGAAAACCTTTCCTGAGGGAGCCCAGCCCAGATCCTGCGAGTTTGAAGGGCATCATCCCACAGAGAAAGCATCGAGGGCACTGCACACAGGGCAGATTATTAAAGAAAAAAACACATTTCTGTTATAAAGAATAAAATTCTTACAGAATTATTAAAGGATCCCATTCCTGGGACCAACCCAAAGTTTGGGATTGGGCTCGTGGCCCCAGGACCCATCTGGACACAGACCCCGGAGTCCGCCCAGCCCCAACACCTGCAGCAGCCAGGCAGAGATTGGCAGCTTTAAATCTGAATTTCCTTGCTTTGGGCACTTTTAAATTAAAGTGGTAATGTGCTTTAAATCCCCTTTCCCTGGTTTTTCACTCCGCTCTTCAATCCCTTCCTGCAGAAACTAATCAAGATGTCTCAGAGTCACACTCGCTGCTCCCGCCACCTTCCCTGGTAACTCGTTCCATATGTCTGGGATCCTGGGCAGCTCCACCTTCATTCCCTGTTTATTCCCAGTTTTCCAACGTGCTGCTGCACCCCCCGGAGCTCAAAGCTCCCCCATGTCCTCTGTGCATCCCTCAGCAGGGATAATTATTCCCCGTTTCCCACAGGAGTTGTGGCTGCCCCATCCCTGGAAGCGCCCAAGGCCAGGCTGGATCACCCGTGACAGTGGAAGGTTGGAACTGGAGGAGTTTTAAAATCCTTCCCAAGCCAAACCATTCCAGGATAATATTCCATCATCAACGTGGGCACACGTGAGCCAGGAGTCCTTTGGGTAATGGACACATCCCAGCAGTGCTGAGAGATCCAGGGAAATGCTGATGGACACCAACCAAGCACCCCAGGATTCCCAAGGATCTGCCAGGGAATGCCCAGGAAAAGCCCAGGGCAGGGACATCAGGAGAAGCCCCCAGCACTGTCTCCTCAGCCACTGCAGGGCTGCAGGATGAGCCTGCTGCTCCAGGACTCCTCCCAAACCCCCCTGAGATCCCATTCCCTGTGCTCCTGTCCCATTCCCTGTGCTCCTGCCCCACTCCCATTCCCTGTGCTCCTGTCCCTTTCCCTGTGCTCCTGTCCCATTCCCTGTGCTCCTGTCCCATTCCCTGTGCTCCTGTCCCATTCCCTGTGTTCCTGTCCCATTCCCTGTG
>VZDJ01000076.1:12081538-12141625 GCA_008694505.1 Cyanoderma ruficeps | reverse complement strand
AAAAAAAAAAAAAAAAAATCACCTGGCCAGAATCCACCCTCATACCTGGCTATGCTAGAAAGAGCTCAGGTAATTAATTCTTATTAATTCCCCTTCCTAAAACAGGGGACGAGGTGAAAGCCGCCGACAGTTTCTCTCTGCACAGAAACACCCACACAGCCAATTTCCACGGAGCACGTTTGCCGGGCACAGACAAATGCTGCTGCACCAGATGCAGATTTTGCAGCTCCCGGCGCAGCTGTCTCCCCGTGGATATTGTGTGTCAGACAGCCCAGCAGCCGAGGGGAGGGAGATCCAAACCCACACCGACTTTCCCGGGAATTAAACCTGCTCCTGAAACCTCCCTGAGACCCAGCGTGCTTCGGTTTCAGCTCCAGCCTTAAGGCACCTGTTGGAAATATCTGAGTTGTGCTGGGGAGCACGGGATTTATCCCTGCTCCAGGCTCTGGAGCTCTCCTGAGTCGTGGGGGTGACTTTAAATCCCAAATTTGGGACATTTTGGGAATGAACCACTCCAGGGTCTGGATCTCTCCTGAGTTGTGGGGGTGACTTTAAATCCTGAATTTGGGACACTTTGGGAATGAACCTCTCCAGGCTCTGGAGCTCTCCTGAGTTGTGGGGGCGACTTTAAATCCTGAATTTGGGACATTTTGGGAATGAACCTCTCCAGGCTCTGGAGCTCTCTGAGTTGTGGAGGTGACTTTAAATCCCAAATTTGGGACAATTTGGGAGTGAACCTCTCCAGGCTCTGGATCTCTCCTGAGTTGTGGGGGCGACTTTAAATCCCGAATTTGGGACACTTTGGGAATGAAACACTCCAGGCTCTGGGTCTCTCCTGAGTTGTGGGGGTGACTTTAAATCCCGAATTTGGGACAATTTGGGAGTGAACCTCTCCAGGCTCGCAGCACCCACAGCTTCCAGCTCCCATCCCCGGGGTCTGACACAAAACCCCCTGGAAATGCTGGAGCCTTTTGGGCTGAAGGTGCCTGTGCTGTGCCCAGGGAGGTGCAGGAGGGTGGGAATGAGCCTGGAGGCAGCAGCAGCCTCGGGCACAGCCAGCTCCCATCGGGGCATCCCATGGGAACAGCAATCCCAGAGCTGCACTGGCTGCAGCTCACATTTAAAGGGATGATTCTAAACCAGCAAATCTTGATTTTAAATTCTTCTTCTCCTCCTCCTCTGCCCTGGGCGGTGGCTGGAGCTGGGGCAGGGAGGTTTTGGTGGGATATTGGGAAAAAGGCACAACCCTGAGGCTGCCAGAGCTCCAGGAGAGTTTGGACAATGCTCCCAGGGTGGGACTGGATGATCCCTGTGGATCCTTCCGTCCTCCAACAACTTCCTCCAAGCAAAGCAAAGCTCCAAACCATCCCTAAAAGAGCAGCCTGGACAACACATCCCCTCAGCCAGTCAAAACCCCAAAAATGCCCCAAATCCTGCTCCTGGCAGCTCACCACAAACACCTCGTTTATCTCCAGTGGGAATTATCAATCCCACTGGAACCAGAACCAGCCCCAGTCCCAGCTGGGTTTGGCTCTCACAGGTCCCAGTCACCCCCTGTTGGAAGGAGCTGGTTTTCCCGGCCATTTTTCCCCTTCCCAGAAGGACAAAAACCCTCCCAGACTCTCTCCCTTCGCTCCCCAGCTTTCCAACAGCAGTAGAAACAGAGGCACAAAGACAAGAAATGCTCCTGTTCACGTTGGCATTTCCAAGATTCCCTCTAACTGCACGGGATTCGTGGTGATTCCCAACGGAGAGACCAACGATCCCGACCTGTGAACATCAAACTCCCGTTAATAACCTCAAAGAGCAGCTCTGCACCTCCTCCATCAACAGAGAGCACGTGTGAGGATTAACACTGAGATAATTCAGGTTTTCCTGTCAGTGGGAAAGCAAAGCCCAGGCACTTGCACAGCCAAGCTCCCTTTTTGACCAATAGAAAGCAGAAAGTTTCAACTTTATGACATAAAAAACACTGCGGAGCAACGAGGATTATTCATTTCGAGGTCACCCCCAAAAAATTCACCCCCAAAATTCTGAGGTGCTGGACCAAGACAGAGAAAGGATAAATGAGAAAGGATAAATGATCAAAACAGGAAGAAATTGCCCATGGGATCAGTGAGCAGACACCGAGGAAAGGCTGTGATTTATTGCTCCTCCTTCAGAAGTGCCCCTCACTCCCAGAGCCCAGAACATCTCTCAGAGATGGGATCTCGAGGCTTTCCAGGGCTCTGAGAGCCAAAACTCTCTGCTGAAGCTCAGAATTCCGTGTGGAAAACATCCTGGGCAGAGCTGCCAACCCCAGCCCACCACCCCAACCCCAAGATCTGACCCAACTTCCCACAGCCAACCCCACCTCCAACCACCACCACCTTTAAATATTTCCCATTTCTTGTTCCTCAAAGTCACCCCAGCCTGGGGACACTTCACGTTTCTGCAGCCACCTGCAAAGTTCTGGCTGTTGTTGGAAGATTTGGGAGAACGTTAGCAGGAACTTTTTGTTCTTAAAGTATAAACTACCCAGAGGAAAAAAAAAAATATATAAAATTTAGCATAAAAACTTTTAAAAGCTTCCAAGTGCTCTCCAGGGTAGTCATTAGGAACTACTTAGGTAACAGGAGGGTGATAACAGGGAGTTAATGCAGCGTTAAATTAGCCCTCCTTCCATGCAGAACTTTAAGTGACAGAGGAATCATTGGGAGGATTTTTATTTTATTTTTTAAATAATGAAGTTAATGGATTTCCTGTTTTTAGCTCTGTGGGCGGCTGTCAATTTGAGGGATCTGTACATACTGGATTTAATTACTCTGTCTTCAAGGAAGGAAAATAAGTTCAGCCCCGTTCCTATGAACTCCAGGGGCACCAGGAGCTCTCCAGCTTGGCCTCAAGGCGAGGAGAAGGTGCCCACAACTGGTCGGGCAGGATGAGATGTCCCTGGAGATGGGAAACAGCATTCCCTGAAATCCTCTCGGCCAGAGAATTTGTGGCTGCTCCATCCCTGGAAGTGTCCAAGGCCAGGCTGGACGGGGCTTGGAGCACCCTGGGATGGTGGAAGGTGTTGGGGCTGGAACTGGATGGGCTTTAAGGCCCCTCCCAACACAAACCATTCCAGGATTCTCAACATCTCCACCATCCCTGAAAATCCTCAGGGATTTTTTGAGGCTGTGCCTCAATTCCCAGGGAGTGAGGGGAACAAGGCCCAGGAATGGCTCAGAGCATCCCCAGGGCTCCCCCCTAATTCAGACAGAGACAGCAGGGCTGAGGCTGCCACAAAGAAAGGGGCAGAATCCCAGCAGGATTTAAGCTGGAAAAGCCCTCCAAGGTCATCAAGTCCCACACAGACACTTCCCATGTCACTGCAGGCCACGTCCTCCCAAATTATGGGAGACCAGGATCAACTCCCTGCTTTGAAACTCACGTTGGACACAATTCCAATTAACTCGGCAACGCCTCAATCTCAGAGCCTTAACGAAGGAGATCCCCACCCCTGACAGTCACCCAGCCCAGTTCACCCTTCCCAATGGGAATCATGCAATGCCAGGATCAGAAACGCTGGCAAAGAACCTCCAGGATCACCAAGTCCATTTGTAGAGCGAGATCACAAAATCCCAAAATCCCTGAGGTTGGAAAAGCCCTCCAGGATCATCCGGCCCCAGCTGTGCCCAATGCCCACCTTGTTCCCAGCCCAGAGCTCTGACTATGGGATCCTTTGTTGGTTTTTGGTTGGTTTTGAGGGGTTTTTTTTAAGGTTTTGGGTGTAAAAGGTGGTGCAGGAATCCTGAATCGTTCAGATTGGAAGAGACCTCCAAGAGTATTAAATCCTCACCTTGTTCCCAGCCCAGAGCTCTGAGTGCCACCTCCAGGGATTCCTCGGACACCTCCAGGGCTGGGCACTCCAAACCTCCCAGTCCCTGACCACCCTTTCCACGGAGAAATTCCTCCTGAATTTCAGTCCAACCTGAAGAAAAGCTTGTGGGACACCCACGTGAATGAAACGGGAAGGGCTGGAAGGGCCTGGCTGAGAAATGGGAACAGCCAGAGGAGGGGACAGGACCAGGACAAGTGACACCACCACCAGCAGGTGATCGTAGCTACAAATCCTCTACGAATACATCAAAAATAGAAAAGCTGAAATCCTACAGCACGGCTCCAGCACCACACGAGGACAGGGCAGCAGGTTCCTGCTCATCCCACAGCAATTCCCAGCTTTTTGCACAACCTGCCACGCTCATTCCATCTGTTCCTCCCGGCCAGGCCCCCTGCCATGTGCCCGAGGAGCTGAACTGCTCCCAGCAGGTGTTTGCTGGGTGTTAAATCTTTCTTCTTCTCTGGCAGCTTCAGAAACGGCCAGCAGCTGTTCCCCCCGATGCCTGAATCCTGCACTGCCTCACTGTGTAAACTCTGAACTTTATATATAAAATGTTTGCCAGTTCTCCTCGCAGTTCAGTCAGACAAAACAATCCTTAGGGCACCACTGCAGCTTCAGGCCCGAAAAGTATAAATTGAGGAGAGCAAACTGGGAGGATGGGACTTCGTCACCTGAAGGTGAAAATTGGACAATTAACCCCAACGTGTAAATGGATCAAAACTTACAAAAGTGTGAAAATTTATAAAAATGTGAAAGATATGGGACCAGCATATGACCCGGCGTCCATCTTGGGTGTAGGCCTGGCCAGGCCCTGGTGCTGCCCAAGGTGGATCCTTTGAAGGCCTTTTTAATAAATCCTCGTTTTATTCCTTTAACTCTGCCCTGCCTCTGGTCCAGGCAGCCTCTTTGGGCATCACCCCAATCCCACCCTCTCTCCTCCCCACCCCAAACTGCCATTCCCCCCTCACACATTTCAAATTAAACCCCACGCCATGAAGGCACCTGCTGAGGCTTTCTGCCGGCAGACAGACACTGACCCTCAAAACCAAAGCAAATGAAACAAATTTTTCCTTCTGTGTTCACTTGAGGCCCCCACTGCCCTGCAGAGATCCAGTTTGAGCCTCGTGTGAGCACAAGTTTCACCCCCAGGGTTTGCAGGAGATAAATCCAGGCCAGGGGATGATTTTCCCCGTGGATTTGAAGGGAATCTCTCATGGAATATCACCTCTGCCACCCTGATTTTTTTTTTTTTTCCCTGAATGGTGCTTTTAAAGCACAGCTCATATACAGAGTAGGATGAAAATTGTTGGATAATTGATTAACCTCAAGGCAGATATCCCTGTCCAGCAGCCAACAGACACAGCAGAGACACCAAAGGTGGGATCTGAATGGTCTGCGTGAGAATTGCAGAGTTTTTAAGGTTGGAAAAGATCTCTTAAATCATCAAGTCCAACGATCAATCCAGAGCCTCCAAGTGCCACATCCACGAGGTTCCTGAACAATTCCAGGGATGGTGATTCCGCCACTGGAATTCCTGGGCAGCCTCTCCCAGGGTTTGACAGCTCTTTCCATGAAGACATTTTTCTCCTAAATTCTAAGAGAAGACCATGAGTGGTTTCTGATGGAATTCACCAGTCCAGAAGGAATTTTTTTTCATGGAAAGGGTTTCAGGCCCGGGGAGGTTGGAAGTCCCCATCCCTGGAGGTGGCACTCAGTGCTCTGAGGACAAGGTGAGGATTTAATAGTCTTGGAGGTCTTTTCCAATCTGAATGGTTCTGGGATTCCTGCACCATCTTTTACACCCAAAACCTTAAAAAAAACCCCAAACCAACCAAAAAACAACAACAAAAAAAGGCTCCTATTTAAACAAGAGACCATGAAAAAAAACCCTGCAGTATCTATAAATATGATTTTTCTGATTCTAAAAGGGGATTTGCTCTGTCCACACTCAAGGCTGCTTTTCCAGGATTGCAGTTAAATAAGAAAATGGGTATTGCCAGGCCCTTTGGGACATCCCTCCACCCCCCAAAAAAAACCAAACAAGGGTCTCCATTCAGCCACATCCCTCATGGAACTCGAGCAGCTCTGGGGCTGGAAATCTGCTTTCATCCAGGCCTTTTGCAACACCATGAGCTCAGAAGTGACCAAAGTGACCCCAACACCCACAGCCTGAACCTCCAGGAACCTCCAGGAACAAAGGAAGGGGGAGCAGGAGGGAGGAGACCAAATGTGGATCTCAGGAAATCAAAGAAGGCTGCTTTCAAAAGCTGATTTTTTAAAGAGATCTGAGGAGATGGAGGAGGAAGCAGAGCAGCTTTTTGGTTATTATGGGACGGATGGGAAAAAAAGTCAGCTGGGTTAGGAAGTTGTTCTCTCCTGCACGAGCAAACACACACAGAGAATGAAATGCTGATGGTCACACACCTGAATTACGGGTCAAGGCTGAAAATCTCCCTGGTGGTAAAAAAAAAAACCCAAAAACACAAACAACAACAACAAAAAAACCCCAAACCAACCAACCAACCAAAAATACCCCACCAAAAAAGCAACAAAACCCACCAAAAAAACCTCCAAAAAATCCAAAAACAAACAAAAAAGCCAAAACAAAAAAAGAACCAGTTCAGCAACCGTTTCATAAAGTAACACAGAGTGCAGGGAGAATTTTAAGTCAGACAATCCTGGGATGGTTTGGGTGGGAAGGGACTTTCAGGATCAGCTCTTTCCACCTCCTTTCCATGGGCAGGGACACCTTCCACCATCCCAGGCTGCTCCAAGCCCATCCAAGCTGGCCTTGGACACTCCCAGGGATCCAGGGGCGGCCACAGCTTCTCTGGGAATCTGTGCCAAGGCCTCTCCAGCCTCATTTTCACAGCTCCTGGAGAAAGTCACCAGGTTGGATCACCCAGTAAAAACCCACCCAGGGCAGCTCCAAAGATCCCCTCTTCCAGCCCTGCTGCAAACACCACGGAGCCTTCCTGGTGGACAGAGAAGTGGAGCAGAAAATCAACACTTTTTTCCCCCAAATATTCCCATTCCTTGAACCCTGCTGCCAGCTGGAAGGCCCCAACAGTTCCACGGTAACAAAAAACTCCAAGATTTCCCTGAGCTGCCTGGGTGGTGGCTTTGCCATGGCGGCAGTGACATCACGGCCGCTTGTGAGCACATTCCCCGCCAGATAATGAAGGAATTATTTTTATTTTTTTTTAAAATTTTTTGCTTCTCGTTTGAAGGAGCAGCTTTTTAACATTTCTCTGGAAACCGCCGGAATCGACCACATGAAAACAACAATCGGGCAGGGCAGTGACAAGTGATATTAAACAGCTCCTCACAGATGTCCCGGCACCACGAAACTTGTTCGCCCTGTAAGGGATCCAAATGACTTCAGGGCCTAAAATGAACCAGATGAATGATTTCAGTCCTCACTCTGCACTTATTAAATCAGGCTGAAAATCCTGCGCTGCTTTGGGGTGGGAGGGGCCATCGAGATCATCGTGTACATGTTCCAGAACAGAAGGATCCAGCAAAAAAAAAACACCACCAAAAAGCAGTTTTTAGAGTGTCCAGCAACGCAAAACCAACCTGGAATCGTAAAATGGTAAAAGAAAAAGCAGGTACAGCTCAGGGGTTCTCCAGACAAATAATCATCCGTACCCTAAAACCTGGGCAAATATCCTCCTTTAATCCTGCGATTTCAAGGGGATGGCAGCACCTCTGTGCTCCAAGAATGAATTCAATTTCTGGACAGAAATCGACGATTCAATTCAATTTCTGGACAGAAATCCACGATTCGATTCTCGACAACTGAATTCAGTTTCTGGACAGGAATCACTGGCCAGGCTTTGATGCAAACGTTCAGCCGCTGACGGGGAACTGGTCAGGGAGGCTGGGGGCTGGAATTCCCTAACTGGAAGCACGTGGGAAGGCGGCTGGAACACCAGCACTGCTTATCCTGGTGATTTATCAACCACCTGAGGCCACGGGCGGCACCCCCAGTGACGCCCGGGATGTGAAAAGGGAACCGAATCCAAAATTGAAAGCATCTCTTATTTGGTAAAATGATTATGAACCAGCCAGATTTGAAGTGGTATTGGGTTTTATACACAAAAATATTCTGCTTTTATAGAATCACGATTTTTGGCAGGAAGGGACCTTAAAAATAACCAAATTCTAAATTCTCAGCTGGGCTAGAAAAGGATTTAAGAGATCAACCCTTTATAGAGTGAGAGTGCCCCACTCTAAGTGACCGCATAAGAACAGATATTAAAGAGAAATTATTTTTTGAAGTAGCTAAAAAACGTGGAAATAAAGAGAAGAGAGCACAGGAAAACTTCCCAAAGGAGGGAAAACTGCATTTCCAGATCCTCTTCCTGATACATCTGCAGAGAGGGGAGTTTTCAGCATCTGTGGCATCCCAGGACTCAAAAATGAAATCCAACCCTTCAGGATATTCCTGTACAGGATAATTTTCAGAAGAGAGAAAATGCTGGGAGCTGCTTAAATTTCATTTTACTTTAAAACCTCACCAAGGAGAAGCTCGAAATGCTGTTTGTGACTGAGTCAGAGTTAAAAGGTGCTCGATAAAAACCTCCACCGATTTCTTCTGGCCGTAAATCCAAAAAGGTAAGATTGTACAACACCGCTCCTTCATATTTAATAATAACAAACAGATGGGAAAATATTCTAATAAATTATTTGAAGTGTCCAAGCTGTGTGCCAGAATGTCCCGGCCAAATTCTCCTGCTTAACCTCCTCTGGAGCATTTTCCCTGCAGATCTCTGAGCTCTCCCTCTTCCTGGAGGGGCAAATTTCAGCAGCCAGTGGATTTCTTTTGAAATAAGTTTAAAGAAAAAGAGATGAAATCGCCACTGGAGCTACATCCTAGGGCTGACACAAACACGAGGAAGGGATTTCCACGGCAGAGAAGGAGCTACAGCACAGATCAAACAGCCAGCAGCCCACGGAGAACCCCGAGGGATGGGAATTTATCCCTGCTCCAGGCTCTGGATCTCTCTGAGTTGTGGGGGTGACTTTAAATCCAGAATTTGGGACATTCTGGGAATGAACCTCTCCAGGCTCTGGAGCTCTCTGAGTTGTGGGGGCGACTTTAAATCCCGAATTTGGGACATTCTGGGAATGAACCTCTCCAGGCTCTGGAGCTCTCTGAGTTGTGGGGGTGACTTTAAATCCAGAATTTGGGACATTTTGGGAATGAAACACTCCAGGCTCTGGGTCTCTCCTGAGTTGTGGGGGCGACTTTAAATCCTGAATTTGGGACACTTTGGGAATGAACCTCTCCAGGCTCTGGAGCTCTCCTGAGTTGTGGGGGTGATTTAAAATCCCAAATTTGGGACATTTTGGGAATGAACCTCTCCAGGCTCTGGAGCTCTCTGAGTTGTGGGGGTGACTTTAAATCCCAAATTTGGGACACTTTGGGAACGAACCTCTCCAGGCTCGCAGCACCCACAGCTTCCAGCTCCCATCCCCGGGGTCTGACACAAAACCCCCTGGAAATGCTGGAGCCTTTTGGGCTGAAGGTGCCTGTGCTGTGCCCAGGGAGGTGCAGGAGGGTGGGAATGAGCCTGGAGGCAGCAGCAGCCTCGGGCACAGGCAGCTCCCATCGGGGCATCCCATGGGAACATCCCTCCCAGAGCTGCACTGGCTGCAGCTCACATTTAAAGGGATGATTCTAAACCCTCAAATCTTGATTTTAAATTCTTCTCCTCCTCTCCCCGGCCACTGTCTGTTTGAAAAGCTGTAGGAGCCAGGAGAATGTCATTAGGGATGTCACTGGAAATGGTAAGAAGCCACGTAAATGAGAATGGAAAATATTTATATTACACAAAGGGGACAAAAAGTGGGATTGTAAAGCTTAGCAAAGGACAGATGGGAAGAGCCACAGCTCTGACACCTCCGTGGCATTCCCCTCCCCATCCCTCTGGGAATTCCTGGCTCTCCAGGCTGTGCTTTCCCCGGGCTGAGCTATCCCAGGGCACTGACACTGCCCCACATTTACACCGGGCATTTCCCCCCGGCCCTTCCCAACCTGTTCCCAACGGAATAAAGAGGTCCTGGTGACAACTGGTGACAAAGGTCTGTGCTCTCACTGTCTTTGATGGAATAAAGAGGTCCTGGTGACAACTGGTGACAAAGGTCTGTGCTCTCACTGTCTTTAATGGAATAAAGAGGTCCTGGTGACAACTGGTGACAAAGGTCTGTGCTCTCACTCTGGCAGACACCAAGGTTCTCCCTCCCGAAATGACAGTGTTCCCTCAGGAACCCCAAAACAAGGGACAAGAACCATTCCCTGGAGGTTTCTGCCCCTCATCCTTCACCTTTTCCTTGGCTCTTTTCTCCCCTAAGGATCCTCTCACACCTCCTCCCACTCTAAGTGACCACCCAAGCACAGATATTAAAGACAAATTATTTTTGAAGCAGCTAAAAGCATAGAAACACAAAGCTCCGTATTTCCCGTGGCTCTTCCAGGCACCAAAACCCCCAATCAGGTCACCCCGGAGCTTTCTCTCCTCCAGGTTATAACAAGGACAGGTAATTTTGGGATGCAAAATTCAAAAAAAAAAAAGGAGAGGAAAACCACCAGAGAGCTGCCAAAAAAGCAGCGAGGGAGTCCAGGCACGGGAGCTGAGGTGCAGCAGAGATTTCAGCGCTGGAATTTGCTTTGAAACCCTGACACTTCTCAGCTTGAAGTCCTGGCAAATAGGGAATTCGGCTCCTTCCAGCTTCCCAGGGATGGCCGGGAGGAGGAGGATGGCTCAACACTGCGGTTTCACCCTGCTCGGGGATGGGGAAGAAAAAAAAAAAAGCCCATGAGAAAAATCACTTTGAAAAATCAAAGTAAATAAATGAATCCCGCTCCTCGTGGAGGTTTTCAGGGGGTGCACTGAGGGGGTGGCCAGAAATATTTGGCTAGGTAGCACTGCCCCTGAAAATCAGGAATGAGAAACATCAGCCCGGGACAGCCCAGGGCTGGGGGAACGTCTCAGGAAATCGAGGCAGCCCACACAAGGCTCAGCAGGGAGCAGATTTGTGTGCGGAGACGCCGCCGGGAAAACACAAAAAACATTCAACTCCCAGGAAATTCCTGCCCACAAACAAATGCTGGGGACGGCAGGAAAAGTGGCAGCTCCGTTCCTGAGCTCCCTGATGGTTTGGAGGCTCAAACACAGCACCCACTTTTCTGCTCTTTCCCTTCAGGATTTGCACATTACAGCTGGGGCTGGTTTAACCCCAAATCACGAGTTCAGATGATGCAGTGGAGCCCCATAAAGTCCCGTCCAACCCCGATTTTTAACGATGTCCAGTCATTAATGAGCTCCTGCTCCCGTTTAAAGGGAGGAGAGGCAGGGAAATCCAGAAAATCTGGTTGCTAAGATGTTCTTCACATGCCCAAACTCACCAAACCACCCAATTCCTGTTACCACCAAAGTCTAAATTCATATTTATCTCTCCACTGCGACACGTTTTCTTCCTCATTTAAAAATGGCAAGGCAAAAAGAACTCACCCATCATCAATTCCAAAAAATCCTGACTTTCCTTTCGTCGGTCCAGAAATCTGCTCAACCCCAGAGCATTCCCACAAACAATACCGAGGAAATAACATTTTTGGCCAGAGGAACTTCCAGCAGAAACCCACAGACAGCTCCATTCACGGAGTTTGTTCCCTGCTCCGGGCAGATCAAGGAGTTTGGAATTAGAGGAAGATCAAACTTGACCTCTGGCTCTCACTTTCACCAGTTTTGATGCACGGAGAGAGCACAGAAAATGTAATAAACCTCAAAACAGAGACTTGTGAAGAATCCCAGAGAATTCCAAAAGGGGCTCTGCCAGCATAAATACGATTAAACGATATTTAACCTTCAGTAGCATCGAGCTGTCAAATAAATATCCCTCAGAAGACAACTTAAAAGAAAGGGGGGGAAAAAAAAACAATCCCACACCATTCNAAAAAAAAAAAAAAAGGATAAGAATAGATAAGAACACAGGACAAATGTCCTGGAAAAAAAGCCTTAATTTTATTGCTCCAACCAATGGGGTTTTAATCCACGGCCAAAAGAAAGTACCAGATAGGAATGGGCAGGAAAACTGAATATTTTTTTTTTCCATTTCCATTGCAAAGCTGTGGCTGTTTCCAGCTGGGAGATGGAGAAGGTGCTCCAGACCGAGAGCTTTTCCAAGCCACTCAGTGATCAAAAAAAGATTTTAAAAAAATTTAAAAAATCAAGACCATTTAAACTTCCCCTCTGCTCATCAAACATTCCTGAGGGAAAGGAACCAAAATCCAAACTTTCCCCACCCCAGAACAATTAAGAGGACGGAGAATATCCCAAGAGTTGGATTCCTCAAAAAGGGTCCAACCTTCCCCAGAGCTCCCCACACAACTTCCAGCTGCCCTGACATGTCCAATGCCAAGATCTCAACTCAACCCTTTAATTAATGATTTTTCCATAGAAGAACATCCACCAGGACCATCCCCAGGAAAAAAAAAAAAAAATGGAGCTCCACAACTCCATAGGAAGAGCTGAAATCATCCTCATAAATCCCTGCCAGAAAACTTTTAGGGGATCGTAGATCAGGGCAGAGAAACGGGAATGGGAAGGAGCCACAGATAAATCAGATGTTGGAAAATGGAAAAGAAAAACTCCAGCAGCTCCTTGGGTTCAGTCCCTTTGGTTCAGTGTGATGATCCAGGGGTTACTCCGCACATCGAGGTTTATTTAACTTTGGGAAAACACAAAAATAAAAATCAAACTTCTTTCCCCCCGCCCTGTGCCTGAAATTTGGATGGAAGCAAAGCTTGAAGGCAGCTCTGCCCAAGCCTCATCCCAACTCCATCCAGAGCCTGGAGACAGCACAGGGAATTTGAAGAGCTCCGTGCTGGGAACCATGGATCCGTGCTCCACGGGAGCCAGCACGGATCCGTGGTTTTCACTGGAGCCTCCCCAGCTTGTCTTTCTCACTAAAAATCAGGAGAAAAAACTTCCTGTCTCCCACTTTCCAGCTGGGTTCTGATTTTAGGTGGGTTCTGGGCTCACAGAACGTTCCCTGATTGTTTTCCGGGTGGATTTTCCCTGGAGTTTGGGACGGCTGGTAAATACTGCAAGGGCATAAAGGTGTAGGAATTGTTTGGCATCTCAGGATCCTTCAGGCACAAAGGTTTAAAATCCAGCAGGATCCCAAAAATCGGGTGGAGACCAGGTTGGAGCAACCTGGGATAGCGGAAGGTGTCCCTGTCCATGGAACAAGAGGAGCTTTGAGGTCCATTCCAACCCAAACCATCCCATGGCTCCAAAAAAACAAAGCCGATGTCCTCTGCAGCTGCTGTCACCCCTGCCAAAAACCCTCTTTGAAACGCTTCTCTGGGTTTGGGGTTTTTTGTTTGAAAAACAGAGCAAAAGGCTCTGAAAATAACCACCCAATAAAACATTTCCAGGAGCACTCAGTGTGGGGACTGCAGGTCAGCCTCGCTGGGGGAATTCTGGTTTTTCCAGAGGGAAAACTCATCCTTTGGAATGAAATGGGAACAACCAAGAGAGGGAGAAGCAACGAATCCCAGGATATTTGTGACCACAGCTGGAGCAGGCTCAGACTGCTCCCACATCACTGATTTTCTTTTCCAAATCCTTTCTGTGCCACGGGACACGGGAGAATCCTACAGGTGCCACTGGCCATGCCACAGTGTCCCGTCCCCAATCCCACAATCCCAGCACAGCCGGGGTAGGAAGGGCTCAGTTTTCCTGAAGGATTCACAAAAATGAGGATTGTATCGCTGGGGAGGATAAAAAAAATATTAAATATGAAATTATATAAAATTATAGCTATAAAATATAATAGAAATACTATAATCTATTGAATATATTAGTATATTTATTTTAATTTATATAAAATATAGTATATTTATTAAAATATCATAAAATATCATAGACTATAATAAAATATAATAAATTATAATAAAATANTAATAAAATACTATTAAATATTAAAATACTATTGAATATAATGAAATATAATAAAATATAACAAAATATAATAAAATATATTAAAATATATTAAAATTCCCACTCCCTGAAGGAATGGGGGAATCAGTCCCCCCCTCCCAGCCACATTCCAGCTGGGGAATTCCATGGGCTCCCCCCGAAGCCCAGGGAAGTGGGTGCTGTGCCCAGGTCACCCTGTCCCACCCTGAGCACTGTCCCCAGGCACTGTCACACCACCTGACCTTCACCCCAGAGTGCTGGCAGCACCTCCCTGGTTTACAGTGAATTTGGAACGAGCTTTTCTTGCTCCAAAAAAAATTCCCTTTTTTAGCCCCACCAGGGAGCGATCGGCCCGGGCCGGGATGTTTGGACATCAAACCCTCCCCAAAAGGTGAGTTCAGACCCACCTGGCCGGGAGGAGGCTGCTGGGAAGGTTTTGGTGTTTTTTAAAGGACTGAGCTGGCCCTTCCCTGAAGCCCAGACTCGTTCCTGCTCGGGCACAGGAGGAGGGCTGGGAAGAGGCAGAAATTTGTGGATTTCATGGGAGGATTAACACAAACCCAGGGAAAGCTGGGCAGAGATAACAGACACGCTCCTGAGAGATAAGAACAAGGGCTGGCTTGATAAGGAGCCCAGGGCCAGCATCAAACTCTGCAGGTGAACCTGTGAACAGGTTCAGTCTTACACACCAAGAGCAATTAGAGCTAATTAAATTAATTGCCTTTCCCCTGGTGTAGAATCATGAATGGTTTGGGCGGGAAGGGACCTTAAAGCACCTCCAGTTCCAATCCCAACACTCTCCACTATCCCACGGTGCTCCAGCCTGGCCTTGGACACCTCCAGGGATCCAGGGGTGGCCACAGCTTCTCTGGGAATTCCATTCCAGCCCCTCCTCATCCTCACAGCCAGGAATTCCTTCCCAGTATCCCATTTATCCCTCCCCTCTTGGCAGTTCAAACCCTCTGCCCTTTATCCTGTCATGAACCATCCATATAAAAAGTGCCTTTCCCTCTTTTTTTAACCCAGTCCAAAGTGGGTTAATTCCCTCAGATAATTCCCTGAGATAATTCCCTCAGCCACCTCCAACACCAGACACTTCCCATGGAACTGCAGGCCACGTCTTCCCAAATTATGGGAGACCAGGATCCAGCTCTCTGCTTTGAAACTCACGTTGGACACAATTCCAATTAACTCGGCAACGCCTCAATCTCAGAGCCTTAACGAAGGAGATCCCCACCCCTGACAGTCACCCAGCCCAGTTCACCCTTCCCGATGGGAATCATGCAATGCCACGATCAGAAACGCTGGCCAAGAACCTCCAGGATCACCAAGTCCATTTGTAGAGCGAGATGATAAAATTCCAAAATCCCTGAGGTTGGAAAAGCCCTCCAGGATCATCCGGCCCCAGCTGTGCCCAATGCCCACCTTGTCCCCAGCCCAGAGCTCTGACTATGGGATCCTTTGTTGTTTTTTGGTTGGTTTTGAGGGCTTTTTTTTTAAGGTTTTGGGTATAAAAATGGTGCAGCAATCCTGAATCATTCAGATTGGAAAAGACCTCCAAGAGTATTAAATCCTCATCTTGTCCCCAGCCCAGAGCTCTGACTATGGGATCCTTTGTTGTTTTTTGATTGATTTTGAGGGCTTTTTTTTTAAGGTTTTGGGTATAAAAGTGGTGCAGGAATCCTGAATCGTTCAGATTGGAAGAGACCTCCAAGATTATTAACTCCTCATCTTGTCCCCAGCCCAGAGCTCTGAGTGCCACCTCCAGGAATTCCTCGGACACCTCCAGGGATGGGCACTCCAAACCTCCCAGTGCCTGACCACCCTTTCCACGGAGAAATCCTTCCCGAAAATTTCTCCCAAGAACGAAAAAACCCCTGCCTGCAAAAGGCATTTCTGTTTGTTTCCTTTTTCCTCAAGGCCGGGCCAAAAGTCGGTCACAAGAGCTGTGCAGAAACAATTTGCTCAGGGAAAGGCTTTCCCACTTTCTGCAAGGCCAGCGTTCCCATTCCACCCACTTACATTCCTGGATTAAGGGAAAATAAAAATCACATCCGCAGGCCGGTCAGCAGCGACACAGGTCGAGATCCAGGACCATGGCAAAGGGCTGGAAGAAAATTCCAGGCGTGGAAAGGGCTCTTTGGAGAAGCTCTGCGCTCCCCTCCAGCACCACCATTTCCATCAGGCCTCGTTTTAAGGAGCGTTTTTATCCCTTCAGCTCATTTGCATAATTGCCGCAATCAAAGGCACTACTTTGCAGTAATAACTTTAATGGCAGATTTTTCCTTAAACATTCTTTTTGAAATGCACCCAGGTCGGTGCATCCATGTGATGGGAGAAAAGCAGGCAGGAGGCGACACCCGGGGAATGTGGGCAGTGCAGAGGGACTGGCTGCTTGTTGGTCTGGGATTATTCCTGCTTTATCATGCTCAAGGTGCGTCCCAGAACCAAAATATTTGTCCATTTAAACAGCAGCCTGGTCGGTATTTTGGGAATTTCCTGCTTTTTTCCCCCCATTAATCCCCACGGGATTCTCTTGGGGTCTGCAGGAACCTCAGCCCATCCTTAAGCCCAACCTTAAAGCCGAGCTTTAAACCTAAATTTTGCTACTGTTGTCTAAACAGGAGGGAATCTGGTTTTGTTTCTAGGCTAAAACCAAGTTTGGAAGGGAGAGTCCAAATCTCAACCTTTGGTTTGGCTTTACAGAACCTTGGGATGGTCTGGGTTGGAAGAGACCTTAAAGCCCATCCCATTCCAACCCTGCCATGGGCAGGACCACCTTCCACCGGAGATTATTCCTGAGAAGTTGGAGCTCTGGCCTGTATCCCTCAAACCCATGGAGATAAGAACGTGGAGATCCATCTCCAAGGCTTCAGCAGCCTGGGAAGGTTTATTTTGAAGACAGGCAAGACCCACTGGCCTGATTTTTAACATCAAACACAGAGAAAACAAGCTGAGACCCAACTGGAAGTCGGGATTTCCATCCTCCAGCTCCTGCCCGTGATCCCAAGCTCCGTGTCCTCCACAAAACCCAACTTCACATCAAACACCAGCTGTTCCACCAGAGCATCTCCAACTCCACCGTGCTGGGATGCACCTCACGGAAAGCTCCTCATGGAAAACTCCTCATGGAAAGCTCCTCATGGAAAGCTCCTCATGGAAAGCTCCTCATGGAATGCTCCTCATGAAAAGCTCCTCACGGAAAACTCCTCATGGAAAGCTCCTCATGGAAAGCTCCTCATGGAAAGCTCCTCAAGGAATGCTCCTCAAGGAATGCTCCTCACAGAATGCTCCTCACGGAATGCTCCTCATGGAAAGCTCCTCACAGAAAGCTCCTCACGGAAAGCTCCTCACAGAAAACTCCTCACGGAATGCTCCTCACAGAAAGCTCCTCACGGAAAGCTTCGCCCAAGCAGGCCGCACACCTCACCCCGGGGGCAGCAGAAGATTTTTGGGGGGAACGCTTCCCCTAATTGAGGCAGGCTCGAGCCCTTTTACTGCAGGCCTAACGAGATCAAACCCAAGCACGGGGCGAGGCTGGGCAGGGAATGAGCCGAGGNAGCTCCTCACGGAATGCTCCTCATGAAAAGCTCCTCATGGAAAGCTCCTCACGGAAAGCTCCCAACTCCTCACAGAAAACTCCTCATGGAAAGCTCCTCATGAAAAGCTCCTCACGGAAAGCTCCTCACGGAAAGCTCCTCCCAAGAGGCCGCACACCTCAACCCTGGAGCAGCAGAAGATTTTTGGGGGGAACGCTTCCCCTAATTGAGGCAGGCTCGGGCCCTTTTAATGCAGGCCTAACGAGATCAAACCCCAGCACGGGGCGAGGCTGGGCAGGGAATGAGCCGAGGCATAAATGAAAGCAGAGGATATGAATTCCGTGCAGGCTGCAGCACTGGGGTTAGCCTGGGTCTGGAAGCAGTTTAGGGAGAACCTGGAGTGGCTGAGGGCCAGCTCAGAGCCGAGCTGCTCCGGCCTAATCGTTTCCTTCAGGCAGGCTACTCCAGCTCACTAATAGGTTTTAATAAAAACTTCCAATTGGGCCAGTAAACCCCTCATTAAGCTGTTTTTAAAGCATGAATTTAAGAGGGCCGGGGGTAAAAGGTCAGGGGGAGTTTTTAATTCAGACCGGCTGGCAAAAGGTGCTGTTGTGATTGAAAACACCAGAGTTCAAGTGTCCAGGGCCACATAAACATCCGACTCTGTCACTAGACCTGCTTAAGTGACAGCTTGAAAAATAGATTTAATAAGACAGAGAGAAAAGTTTCCCACTCTTACAGCAGCAATAGGAACAGCAGATCCCAATATTAGGCAGAAACGGGAATGGGAAGGGTCGGGAAGCAGCTCCAGCCCTCCCATCCTGGTGTGGGGGGGATGAAGAAAGAGCCAGCTGGGTGTCCAGCCATTCCCAGGGGTTTTGGGATGCTGGGATCCAGGCTGTCCTGCTGGGAAAGGAGTAAAGTTCTCTGGGAATAGCAGGGAGCAGCCCGAGCCCCCGTCCTGCTGCCACACAACCTGAGCCATGGGATGCCAGAATGGGAATTGAGGGAAACACCAGAGGGAATCCCACACTGGGCTGGGTTGGAAAGGACCTTTAGGAACAATAAACTCGGCCTAAAGTCCAGCTCCAGCCCCTGCCACGGGCAGTTGTCCACTGTCCCAGGTCTGCTCCAACCTGGCCTTGGACTCCTGCAGGGATGGAGCAGCCACAGCCCCTCTGCCACGGGATTCTCTTGGGGTCTGCAGGAACCTCAGCCCATCCTTAAGCCCAACCTTAAAGCTGAGCTTTAAACCAGTGAAGTTTGATCTTAATTCTTTCATTTCCCTCTCATTTTCCCTCCATGACCACAGAGCTGCTCTCTAAAGGAAAAATTTCCCCCCTTCCCTGGGAAAGAGCAGAAATATCTCCTCCATCTCGCCCAGAACCCCAGCTGTGCACTCCAACATTTAATTTTATGTCAATGCACATCTAAAATTCGAGATCCCTGAAGACCTTTTAAAAGAAAATCCTCCTTGGAACAATTTGCATTGGAAGCAAAGAGCGAGGATTTAACAAGTGATGGAGAATTACAAATACACGGCTCTCAACTTTTTTATTCTGCTTCTAATCAAAACACACTTCAGCTCGAATTCTGAGCTAATAGGTGCAACATCAAATTGGGGGGCATTTTGGGGAGGAACTCAAAAGTTATTTGCTCATTCCCTGTTTACAGATAATGGGGGGAAAAAAAAACCTCCGGAGTTTGTTCAGGGATTGTCTTCTCTCCACACCAAAATTAACAAGGAAGTTTACTGGGAGAGGGGGGAAAAAAAAAAGCTTTTTCTTTTAAAAAATGTGCTTCTAATTCTGGCCTGCAAGGAGTGCAGAGGCCAGGCTCTCTGGAATGATCCCTAAGGAAACATTTGCTTTGGCTCCAAGCAGGACACTCCGGAGCATCAGGAGTCAAACAGGATCAGCTGCTCCTCCATCCTCTGTGTTTAATGATCCCATGGACAGCCACGAGGGCAGCAGATGCATTCCTGCCTTTCCTGCCCGCTCCTTGCTGGGAACAGGGAGCCTGGAAGCACTGGGATAATTCAGAGATCTCTCCCTCTCTGGACAGTGACCTCATTTTCCCTGGATTTTCACTCCATCCAAGCAGTTCTCCTGCTTTTAACTCCTCAGTGCCACTTCTTTTTGACCAAAACGGGCTCAGGACCCTCCAAGTCTCTTCTGAATATCTGGGGCTCCTTAAAACCAGAAGGCAGAGCGGGAAAAAAAAAGAGGAGAAAGAAAGCCTGGAAAAGAGCAGCACCTTTCCCAAACCTCTGCTAGAGCAGGGATAATAAATCCCTGCATGGAATCACATTTCCATTGGGGGGAAAAAATGGAATCCTTGGGGGTATCTCAGGCAGAAACTTCCCCAGGAATTCCTGCTCTAGGAGAGAGAACCAGGACCAGCAAAGGTGGCACCACCACAGACCTGCTGGGGCACTTCTGGTCTCATTCCAAGCCTGGAGAATTTTCCTGAATTTTTCAGGAAGGATGAAGCAGCAAGTTGGCCTTGGGGGGCTCTTTCTAACCCCAGCAGCACAGAGGGAACCTGGAGAGAGAGGCTGAGGCAGGCCAGGCCACCAGGACGCCTGGAAAGGGGCTCCTGGAAAGGGAGAACACGAGGGAAAGGCCTTGGAACAGCCAAGGCTGAGCAGGAGATTGAGGCTGAGGATGGAAAAGCCAGGAAAGCTCTGGAGGAGCAGCCTGGCCCTGCAGCTGTGCCCCAGTGAGGGCAGGCAGCACATCCAGCCATCCCAAAAAGGCTCCCAGGCCTCAAAAAAGGCTCCCAGGCCCCAAAAAAGGCTCCCAGCCCCCTCAAAAAAGGCTCCCATCCCTCTCCAAAAAAGGCTCCCAGTCCTCTCAAAAAAAGGCTCCCAGCCCTCTCAAAAAAAGGATTCCAGTCCTCTCAAAAAAAGGCTCCCAGCCCTCTCCAAAAAAGGCTCCCAGTCCCCCCAAAAAAGGCTCCCAGCCCACCCAAAAAGGCTCCCAGCCCCTCCAAAAAAGGCTCCCAGTCCCCCAAAAAAGGCTCCCAGCCCCCTCATAAAAGCCTGCCAAGAAGAGTCTCACCAGAACACCACCCTTCCAAAAATAAGGAGGCCAAGAGGCCCCGGAGGTGGATCTGTGCCCACCCACAGGAAAGGGCCCAGGTGCCACCATCGCCCTCACGCCGAGGGCACCAGGCTGGGTCTAAAGCCAGGTTTACACCAGAGGAACAATAAACTCGGCCTAAAGTGATCCCAGCTCGGCTGACTGCAGAGCAGCACAAGCCTTGGCTGAGTCTCACTCCAGGATTTGCCTCCCAGAGCAATTCCTGACCTTCCAACAGCCCAACCTGGTGCTCTGCATCCCTGTTTCCCACCTCCTTCCCTCCACTGAGGAAGGATTTTAATCATTTCTCCCTGCCAGGAGTGAGAGCAAAGGGCAAAACCTGTGGCAACACCAGTTGATCCACAAGCCCGTGGTTATTTCCAGGCTCTGGAGTTGTTTAAAATTCACAGGGACAGGCTGGAGTTTGAATAGAGGCGACCAAAATCCATCCTGAGATGTAGCAAAAAATTAAATTTAAAAAAAAAAAAAAACCCCACACACTTCCTGGAGGGGGATAGGAAACAGTCAGCACTTACAGAGAACTCTCCAGGAATTTATTTTATTTTTTTTTTTCCCCTTTTAAAGATCTTGCTTTGAAGTAGATGCTCCCAAAGAAGGAAGCTTCCAGAGCTCAGCAATATTTAATGCACTGCCCCAGCGATGGACGGCGGCGTTGTTGTTGTTTCAGCTATATTATAACAAAAATATTGTGGTTTTCCTGTACCTCTCACGAAAGGGAACCGGAGATTTACATCTCCTTCATCTCATTCCGAAGGAGCCCTCACGCCAAAAACGGGGCAGGGAGAGACCCCACTGTGCACAAAGGGCTCCTTGGAGGGGGAGCTCCACTCGGGACACCGGGAAAGGCCAAAGGAATATCAAACACCGCTCGAAAAACGACGACCAAAAAAAACCCCAAACAATTTCTCTACACCCATCAGCAACACATCTAAAAGATGAGAAACTCCAGGCCAGTCCTCTGGGTTTGTGCTATTCTGGATTTTAAAAAAATCCACATTTAACAGGGAAGAATCAGCTGGAATGTTTCATGGGTCAGGATGGAAAATTCTCCATGTTCTGTTCTCCACCTCGGCATTCCCAGGAAGCCTCAGGCAGCTCAAGCACCAAAAGCCTGAATTCCAAAGCAACCCACTGGAAATGAGGAGACAGCTGCAATTCCCGGGAGGAAAAGGGATCAAACCTCCCCTAAAACACACAAATGGAACTGAACCGTTCCTGCGCCTCCTTTGGGAAAAACCAGATTCCGTTTGGGACAATCTGGGAACACAAATCCCATTTCTAACCCTGACCCAGAGTCCTTCTCCAGCCACCCCGGCCACGTTCCTGAAGGGAGGAAACGCACCCAAAGAGTCTGATTTTTAAGGTGTTAGTCCATCATTCCCAGAAAACCAGCAGTTTCCCCAATATTCCCATAGAGAGGAATGCTTCCAGCAGGATTTCTCAGCTTCCATTTAGGAATTGGGTTGGAAAACTGAAAATAAATCCAACTGGGAAAAAAAAAACCCAAATCTGACCTCCAAGAGAGCAACACCTGCAGCTCATCCCAGGAAAAAGCTGGTTGGAAAAAGCTCTTATGGAAAAATGAGATGTTCCTGATATCCAAATCACCTGAGTAAAGGGAATTTGGGAGGAAAAGATTCCCTCTCAGGAATGTCCTTCATTCCCTTCGTCTCAAACACGACCCTTCCACCAACTCTCCTCGGCCTCAATTTACAGAATTTCCTTCCTTTAAGGGCATTTGGGCAGGAAGAAACGCAGCGAAAGGCAATCAAGAGCTTAATAAAAAAAAAATAATAAACTTCATAAAAATACCCTTAAATTCAAAAAAAAAATTTAAAAAATTTAAATATGCCAGGGGAAAGAGAAAAAAAAAATTAAATTTAAACATGCTGGAGGAAGAGGAAAGAAAGTGGAAAAAAGGAAAAGCTACATACCCACAAAGGCAGCAATAAAAAGGTTACTTCAGCTTTTGGCTGGTTTTTAGGCACTTACCAAAGGAATACCTGCAAAAAAAAAACACAAAGGAAAAGCACAGGAATTAAAACTGGGGCCGGCAAATCCGAGGGAACGACGCCTTGTGTCGGTTTTGTCCCTCCCTTCCAACGCCTGGAATTCCAAAGGAACACAGGGAGGCCCTGGACCCACCAAATGTAACATAAAGGGGGAAATGCTGCCCCGGGGAAATGGGAGAAGAGGAAATTCCCGGGTTTTCGGGGCATTCAGCGCTCCAAGGAATTCCCCGTTCCCTGGGATAAAGAAGCAAACACTGAAGGAAACCCCCTGCCCCAAATCCCAGCAGGTCTGGGCTGCCCAAGCTTTTCCCACTGGAATTCCTGCTTTTCCCACTGGAATTCCTGCTTTTCCCACTGGAATTCCTGCTTTTCCAACTGAAATTCCCTCTTCCTGCTTTTCCCACTCGAATTCCTGCTTTTCCCACTGGAATTCCAGCTTTTCCCACTGAAATTCCCTGAAATTCCTGCTTTTCCCACTGAAATTCCTGCTTTTCCCACTGGAATTCCAGCTTTTCCCACTGAAATTCCCTGAAATTCCTGCTTTTCCCACTGGAATTCCTGCTTTTCCCACTGGAATTCCTGCTTTTCCCACTGAAATTCCCTGAAATTCCTGCTTTTCCCACTGGAATTCCTGCTTTTCCCTCTGAAATTCCCTGTCCCTGCTTTTCCCGCTGGAATTCCCTTCGGCCCCAGCAGCAGCAGGGCGATTTTCTGTAAAATCACCAATTCTGATTAAAACTGCCTTTCAACCCCAAAATTATATTATATTTATAATCCCATATTATAAATATATAATCTGT
Organism: Cyanoderma ruficeps; assembly: GCA_008694505.1. Classification (NCBI taxonomy): domain Eukaryota; kingdom Metazoa; phylum Chordata; class Aves; order Passeriformes; family Timaliidae; genus Cyanoderma; species Cyanoderma ruficeps. The sequence goes on along the minus strand of VZDJ01000076.1, from coordinate 12,118,313 downwards.
ATATTATACATTATACAGATTATATATTTATAATATATTAAATTATAGATATTCTCTATACTACATATAATATATAGTATACTATATATGATATATATTATATATTATATAAAATTATATATATTCTATCTACTACATATAACATATAGTGTACTATATATAATATATATTATACTATATATAATATATATTATACTCTATGCAATATATATTATACTTACAATAATATATAGTAGATATACTATATATAATATAAAAGAAAATATATATTATACTTACAATAATATGAATTATATATAATATATTATTATATATTAATATATAAGCTTATTAATATATAAAAATATATGTGTGAGTATAATTAATAATATATATTATATATTATTAAAATACATTGTATACTAATACATAATTATAGTCTATAATGATGTTATTATATAATGCATATTATATATAATTTATATACAATATATATTATATATGATCTTTATATACATTAAAAAATCATATATTTTATACTCAATTTTTTTGAACCAACCAACCTCAATATTTTGCACCGCATTTAACAACTTCCTACAGATTCACCGACACATAAAGGAAAGAAACCAAATTTGCAATTTAATTAACAATAAAAGCAGCTTTTCCCGGAGTCGTCCCTCATTAAGGGACCCTCCCTCTGCTGATCCCCACCCCGCTCCTGCCCAACCCCAACTCGCTGGAATTATTCCCATTCCTTGGCACAAGCCAAGAAACCCCCCCGAGGCTCATTTAACCCACACATCCCTCTCCCCCCCCAAAAAAAACCCCCCAAAACCCCCCGAGGAATTAATAAAAATCTTGTATTTTGCTGAAGCACGTGAAGTTCTGTGACGTGTGTCTGGGGCCGGTGACATGGGCGCGGGCTCCCGGCCCCGTCATGTGATGACAGGCAAACACTCGGGGATTTATTTCTCCCAAGAATCCTGCGAGACAAATGCCAAGGGAAAAACCAACCCCAAACCCATAAAAACAGCAGGAATTCCTGCAGGGGATTTCTCCCTTTTTAATAGGTACAAGCCCGGGGCTGGGACCCGATTCCCACAGATTTCAGGTTGGGGTTCAGGCCTTAATCACCAGTTTTCCTCTTTTTCAAGGTGTCTATATAATGAATTAACAGAAGGATTTGTTTTAAAAACTGGAGTTTTTTTCCAGGTTTTGGTGTTTGGAGCATTCCCAGCAGATGATAAGGAAGGACGTGAGTTTGATTTTTTTCTGAGTTTCTTTTCCAGGTTTTGGTGTTTGGAACATTCCCAGCAGATGATAAGGAAGGACGTGGGTTTGATTTTTTTTCTGATTTTTTTTTTCACGTTTTGGTGTTTGGAGCATTCCCAGCAGATGATAAGGAAGGACGTGGGTTTGATTTTTTTCTGAGTTTCTTTTCCAGGTTTTGGTGTTTGGAGCATTCCCAGCAGNGGAACACTCCCAGCAGATGATAAGGAAGGACGTGGGTTTGATTTTGCAGCCTTGGGGGTGAATTTCACCAGCAGAATTTTTGCTCTGCGCATTGTGGAACCCAGAAATCCTGCTGATTCAAAGTACGTTCCCCTTGGATTGCCTAAATCCCATCAAAAAATGATGTCATGGCTCTTCTCTGCTAGGAGAGACAACATTTTTAGCCCTGACTTGTCAGGGGAGGAAAAAAAAATCCACGTCCCACTTAGCCTGGATCAGCTGGGAATCATAAACATCATTTCAGATCTGAGTTAAAACTGTTAAACTGTTTTCGCCACCTCGCCCTGATGATTCATTTGAGCCTCAGTATATTCCTGGAAAAGTAAAAACTGAGAGCAAAACCTGGTTTGAACCCCGTTATTCCCAAAGGAAACACTTCCTGCTGTCAGGGGTTTGAGGACACAGCTCTGCAAAACCTTCCAGGGACCAGGAATTCCCAAGCTCACCACACAAAACTCCACTTTTTCCAGAGAATTCCCGTTTTTTCCTGCATGCAAAGCACGTGGGACGATGAGTTTTATTTACTGAAGGAGGAGGAGGAGCTGGTCAGCCCCGTAAATTCACATTTCCTTCTCCACTCGGCTACCCCAGAGCTGCACGAGGTTATTTCATGCAGGGGTTGTTTGGGATCTCTAAATCCGCAAATCAAGATTTCCTAATAGAATAAACCAGGCAGGTTTTACCTTTACACCTATGGAAAGGGTTTTCTCTGAGGAAAACCCAGCTGCGTTTGCAACAAAAATAAACTGGAGTAAAACCAGTTCCACCCCAGCAGTGCCCAACGCCACCGGCTCTTTCCAGCTGGAATTTCCACAGGAAAGGAGAATTCCCTGCTCATCCCTGAATCTGCAGCTGCTGTTAACAGCTCCCACTGCTGCTCCCCGGGGAGAACATCCTCCAGGGAAACCGAACCCAGATGGAAATTTCCATCTCCATCCCCAATCCCTCTCCTTCCCTCCGCTCTGCAGCTTGGCACGAGGGAAAAGCTCTTGGGCTACAGGTGACATTTCCTATTCTCCAGCAGGATTTGGTCCCCAAAAGGAGCTTTCCAGGAGGTTTCACAGCCTGGGATGGTTGGGGAATGTGGGATTTTAATTATCCTCTGGCAGGGAGGGATGGAAGTAAGGGGATCATCACCCCTGGAGGAGCCCCAGCAGGCAACCAAAGGCAGCTTCCTTCCAAAATTCCAGCAAAAAGGAAAGCTGGATTGCAGGAAAAAGCACCTGCCACAAATCCAGCAGGGTGTTAAAAAGGACAGAAAATGTGGGAAATCCACCTGTCCCAGAAAATCACCTCAATTTCTGCTTGGCCAAGCAGAAATTGAGATTTCCCCTCCCTCTCCAGCCTGGGATTATTCCACGTGGACATTCAGGAGGTTTTTCCTTAAGCCTGACCTGGATCTTCCTTCCCACCACACGAACCAGCAGCTTCTTGTGCTGTGCCCAGGGAGGCAGGACACAGGACAGGGAACAGAATCCTGGGATGGTTTGGGTTGGAAAGAGCTCAAAGCTCATCCAGAGCCACCCCTGAATGGGCAGGGACACCTCCCACTGTCCCCCAAGCCCTGTCCAACCTGGCCTGGGACACTCCACAACCTCTCTGCTCCTTCCACACACCTTCTCTCTGTCTCTTTTCCCTCAGCTAATTAATTTAATTAACTTTTTTTTCATTTTTCCTCAGCTTTCCCCCTCCCCGTGGCAAGGTTTGAGCCTCTCCTGTGCCCGCAGCCACTTCCAGAGCAAAGGGACACCCAGGCACTGCCACCTCCCTGGCTCTGAGCAGTGGAAAAGCTCATCCACAGCTCCCAAAAGTTACTGAAAGCTTGCTGGAAAACCACAAATTAAAGCTGTAAACGCTCAGGATGGAAAAACCACCCTTTTTTAATTATTATTATTTTTTTCCCCTGCGACCTGGGGATTCACTTCCCCAGCCCAGTTGGGAAACGTCTCTGGCAAAATCCACCAAAATGAGATCCAGGAGTAGTCTGGTGCACCATTAATTTCAGAACATAATTAAATTCGATGTGTGGAGGGGTAAGAAGCCTTTTTGACAGCTGGGTTTGGTCCCTGCCAAGCCTTCAGCACTGCACGGCCACGGTGGGAGGAGGAAATCAGCTGGAAGGGCAGCAAATGAAACCAGCCTGGTTTCTGGATTCACTTTCTTGTGGTCACACAGCTCTAAAAGCTGGGATTCTGTGCCCTGTAATTGCAACATCCACGTTTAAACGGGAGGAACGGGGCTAACATTAAAAATAAAGGAGGAGGAGGAGGAAGAGGATTGCTCCTGGTGCTGGGAAAGGTGCCCGGGCAGGGCTGGAGCCAGGCAGGGGGTGAGGAATGGGATGTCCCACCCTGTGCATCCACCTGGCTCCTCCCAAAACATCACACCGTGCCAGGCCTGGGCAGCAGAGAAAATATGGATTATGGCAGCTGAGCCCCAGCACCCACCAACTCTGCCCGTGCTCCTTTCCACAGCCAGAAATGATCCCAAAGCCTGCCTTAGGTGGCTGCAAAATCTGTCAGGCTTTTTGCTTTCCAAAGCCAAAAATGACCCCAAACTCTGCCTTAGGTGGCTGCACAATTAGTCAGACCTTTTACTTTTCAAAGCCAAAAATGATCCCAAACTCTGCTATAGGTGGCTGCAAAATCTGTCAGACGTTTTACTTTCCAAGGCCAAAAATGACCCCAAACCCTGCCTTAGGTGACTGCACAATTAGTCAGACTTTTTCCTTTCCAAAGCCAAAAACGATCCCAAAGCCTGCCTTAGGTGGCTGCACAATTAGTCAGACCTTTTACTTTCCAAAGCCAAAAATGATCCCAAACTCTGCTGTATGTGGCTACAAAATCTGTCAGACTTTTTTCTTTCCAAAGCCAAAAATGACCCCAAAGCCTGCCTTAGGTGGCTGCACGGTTTGTCAGACTCCAGTGGGGTTTGCCCTGGTCAAATCCTGCCCGTGCCAAAGGGAGATGCTGAGGTGGCAGCCTTGGGAATCCCACTGGGAGCTGCTCCTTGGGCTGAGCAGAGCCCAGGGAAAGGGAAAAATGGGAACAAATCCAGGCTGAGCATCCCTGGGCCGGGATGAGCTCCAGCAGCAGGTGCACAGTGATGGAAAACCTCGGGATGCAGGACCTGGAACAAGTGGGAATCACCTCCCGAGCCCTGCTGTGACTCTGCTGCTACCAACAGAAAGGTCCTGCAGGTAAAACCCCAGGAGAACAGCACGTCAGTAACTGCTTGATTAAAAAAAGGAATCCTTTAATTGCATTAATGAATCGCTCTGGGGTTGGCCCCTGGTGCTGGGCAGCACTGAGACCGCCCAGAGCCACCTGCACTCACCTCACCCAGGATGAGAAATCTCCCTCATTCCTGCACTCACCTCACCCAGGATGAGAAATCTCCCTCATTTCCTACATTCACCTCACCCAGGAGCAGAAATCTCCCTCGTTTCCTGCATTCACCTCACCAGAACCAGACATCTCCCTCATTCCTGCACTCACCTCATCCAGGATGAGAAATCTCCCTCATTTCCAGCTCTCCAGCACTAATCCAGCCGTGGATCAGCTTCTCCTGACCATCCTCTCCCAATTCCAATCCCCCAATTCCAGCGGAGCAGGTCCCACTGGGATCTCTCCAGGACTGCTCCTACCCCAACCCCACCCCGGGGCAAGGAGGGGAAAACCTTCCCCATGCCGGGACTGGGCTGGGGGGATAAAATCCACCCTCAGTGACTGATTCCTGCCATCAGCCACGATCCCTTTGGGATCTCCCGGGCCAAACGCGGTTCTCATTAACTCCACCAGCTCCCAGCCGCCCTGCCAGGCGGGCGGCGGTGTCACATGGAATTAATCCTTGTTTTCATTAACGTGTCACCCCCCGAGCGCTCGGGGGGCTGCTGGCAGCGTCCTTTGAAAACCGATCCGGCCCCTCTCTCTCTCCTGGGCGGGGAGGAAACGCCAAAGAGCGGCTCGTGGGCAGGAAGGATGGACCCCCGAGATGCTGCAGCTCTGCCTTTGTGTTTGCGCAGATCATCTTCTCCGGCCGGGCTCGGAGCGAAAGGGATGCGAGGCTGCCCTAACAAAGAGATGCCTCGGCTCTCCCGCCAAGGCTCCATAAAACAACCAGATATTCTAATTTTTCTCGTTGTTTGTTTTGGGGGGAAGTTATTTCGGAGAGCTGGGAAAATAAAGGCAGGTTCTGCTTTACAAAGGCCTAAAAACCTCCGATTTAGCGAAGGCATCGAGGTGATACTGGGCAATCAGACTTATCTCATATTTCTTTTAGATAAAGGTATTTCTTTTAAAATATATTTCTTTTTAGGTATTTCTTTTTAATACAGGTATTTCTTTTTAAATACAGATATTCCTTTTAAATACAGGTGTTCCTTTTAAATACAGATGTTCCTTTTAAATACAGATATTCCTTTTAAATACAGATGTTCCTTTTAAATATAGATATTCTTTTTAAATACAGGTATTTCTCTTTAAAGGTATTTCTTTTAGATACAGAGATAAAGATATTTCCTTTTAACACACGGAACCGGACACTGGAATCAGGCAAAATGGGAATTTCTGCTCCCACTTCCAGCCTGAATGGCAAGCTGGTCTCAGTTAGGAATTCCAGCCCCCGAGCACAAGGCTGTATCACTCCCAGACATGATAAAGCAGGACAGAGACTGATGGGAAGCCCTTGCCAAGGTCACTCTGTCAAGCGCAGCTGCCACATCCATTCCTGCCTGTGCTCTGATCCCTGAGAACTTCCCACGTGTCCTGATAAAACCCAGCACACCCAGGCTGCCGTTCCTTCCCTCACAGCTCCTGAGTTTTCAGGGTTTGGGGGGGAAAAAAAAATAAATCTTCCTGAATTATCCAAACTGCTTTAAAAAAACCCTGATCCACGGATTCCTGCTGCAGCTGGGAGCTCACAGGGGGATTTGTCATCTGTCCCCAGCAGGACAGAGGCAGGGGAAGCTCCCAGGATGGAGCTGGGATAGTTGGGATTGTTGAGGCTGGAAAAGCTTCAGGGTGAGCTAAAACTGTGACCTGAGGGGAGCCTGAAAGGAAGAGAGAGAGAGAGAGGATTTCTGAGGAATGGAGTGCCAGGAAAAGGAGGGATGCCCTCCAACTGCCAGAGGACAGGGTGAGGTGGGATACTGGGCAGGAATGGGAGGATGGTGAGGCTCTGCTTGTCCCTGCAAGTGTCCAAGGCCAGGCTGGACAGAGCTTGGAGCACCCTGGGGTGGTGGGAGGTGTCCCTGCCCACGGGATCATCCTTAAATTCCCTTCTTAAATTCCTTCCCATTCCTTCAATTCCCTTCCAGCCCAAACCGCTCCGGGGTGATTCTGTCCACACTGCCAAGGGGTCACAGACCAACCTGCTGGAAAACGGGAATGTTTTGCCAAATCCAGCCCTGATCCACACCCTGGCTGCTTCCCAACCTGGAACGAGGAGAAAGGCAAAGCCATTTGTGTGGGACCTGTGGAGCTGGGCAAGCTGGATTTGCAGGCTGCAAAAAAAAACGGATGTTGGACTATGAGGAATTCCCACAAAAATCTGTGGAAAAACATCTTTAAACAGCTTCTACTCCAACTGGCGACTCTGGTTTTACTCCTGTTTTACTGACAGGAATAATCAAGGTTAAAACGAACGTAATGATTCAGCACTTCACCCGACGGGGTCAGATATTAAATATTAAATATTCCTCTGGCCTGGCAGCAGATTTTCAGCTTCTTGACAGTCTCCTACTTCAAAAGGAAAAGAGTTCAAAGTGGCAGATGGGGGGAAAAAAAGAAGAAAAAAAAAATGAAAACAAAACGAGTATTGGAAGGCAGACACACTGAGCTCCTGACAGAAGTGTGACACCATCACATGGGTGGCCTTGACCCCCAGACACAGCCAGGTTTAGTCTGGATGGCCAAAAACCTGCCCCAGAATGACCAAAAACTGCCACGTCCCGAGGTGCAAAGCCCCAAATCTCGACCCCACATTTCCCAGGCACCAAAAAAAATTTAAAAATCACTAAATTTCACTGCAAGGTCACTTCATTTTCAGAACCACCAAAGTGCATTTTATTATTTCAGGCTGCTCAGAGTCAGGGACAACAAACTGGCAGAGTCAAGAGACACGAACTGGGCTAAATTCTTGGGATTTGAGGCTGCCAAAATACCCCCTTATCCTACAAACACCCCAGAGGGATGGATTTTGGGAGCCCTCAGCTGGCTGTGCTGTCCCCAGGCCGGTGGATATTCCCCAGGTGGGGCCAGGGCAGGCAGGGGATGTGTCCTGCCCTTCAAAGGCCACACTTTGCTCTTCTAAAAGCTTCCCCTTGGCTGAGCCCAAACCAGCTGGGCAGCAGTTGAAAGAGCTGCTCCTTCAGCAGCCCAAAACAAATAGGGACATTTAAAATTAAAATGGATTAAAAAAAAAAAAAAAAAGAAAAGGCAGCGATAAAAGGAATAAATTGTCCCTCGGTGGCCTGAAGAAGAGAGCTCCATTCCTGCTGATCAGGCTGGATTTTTCCCTGCAGTGCCTTCCCAGGGAAGCTCAGCAGAGGATTTTTGGAGGCAACAGGGGGTGGCTCACAGGAGCCCCAGGTTGGTCAGTGAATCAGGACGGCGGGATTGTACAGAAACTCAAAATAATCTTTTTGTTTTGAGCCACGGAAGGATTTTTTTTGTTCGTTTGTTTTTTTAATTTGAGCCACAGGAAGAATTTCCTCCTCACTTCAGCCCTGCTGAGCTGCCTCACCATTCCAGCCAGGAACACCTGACATTGTCCTCCCCAATTTTAGGGCAGCAGGTGCTTTGGAGAAGCAGCAGAACTCACCAAAACCCCTCAATCTGCCCCAAACTGGGAGCAAGACAATCACTGCACCATCTAACCCCACCTCCAAACCGGGGAGAGAGGGGAGTTTTAAACCCAGCCTTGGTTTTAAACCCAGCCTTGGCTTTAAGGCCAACACTGCAGGTTTTGGGCACTCTGAGCTCCTCCCTTTCCACCACCACAATTCCTGGAGCACGGGGAGAATTGAGGGAATCCTGCTTTGCCCTTTCCCTGTGTTTCCCTGCACTGGAAGCAGCCAGGATCTGCCCAGGGAATTCCACGTCCCACTGCAGGAATAATCTGTGTCTGACCATGCCACTGACCCATCCCAGAGGATCTGGTGGAAAATGAACCCACACCTGAAGGAGCTGAGCTGCTTTTGGTTCTTTTCCCTCAGCCCTTCCCAAAAACCACCTCATTTCCTGCTTAAGGAGGAATATCAAGAGGGGAAAAAAGGCTGAGGGAACATCTCTAACCCCTCCTTTTCTCTTATCCCTCTCCCCTCGGTGTGTTTCTGTTGCACACCAGGCTAAATTTCACCCCCCCAAAATTTCAAGGAGCAAAAGAAGGGGGAAAAAAACCCAAAAATCCAGCCTTATCTCAACCACTGAGAGGCAATTCCTTCCAAGCACAGGAAAAGTCCAGGATCCACGTGCAATCCTGCCAGATCCTTGTCCTGGAGCTGGGAAGAGACACCAGGAGCAGCCCTGAGCTTCTCCCCCTGCTCAGGAACAGGGTTTGGATATGGGCTGGGGGGAGGAGAGGAAAAGGTTCCTCTCTGCATCCCCCAGCCTTTGCTTCTTCCTTCAAAAAGGTGCCAAAAAAGCCACTCGGTTCACCAGGCACAACTGGGATTATTTGGGGAAAACCTCAGGAGTTCTGCAGGCCTGGCAGAGGAGCCAGCACCCCCAGGAAAAACGGGAGCAGCACAGCACTCACTGCTCCAAGACATGGGAAAAAACCACAATTCCAGGTGGATTTTTTAAAAAAAATATAAAACTGTAAGAGCTCTACACCACCAGAGAGCTGTGGGCACTAATGAAGAGAGCCTGTCTTAATTATCCCACTGCTCCAGGAATTAACAGATCAAACCTCCAGCCTCGGAGTCGCTGCAGCTCCAAAACCTTGGCAGCTTCAGGGGGAGGCTGTTGGCATTTTTTGGGTTTTTTTCCCCCTCCTCTTTCTCCCCTCCAAACAGAAACACAAAGAGGAAGAAGCCAAACATCACATCCAGGGCTTTGCTCCTGTAATCCCTGAAAGTCAGAGCAGGAGGAAGCTCGAATTCCTGCCCTTGCACATTTCAAACATCTAGAAAATGGACAAAGAAATTGGGGAATGATTTGGGAACAGCCAATGGAAAACCATGCCCCTGAGTTATTTCTCCAGCCCTGTGGCTTGGTTTCACAGCTTTAGGTTCATGCAGAGTTAAGAGCTCAGAGAATGGAGCTTTTCAGAGGCTGTTCTCCTTCACCCACTGACATTCCTGCTGGAGTAGGATGGGAATGAACGGGGCAGCACACGCAGATCCTTAAAATAAAAATCCACTGAGCCCATCCCAGTGGAAAAGGTGTCCTGCTGTAAAGGCAGAAAACTGGGGAAGAACTTCCCTGGGCACCCCTCGATGGCAGAACCTTCTCCCTCCACACGACCCCGGCTGCAGGCAGACAGGAGGAGGTGACCTAATGAAATTTGGGGTTTTCAGAGCACATCCTCTGCCAAACAATCCATTTGGGGCCTTAACAAGGGCAAGGACAAGCTAAAACCTTCATTTTTGCAGCACAGCCCTTCCCTGCAGCAGGGTGATTCCCACAGCCAGGTGATTTCCACAGTCTCTCCTTTTCCCCCAAAAAAAGGTTTCTGTGTTAATTCTGAAATACAGAATCCCAGCTCTGAGAAACTCACTCTGAAAGCAATTTTTGAGGGAATTCCCTTGCGGCAGCCATGAGGGGAAGCACTGCACAGGGATAACACAGCCTGGAACGTTCTGGAATAACCTCAGTGGGAAGGGAGACACCAGGATCATAGAATCACAGAATCACAGAATGTGCAGGTTGGAAGAGACCTTCAAGATCATCGAGTCCAACCCAGCCCCAACACCTCAACTCGATCATGGTGTCCAGTGCCACATCCAGTCTCTTTTTAAACACATCCAGGGGTGGTGAATCCACCACCTCCCTGGGCAGACTATTCCAATATTTAATCCCTCTTTCAGTGAAAAACTTCTTCCTAACATCCACTGGATCATCCAATCCAACCCTGCACCAAGGAACAGAGGAGAACTCGGGGCAGATATCCCAGAGCTGGGACATTCCCCTAAATCATCTGTGCCCATAAATCTCTTCTGCCAGGAGCTGTCCTCTCGCCCTGGGTTTTCTTGCTTTTGAGTGCTTGTAACTTTGTGCTGCAGATTCTGGTGAACGATGTGTATTTTTAGGATGTTTACATATTTCTCCTCAGGCAGGAGAAATGTGATTGATGGTGATGTCACCATCCAGGTTGGAGAGGTGGTTGGTGACCCGTGTGGCCAATCTCTTGACCTTTGTACAAATGTATAGAAACGGAGTCAGATTTTGAATAAAAAAGGGGAAAAACGGTTCCCTTGAACCGCTGCTGGTGTGGCCTCATCTTTCTGCCCCTGAAATTGGGACGTCCCAGCCTCAGCTGTCACACTGTCCTCATCCCACCCCCTCCATGGCTGATCTGCTGAGGAGCCATCACAAACCGGGATCAGAAATCCAAACCACGACAGGAAAACCAGCGTGTGCCACAAACACAACCAGGGGAAAAGCAGAGCGGGGGGACTCAGAACCCACCAGATCTGTCCGACGTTGACCAAGGAGAGGTAGAGCAGCCACAGCAGGAACATGAGGACCATGTTGGCACAGCCAGTCAGCAGCACAAAGGCTGCCACTGCCAGGCCAGCCAGGGCCAGGCAATCCAAGGTGCTGTCCATGGCAGACCAGTCCAGGAACCAGATGAGAGTGGGAGCGTAGCTCAGGGCATCCAGCCCCACCTTCCCCTTGAAGTATTTCTTGATGTCCTGCAGGTAGAGCTTGCAGGGGAGCAGCCCCTTCTCTCCGATCAGCTGCTTGTTCTGCTGAAAGGCCACCAGGAAGGCCACGGCTGCAGGAGAACAAGGAGAGAGGAAAAAAACCTGTGTGAGGAATCACCCAGGATGAGGGAAATGATCTGAACACAGAGCTGGAGGAGCAGTTCTTGGAAGGAATTTATCCCCAAGTCCTCATCTCCATTGAAATCCAACACAATCATCACAGCGCTCAATAAAAGGTTCCCCGGGTTGCAGCTGGATGAGCTTTAAGGTCCTTTCCAACCCAAACCATTCCAGGATTCCGTGGTTTCCATGAACCACAGGGAATTCTAGATCCTTAAAGATCTTCAGATCTATATCTAAATCCCGTCTTGGCTTTGGAGGACGACGGGTCTCCAACTTTACGTGACATTACCTGAGCATCTGTCAAGCACCAGGATTATTCTCCTTATTTTTCCTTATTCCACTTTGTCTCTCCAAGTGCTGTTAATGAGACGGCCTAAGCTCATCTGCCCCGTTAACGAGGCACTCATGGAACCCCAGAAGGGTTTGGGTCAGAAGGGACCTCAGAGATCCTCATCCCACCCCTGCCATGGGCAGGGAAAACTTCCACATTCCCAGGTTGCTCCAAGCCCTGTCCGACCTGGCCTTGAACATTTCCAGGGATCCAGGGGCAGCTTCTCTGGGAATGTGTGCCAGGGCCTGCCCCCCCTCCCAGGGAACAATTCCTGCCCACCCTCCCAGGGAACAATTCCTGCCCAATATCCCCGCTCGCCGTTAATGTGAGGCCATTCCCCGTGTCCTGTCCCTTGTCCCCAGTCCCTCTCCAGCTCTCCTGGAGCCCCTTCAGGCTCTGGAAGGGGCTCTGGGGTGTCCCTGGATCCTTCTCTTCTCCAGGTGAGCACTCCCAGCCTGGCTGCAGCCCTTGGAGCAGCTCTGGAATTGCTCCAACAATTCCTCCCGGAGCTGCTCAAAGCACAGGCAATTCTTTGAGTTCAAGGTTCACCACCACCACTGCCCCAAACAGCAGCTCTGCCCCTCTGCATCCTCTCACACCCTGGAAAGTTGAAAATCCAAAATCTTAACATTTTCCCCATTTTAATTCCCAGTTTTTTCCATGTCCCCATGGCTGTCCCATTTATGGTGTCTGTGCTCCTGCCCTGGCCAATCTCAGAGCAGCCAGCTGCTTTTTTTAACAGCACATCAGCAATCTAATTACAGATCGTAGACCTAGCATTTGATGTCCTACAGAGAAAGTTGGGCAGTTTTTAGGCATTATCTCATATTTTAGGCATCTCCTGCAGTCACCAATTTGCAGTTTGTAACTCCAGTAATCTCCGTGTCTCGGGGAAGAAAAAAAAAAAATAAAAATTTAGAGGAAGGCCAACATTTCCTGATTAGGGCTGCATCCACTAATTTCCCCATCCTTCAAACATGACCCAAACGCCAGCCACGTCACGGGGCAGCAGCACCAGAGCTCTTGGGAAAAGCCAATTTGTTCCCCTCTCCAAATCCTCCCTGGTTAATGATCAAAATCTGTCTCCTTCCTTATCTCAATGCCGGCATTCTGCAAACAACGCTCCTGGTGTTCATCTGCTGTCCCTCACTGGGGGGGAGAGAGGCTGTGTGAAATCAGAGCCCAAATTCCCCCTGGCTTTGAAGTCTGGAGCAGCAACCCCAAAGTCTGCAGCCCCAGGGAAATCCAACTGCACGTCCCATTCCCCAGACAAAGGTCTCCAGTGGGTTCCACTTAATCCACTTAACGCTCCCCCAGCTCTCTGCACACAGCCACGGGGGTTTTATTCCCATTTAAAAACCACTCCAAGTCATCGTCCAGCACACAGCAGAGGTCACTGGGAAGGTTCCCTTTGATTCCAGCAGATCCTGAACCCCAGGGATGGCACGATGAAGTTGGAAGTTAATTGGTTGTGTCTCTTCCCATCCATCTTTTACACGCAGCGAGTGATTTTACAAATAAAAGGCATTTTTCTTCAATTATGTTACTCAATTATGGACAGGGAGAGACATGAGAAAGGCTATTTCCAACACTGCAGGATCAGTTCTGGAACATAAATTAACTGTTTTCTATTTTATCCATCTTTTTTCTACCAACACTCAGCTCAGCACCACTGTGTAATCAGAAAGCCTGACATGCAACCAGCAGAAATAAAATTCTTCTGAGCTTTAGGCAGCTTAATATCTTCATTTTTGGCTTTAAAAGGGTCAGCTGAAAGCCAGTTCTGCCTTAGAAACTCCGTGGCTTGATTTCCCGTGATTAACACTGCAATTTGCTGCACAGTTTTCCAAACGTGCTAATCAAATTCACCTCTAAACGCTCCAGAATTGCTGCCCCAACCCATAAATGCTGAGCAGGTCTTTGCCTAAAAAAAGTCCAAATTAGACCCCTGCGCCCTACACGAGACAAACAAGGAAAGGGCAAATTAGGAAAAAAACAAACAGCAATCCCAGCAGAGCTGGATGGACAAAATCCTGCTCAGCCTCTCCCAGCCTGCAGGCAGCCAAGGCTTGGGCTGGAGTTGCCACGAAATGCAGATTTTAGGATGGCCCAGCTTGGGCTCCAAAGGGGTTTTTCTCCCAGCACATCCATTTCCCACAGCACCATCCACAATCAAATCCCGAATTTCGGGAGGATTCGCCTCCCCCCAGAGCAAACCCCACCTGTGTTTGCTCCATCCCTTCCCAGGTGATGTTCCCAGAGCTCCATCCCGGATCCAGCTCCCTCTCCTGGACACTCCCCGTGCGCGGCCCCGGCATCGCTCCCGGCTCCTTCTCCACCCACCTCCAGCATCTCCTGGAGCACCTCTGGAGGGCTCATCCCTCATCCAGCTCCCGCTTCCACCCATCCCTGCTCCATCTCCTGAGCTTTCCCCCTCCTCCGGTGCTGCTGGACACGGGGAAGAGCTGAAACCAGAGACTGCAAAGGATTGCAGGGACACGGGAGATGCCCAGATCCAGGAGGGGAAAAGGAAAAGATATTTATCAGGAGATGCCCAGATCCAAGTGGGAAAAAGAGAAAGATATTTATCAGGAGATGCCCAGATCCAAGTGGGAAAAAGGGAAAGATATTTACCAGGAGATGCCCAGATGCAGGAGGGAAAAAGGGAAAGTTATTTATTAGGAGATGCCCAGATCCAGGTGGGAAAAAGGGAAAGATATTTCATCAGGAGATGCCCAGATCCAGGAGGGAAAAAGGGAAAGATATTTATCAGGAGATGCCCAGATCAAGGAGGGAAAAAGGGAAAGTTATTTATCAGGAGATGCCCAGATCCAGGAGGGAAAAAGGGAAAGATATTTCATCAGGAGATGCCCAGATCCAGGAGGGGAAAAGGAAGTTATTTATCAGCTTGTCATTGCTTCCTCTTTCTGAACCCCAGAGAAACTGGAGCCTTAAATTCAGTGTAACAGACCCTGCTGCCTTCTCCAGGATCCTCCCCTTTGACCTTGCCTTGGTCAGGGGGTAAAAAAGTCCCTTTTGCCCCAAACCCTGTGCTCCTTCCTCTTCCCTAACCCTTATTCTGGAACCTCTCTCCCCGCGGCCTCGTGTTTGGGGATTTTCCACTCTGCACCTTCCACTCCCTCCAGCTCAAACAACTTTGCTTCCACTTTGGGCAGGGGCTGGCACCATCCCCACCACCCTGCAGGGCTCGGGGCACGCTGACTCACTTCTGCTTCCTCCTGGAGCTTTTCCCTGGGATTCTGCACCCCTCCAGACCCGGTACAAACCCCTCTACGCTTCCATCACCCCTGGGCTCACCGCCTGCACTCCTCACGGACAATCCCGGGATTTAGGAGCGCTCAGGCCTGTGTTCCACCTGGATTTGCCATTCCTGGGGCTGTGCAGGTGTCGGGAAGGGAGCAGAGCAGCTCCGGCTCTGCCTCCCACTGCGGGAGCCTTTGACAGCTCACATGGGAGCTCTCCCGGCTGCCAGCTGAGCTTTACATAATACATGCAAATTACCGGGGCTGCTAATAGACCTTCCCTACTTATCCTCACCTCTGCAAGGTGCTTCACTGTACTTTTCCATTAACTCCCCCCTCAAACCCAGCGCGTTCCTTCTCCAATCCCACACGGTGCCAACAACCACCAGCCAAGCGTCCCCATCCAAAGGGATTTGATCTACAACCGTCCCCATCCAAAGGGATTTGATCTACAAGCGTCCCCATCCAAAGGGATTTGGTCTACAACCGTCCCCATCCAAAGGGATTTGGTCTACAAGCGTCCCCATCCAAAGGGATTTGATCTATCTGGATTTCCCTGGCACCTCAGCTCCTTTCCCCTCCTCTCCCCAG
This sequence comes from Cyanoderma ruficeps, assembly GCA_008694505.1. Classification (NCBI taxonomy): domain Eukaryota; kingdom Metazoa; phylum Chordata; class Aves; order Passeriformes; family Timaliidae; genus Cyanoderma; species Cyanoderma ruficeps. The sequence continues at coordinate 12,102,643 of VZDJ01000076.1, read as the reverse complement.
TCTTGTCATGGTAGGAGAAGGAGAGAATCCCATTCTTCATGCTCAGGAAAGATTTAAAGATGTGAAATCTAAAACTTTCCGGTCATGTGGGGTTTTTTTTCTCTCTCTTCCCTCCCCTCTTGTTAAAAGAGGTCTTAACTTTTCCTTAATGCCCAAACCACAAGAAGAACTGAACCAAGAGCACAGAGCTTTGCCTGAAAAACCAAACTACGTTTTGTACACACACACAGACACAAAAACTCTGCCTGGAGCAGTTTATCGAGTGCCCCTTTGACCCAAGGAGGCATTTGAACATGCCCCGAGCTGGATGCTGCGAGATGAGGTTGCACTGCTGCAAAGAAGAAAGAGCAGAGTATTTATTCCTGGTATTTTATTACCCGAGAAACGAATCAAAAAAAAAAATTCAATTGATGAATTCCCCTGCGAAGTTTTGCAACACAGAAGCCCCAACACCGGAGCACTGAGCGAAGGGTGAAGCCAAGCACCCACAAAAAAACACACAACAAAGTGCTCTGCTCTTAACACCTTTTTTGTTTCCTTGCCTTTCACGGCCAAGCTGAACACTTCGGGCTGGTTGCTCGGGGGGGTTTTGAAGTGCTTATCTCCCTGCTGCCTCCCCGTTTGAAAAGGTGTGGAAAGAGAAAAAGCTTCCCTTTGGATCTCAGGCTGGTCAAAACCATCCCAAGCCGGGAGCTGGAGGATGCCCTGGGAAGATCCCTCTGCTCCAGAGGGGCTTTGGGCAAGGAGAACACTTCGAGACAGATTCCTTTCTCCACTTTTGTTATTTTTTCTCCCCATTCCAGGGGGAGGCAGCTGCTGGTGCTGCACAGCCCTGCTAAGGAACACTGAGCTGAAACAAAACTTTTCAGGGCAGCAAAAGTGCCTGAAGACGATCTCTAATCCTGACCAGGCAGGCTGAAAACTACTGGGAGCCTTTTAATAAAACTGAAAGAAGGGAATGCAGAGGAGACGGCAGAGAAAGAGAGGAGGAAGGACACCAGGGGAGAGCCAGGAACCCACAGGAACCCCCCGAGAGAGCTTTGGATTTCAGATTTTGGAGGAAGGAGCTTGAACCTGCTGTAGCTCTGGCTCCAGAGGGGCTTTGGGCAAGGAGAAGACTGCGAGACAGATTCCTTTCTCCACTTTTGTTTTCTTTTCTCCCATTCCAGGGAGATGCAGCTGCTCAGAGGACCCAGAGCTGATGCCCTGCTAAGGGACACTGAGCTGAAACAAAACTTTTCAGGGCAGCAAAAGTGCCCGAAGACGTTCTCTAACCCTGACCAGGCAGGCTGAAAACTACTGGGAGCCTTTTAATAAAACTGAAGGAAGGGAATGCAGGGGAGATGGCAGAGAAAGAGAGGAGGAAGGACACCAGGGGAGAGCCAGGAGCCTACAGGAAGCCAAACCCCCCGAGAGAGCTTTGGATTTCAGATTTAGGAAGAAGGAGCTCGAACCTCCCGTAGCTCTGGCGCTGGGGAAAGAAAATACTATGAAACAATACATAAGGAGAAGGAAGATAAACTGGATTTAAATAATAGCTTTTATTTCAAAGCTCTCCACAGAGCCTGGCTGAGATTGGGGAGGGGGGTATCTAATTACTGAAATTTCTGCAGCTGGAATCTGATGATGGTAATCACCCAAAAAGGGCACTTAAAAATGATTTAGAAGGAGGGTGAAAGGAGCAAATAATGCACATTTATTGTCTAGAGCTTTGGGACCAGCTATTTACCTGTAAGAGCACTCCCAACAAGACCTCCAAGTATTTCTGGATTGCCAAAACACCGATCCCTGTCACAGGGAACAAACACAGGGCCAGACAGGATGGAAAAGCTGCGAATCTCAAAATGACATCTGGCCAAACCTCTGCCCTGCTCAGGTGAGACCCCACCTGCAGGGCTGCCTCCAGCTCCAGGCTTCCAGCACAGGGAGGACCTGGAGCTGCTGGAGAGAGTCCAGAGGAGGCACCAGGATGAGCAGAGGGATGGAGCAGCTCTGCTGGGAGGAAAGGCTGGGAGAGCTCAGCCTGGAGAGGAGAAGCTTTGGGGTGACAACACTGTGGCCTTGCAAGACCTGAAGGAGCCATCAGGAAACACAGAGAGAGACAATTTCCAAGGGATGGAGTGACAGGACAACGCTGTGAGGACCAAACCCCACTGGATCCACTTTCCCTGCCTGCCCACTCCTGCCAGCAGCAGGTGGGGTCGGTCTCTGACCTCTCCAAATCCTCAGATCCTCTCCTGTCTCCGACCTGCCTCTCACACAGCAGCTGCTTTGCCAGGGACTTCCCAGGCTCGGGCTGCTTCTGGAAAACCCCTTCGAAAGACACAAAAAGAAAGGAGGGGGAGAGTTGTTACAAGCAAAGGGGGAGGGGGAGAAGGGAGGGCACACAGGAGGACACTCCACACCTGCCTTGCTCTGCCTGTCCTCCTTCCACAGGGAAAACATCTCCCGTGCCTGCAGCAGGCCATGAACACCCCCCTGGGAACGGGATGGGGGCAGGAAGGAGGGGACAAGCCCTCAGAGCACGCTTTGGGGTCACTGTACACCCCAAATCGTGTTTCCTCCCATCCCATCCTCGAGGTTCTTCACTTTCCCACCCCTCCATTTCCACCCAGGAGGGGAACAATGGCTCAGCTCCCAGAGGGGCTCCCATCACACTCCCCGACACCTTAACACAAACCCCCCCCCAGTCCAAAAAAGGACTTGCTGCTCAGCCCAGCAGGAGGGAAAGGGTTACACATAAAAGGGTGAAATGAAAGAAGGGGGGAAAACATCCCACGGCTGAGGAATGTCAAACTGTCACAACGGCATCAGCCGTCTCCTCAGCGAGTCTGAGCCCCGGCGCGCAGAATCGCCGCGTCTGGGAGAAAAATCAGCTGTCACAGTAAATGCTTCCATCTCCAGAAAAAAAAACCCAACCAAAAAAAAACCCCTGCAAGAGCAGCTTGGCACAGAGGCACAGAATTGTTTTCTGCTGTTTCTAAAGCTGGGCTCTCCAAAGAGATCAAAGGGCAACCTTCCTTCCCTCTGGAGCATCCCGGAGGGAATCTGCCCGCTCACAGCCTCTCCAGCTCACCCACAACAAGCGCTTCCCACCCCAAAAATTCTTGTGGGGCACCTCTCCTGCATTGCCAGGAGTGGAATCTGACCTGGCTCAAACCAGGCCCAGGTTTTCCTGGCTTTGGCTCACCCCAAACCAGCAGCAGAACTCCCCCGGGGCCTGAGTGCAGCCAAGCACAAGTTGCACAACAAGCAGGTGAACTTTTCCCTGCCCTCCACCTCTTCCCTGAACAAGAGACACAAACATCCTCCTGCCCTGCTCCAGCACCCCAAACTCTCCCTCTGCCACCCCACTCTCCAAAAGGTTTCCTCACTCCACTCCACCATTTTAGGGTCTCCCCACCATTCGGCCGTCCCCTGGTACCCTTCCTCCTCTCTCCTGCTTGAGAAAGCACCACAGAGAACTCTCCCTCTTTTTGAGCATCCCACATTTACTCACCAACCTGCAAGCTCAGCTCCACTCTTTGGCACAGCCCCTCCCAACCTCCTTTTCTCCCTTCAGTTTCAATCACTCCCCCCAGTCGGATCCTTGTTCCCCCCTCGGTGTCCCACTCACCACAAGGTCCCACACCTCCGATTTCCACCGATTCCAGCCCTCCGGCCAGCCCCTGCCCCTTCCCCACCCCTCTCTGCTCCCGGGTTTGGCACATTTGTCACCCCAAACCCGCCGCCGGGAAGCACCGAAGGCACAGCAGAGAGCACTAATCGGTTTTTCATGAGGAAACTGCAAACTGAGCCACGTGAAACTCAGCAGCCTGGATTTACACACGGGGGAATATCGGAATCGCTTTCATTTTGACTGAAAGAGTCATAACCTCGCATTTCACCGAGAGCTGAAACCAAACTAGAACCAGAGCACGTGTCAAAACCATGCGAAACTACAACTTCTGCATGGTTTTGATGCAAAATAATCTAAGCAGGCTGGCAGGCTACAAATTCTAACGATTCTGCGGACAAATCTGGGGCAAGTTTAGAATTTGTACCGTAGTGTGTTACTTGTCAGTTTCGGTTTCACTGTAAATATTTTTAAGCGGCGCACCAGTGGGCTCTGAGCACAGCTCCCGGTGCCAAAGCAAGAGGCAGACAAGCACGGCAGAGGCTGGAAAGTGCTTTTACTGTGGGATATTTTAAGGTCACGCTGACTCTAGGTCCTGGCTGTCGGTGGTGTTGGCACCCAGGGATGGCATCTGTCCCTCCAGTCCTGCTGCTGCATAAGACAAAGAGTTCCTCTCTCGCACTGTGGGCTCACAACTCCGAGGGAAAGGATGAGCAGCTCCAAGCAGCTCTGCTGAGAGATGCTTGTGGTGGGAGCAAACTTCTCCTTCAACTTCCTTCAACATCACAAACCTCATCCAGCCATCAGCTGCCGCAGGCTCCCCAGTCCACCAGGAGAGTGGGAGTGGGGAAAAAAGAGAATCATTGAATATGCAGCACTGGAGAAGACCCACAACGATCATAAAAATCATAAAATGTAATGAAGTGGGAGGGACTCGCACGGCTCGTCCAGCCGCTGTTCCTGTACAGGACATCCCCAAGGATGTCACCACGTGCTTGGGAGTAGCACCCAAGGGCTCCTGGAGCTCTGGCAGCCTCGGGAATGTGCTCATTCCCCGGGGAACCTGCTCAGCGCCCCACCACCCTAGGAGAGGGGGGAAAATAAACCTTTCCCCGCTCTCCCCCAACCCTCCCTGGCACAGCTCCAGCCGTTCCCCGGGCGCCGTCCCCGGTCCCCGCTCGGGGACACGGCGGGGGCAGCTCCCGCCCGGCACTCACAGTACAGGAAGGCAATGGAGCGCAGCAGCACGATGCGGGTCAGCCAGAAGGAGCCCGGGGAAAGCGGCGAGGCCGCGGCAGCCAGCCCGGGCTCGGGGGAACCGGAGGATTCAGCTCCGGGAGCTCCATCGGGGGCTCGGGCCCGGCCGGGGAGGCGCTGGCGCAGCCCGGCAATGGGCGCCGCCATGTCGGGCATAGCGAGCATGTGCGGCCCGGCGGGGCGGGCCGTGAGGGGACACGGAGGGGACGGTGCGGAAAAGGGGGAAAAACGGGGGAAAAACGGGGGGAAATGGGCAGAAACGGGCAGAAAGGGAGAGAATGCTCTGCAAAGCGGCGCCGCCGTGTCGGGCGCAGCGAGTACGTGAGGCCCGGCGGGGCGGGCCGTGAGGGGACACGGCGGGGCCGGGGAGAAAATGTGGAGAAACGTGGGAAAACTGGCAGAAATTGGGAGAAGCTGGGAAAACCGGGAAAGAAATGGGGGGAAATGGGTAGAAATTGAGAGAAGCGGGGGAAAACGGGCAGAAGCGGGGAGAATGCTCTGCAAAGCGGCGTCGCTGTGTCGGGCACAGCGAGCCTGTGCGTGAGGGGACACGGCGGGGACCGGGAGAAACAGGGAGAATTCTCTGCCAACCGGCGAGAAAATGCGAATTTTTATTAAAAAATAAAACAAGATTAAATAAAATAAATAAAATAGGCAGTCAGAGCAGCTGCGGGGGTGGGTGAGAGTTCTGGAGCATCTCTGTGATGAGGCTGTGGGAGCTGGAGAAGGGGAGCTGTGAGGGGATCCCATGAATCCAAATATTTCCGAGGGGTTTTGGAGGGTGATGCCGGGCTCTGTTTGATGGTGCTCAGTGGCAGGATGAGGAGCGATAACCCTGAGCTAAACCAGAATCCAGAATATTCTGGTTTGGAAGGGACTCCCAAGGATGATCGAGACCCTTCAGTGAATGGCTCACGCAGGGGTTGAATCGTCAGCCTTGGAGCTGTGACAGTCAGACCGGCTGAGCTCAGGACAGATTGACACAACAAATTCCACCTCAATTTAGGGAAAAAACTTATTTCTGGGGAGGTAGCAGAGCCCTGGAACAGCTGCCCAGGGAGGGTGTGGATCTCCCTCCCTGGAGACATCCCAAACCCACCTGGGCACGTCCCTGTGTCACCTGCTCCAGGTGACCCTGCCTGCACTGGGGGATCATTTTAAGTCGAATTCCTCAGGGTTTCCTCATGGAATCACAGAATGGTTTGGGTTGGAAGGGATCTTAAAGCTCATCCAATTCCAATTTTCGGCAGTTTCCACTATCCCAGGTTGCTCCAAGCCCCGTCCAACCTGGCCTTGGACACTTCCAGGGATCCAGGGTTCTCTCAGAATTCCATCCCAGCCCCTTCCCACCCTCACAGGGAAGGATTTCCTCCTGAAATCCCATCTGAATTCGCTACTTGTGATGCTGCCATGATTTTTTTACTTTAAATAATTTACAGATATCAAACACTTGGCTGCGTGGAGTTCATAAATAGTATTTTTGAGCGTGAACATACGTCGAGTACCCCCTTAGTAAATACCTCCATGCTGGTGGCTGAGAAAGCATCTGCTATCAGGTGTAACATTATTCAACACTTCTCAGCCTCTAAACCAGTCCCTTCTAAATGCCCCTTTTGTTTTTCCAGTTTCCCATCACTGCTGCTCGCATTGTTCTTCTTAGGGAAAAAAAAAATAGAAAAAAAAAATCCCACATAATGGTGCATTGTATAGGGAAGGAAAAATCAGCTGTTTGTTAAAGGCCACTGGAATACTGCAGTTCTGCCCGGGCCACGAGGTTGGGAGAGGAAAATTTAAATAGATGGGAGCGAATGGTTTCCTTTGTGGGGTCTTTTGCAGCAAATTCCACGTTAAACGGGGATGTCTGTAAAACAAACTGGATAATTGAGGAAATTACCGCGGGGAAGTGGAGGGTTTAGGCTAAAGATTTATCAGAAAGGGAGGAATGATTGGGGCTGGGAAGGGAAGGCTGAGCTGGGTCGGTTTTCGTTGCCGAGGATCACTTTGAGATGTGCCAGATGGACGGGATGGGTTGGTGGCACCATGTTGGGGACATCGTGTGTCAGGAGCACCTCCCAACAGGACAATTTAAAATATTTTTTAAATTTTTTTAAAATTAAAAATAAATAAGCCTAAACCAGCAGAAACATGTTGTTGCTAACAAGGACTCAATTCACATCACAGGCAGAGGAAGCCTTTCCTGGAAGATGATTCAGGCTAGAAAGACAAACATGTGATCAACCAGTTGATCAGGACACCAAATTACGTCTGTTCTGTCCCAAATGTGACCCGAGGAGGACCTTTGTGTGTCCCTCCCAGCTCAGAACATTCCGTGAATCCACGGATCCCTCTGTGGGGACCATCACCTGCGCTGCCTTTTCTGCTCCCTTCTTTCACTTTCACCTGGCGACTCCGGGAAAGAAACCAGAAAAACAACTGGGACAAGGCACTTCAGAATGGATTTTCGAGCCTTTTCAAGCCTCCGGGGGAAGGCAATTCATGAATGCCAGGCGGGCAGGGGCATCGCTGGTGCTCATCTTCATTCACCAGCGCCACGTCCCCTATTTTGCTGTGTTCCAAACCAGCTGCGGCGGTGGCGGGGGAACAAGCCTTCACTGTCACAGCAGGCAGCAGCTGTCCCCAGCAGCACCCCAACCCCGCAGCCTGGCCCTGGCACCCGAAATCGCCCTGTGTTCATTCAGCTCTGCCCTCTCGCCCCTCTGCCTGCCGGGATTTGGCTTGAAAGGGAGCAGAGAAAAGCCGAAATCGGGGGTTTGGGGAGGCAGCGCGGGCACGGGGGGCTGCTGTGAAGAGAGCAGACATTCAAGTTGGGAATAATGCGGGCACACACCGAGCACTCAGCTGCGTTTGCTGAAGGGGAGATGGGCACGTCACAAAGAATTCGGGAGCTTCTTTCTGCTGATCCCTTTTTTTTTTTTGCAGCAGTAATAATTCTTCCCTTTAAAATCCCCAGTTTTCCCCTGTGGAAATCTGGTCTTTAACTCCAGGATTAAGGCCTGAAAGGATTTTCAGAGGAAGAATCACCTTTTTTTTCTTTCTCGTGTGTTTGTGTAAATTAAGGAGGAGGGGCTGGTTAAGGAGTGGGATCCTTAAGTGGCACCACGGGACAAGCAATTAATAATCACAATAATTATAATTAATCACAGTAATCTCCATTGTTTTGAAAAGATGCCATCCAGGCCGTGCTGTGCAGGAGGAAAGAAGAGATCCTTTGCCAACACCTCACCTGACATTTAACGTGTAATTCCTACGTGGGTGGGTTTTGATGCTGCAAAAACATTTTTGGTTTCTTGCTGGGATCTTCGAATACTCGAATAAATAACAAATCGACTTTATTCAATAAATTTTGAATAAAAATATTGATATCAGATATCCTTTTTCTTTGGTATCCACTGGTCCAACCTAGAAAAGGAATTAGGAATCCCAGGCACTCCTCTCCACTTGCATCCCAAGCAGGAAAGAGAGAAATCAGTGGAGTCCTGCCCAGGCAGATTTTTTTTTTTAATCCACACCAGGTAAATATTCATGTTGGAAAGGAGCTGCTGCAGGGCACAGGACTGTGGGATTAGGATGGAAAAACCCCCTTGGACCATCCAAGGCCACCCTTAACCCGTGTCCCCAAGTGCCACAGGCACTTTGGGTGAGCCAAGGCCCATTTTATGTGAACAAAAGGCAGATTTTGGAGCTGAAGTGACCTGCAAGGAATGGATCCACATAAATTTAGCCTTAAAATTGTGTGAACAGGCAGCAGAGCCTTCCTAAGCACCCAGTGTGGGATGGCACACACCACTATTGTCCAGCTTGAGGGCAATTAATTGAAATTAATTGATGTTACCACCTATCTTTTTATTCCTTCTTTTCAGATATCAGGATTTTTTTTTCTGGAAAGGCTTGAACATCGTTTCACAGCAGCCTCAGAGCTGCCACATCCTCTGGGCCGAGCATTAATCCTGCAGGTGCCAGAGGCTGATTTTAACACCACAGGTTCCTCTGTGTCTGATCAGGGTTTGTTTTTAATTCCCCACGAGGCTCTTTCTCTTTGCTCCGTGGAGTTCCCACGTGCAATCTGCTGGCAGGTCAAAGGAGGCCGGCTTGGGATAAAGGAGAACTCTTTTCTCCTTGATCAGGTGAGGGATGGAGCCCACCTTTGGGAGGAACACGCTCTGTGTGTGCATCCCAGAGCACATCCTGGGCTCCAGGGGTGTTCTCATCCTCTAAAAATGCCTTCCCTGGCTGCCACTGGAAGGGAAATTTTTCCTTCCTGGCACGAGCAGGGCTCAGCCTGCTCTGGAGCCAATGCACACACACTGTTATTCCTGCAGGAGGAAGGGCTGTGGAACAGAGGAGCCGGGATGGGAGGACGAGCAGCCTCCGTCCCACAGGGATGCTGAGGATTCCCAAGTGGGAATGTGATGGAGCCAGGCACACAGACCTTGGATTTACTGCCTCATTCCCAGAAACACTGGCTGAGCTGGCCAGGAGCTTTACTGGAGGCCACGTCAGAAAATGAAGCAATATTCCAAATATCAGCCTCTGCCGTGCCCACTCTGTCAGGAAGAGCTGGGTCTGTTCCCCCAAATCCTCTCTAAACTGGGCGCGTTCCTAAAGGCTCCACTGGGCCACAGGAGCCTCGGCTGTTCCCTCCCGGATCTGCACCCTTTTCCTGGGAATGCTGATGTGTCAGGCCAGGATGACACATCCTGTGGGATGCTGCCCTGCAGCTCCAGCCCCGGGCGAACATCCCCCACCCTTTGTCATACAAAATGCAGCCACCAGACCCCACAGGACAAACGGCCCCACTTGAACCCGCTTGTTCCCTGAGCCTCATCATCTCATTCCATTCCACGGATGAGCGAACCTCTCAGGAAACCGGAGCTCCTGAGCAGCTCCAGGTGCTCCAGCTCCCTCCTTTCCCCGCGTTCCGGGGGTGTGAGGCCAGGGAATTGTCCCCTGAGGAGTGACACGGGAGCGCGGGGTGGTCGGTGCGGGGTGGCGGAGCCCGACGTGCGGCAGGACACGTTCCCTGCCCCGCTCCCAGGCACGGCCTCATCCCGCAGCCCGGCTCTGCAACAAGAGGAAACAACCACCCCGAGTCATCTTCCTCCTTCTACCTGTGCCGGACAAAGAGGGATTCAAGCCTGTGGGCTGGGAAATGCAATTCCCTGCCTCGGGCAGGGCTGGGGAGCCCTGGAAGGCAGCGGCCAGCGCGGGGGGGAAGAAAACCAAGGTCTGTAATTCCTCCTGTCCTTGGGGGCTTCTTTTGCAGGAATCTTTGGAGCCGAAGACAGCGAGCAGAAAAAAAAAGGGGTTCTTGTTCCCATTCCTACCTCCAAAACTCCGAGCATCCCACAAATCCCTTCCCAGCCTCAGCCACGCGCTGAGGTCGGGATCTTCCGAGGAGAGGCTGGATTGGGAAAGATGGACTAAAAATAGGGATTATTGCTTGGGCTCAGCCCTGGCTAAAACAGGGATGAAACACTGGAATTCTGTGAGTCAAAAGTAAATTGCCCAATCAGACAGGATTTATAGGAATATACATTAATTATGTGTCACAGGAGAGGGGGAAAATAAAGATTTTCCCAAGTGTCCAACAGCACTGCAAAGTGACCGATCCACAGCCCAGGGAAACGTCAAGTCATCCCCAATCTCATTAAGTTTTAGAAGAAAATTTCAATTATTCCTCATTAACTCATTAAGTCCAATGTATTTAATTCGCCTTGAGCCTTAATTTTTTTTTTTTTAAGACACTTTGAAAATTGTATTTCAAATATATCAGGAGGTAAATCTGCAAAAGGAAGGCTGAAAACTGGAAAAATTACAGATTCTTTTGCTTTTTTAAAAAATAAAATGAAATCCTGCTTTGCCATTTGAGAGAATAAATGAATTTTCACGTAGAAGGCAGACGGATGTTCGGGCACATTTAAACACACTTAAATTCAAAGCACACGGTTTATTTATTACACATCACAGTAATTAAACAAAACCACCATGTTCCTGCTACTTTGTAAACGCCGGAATGCTTGAAGCCCAATTTCTTATTTCTCCCTCGTCAATCTTATACGTGACTCTTGATTTTTCCGGGGTGAAGCAGGGGATAAAACTGAAATTTGGGGAGTTACATTTATTCCCCCCCACCAGTCGCAATTAGAAGGCTGAATTCCGCGGATAATTAGAATCAAATGCTCCAAATAAATGCTGGAAGAGAAAGGCTGGCTCGGAAAGGGGCAACTTAAACTGACGGAGGAGATTTTAGGGCTCACCCTCCCTTTTTCCCCGATCCAAAGGCTCACCCCGAGGTGCCGCATCTTCCTCCGGCCGGGACCTCCCGGGCGCTTCCCGATGCTCGGGACCGAGTCGGCTGCGGGAAGGCTGCGGGAAAAGAGGAGGGAGAGTCGGGGAGAGGACACGGAGGGTCTCGTGTCGCTTTTTTTCCCAGCAATTCCCCGATTTTCTCCGTTACCCGCCCGCTGGAGAGAAGCGGGGACGAAGCGACGCGCTCGGGGCTGCGGGAGCGCACGGCCCGGGGGCACCGGGGATCGGCTGCGGGGGACACACGGAGACCTTTCCCCTCCCTGCCACGCACCGAGCGCCCCAAAAACCCCTGGGAAAGGGGATTTAAAACAACCGGCCGTCCCACGGCACCGCTCCGCGCCTCTTTCCCCGCGGCATCCCCCGCCGCTCCATCCCGCACCCGCTGCCCGGCACCCCGCTGGAGAACCGGCTGCACACCGGAATACAGAACACATCCCCACCGTCGGGGGGTCCCCGCCAGTACCGCCCGGCGGTGAAGTCCCCGGAGGATTTGCAGCGGAAAAAAAAAAGCACAGAGGAGCCGAAAGAGGCGGCAGGAACAGGGAGCCGGAAGAGCGGCGGGTGGCATCCACCGGGCCCGGCCGGCAGCGGGACCCTCAGCGGGACCAGCAGCGGGAACCTCGGCCGGACCCCTCAGCGGGACCCCTCGGCGGGATCTCTCGGTGGGATCCCTCAGCGGGAACCTCGGCCGGACCCGTCAGCGGGATCCCTCGGTGGGATCTCTCGGTGGGATCCCTCAGGGGGACCCTCGGCGGGATCCCTCAGCGGGACCAGCAGCGGGACCCCTCGGCGGGATCCTCGGCGGGGCCCTCGGCGGGACCCTTAGCAGGGCCCTCAGCGGGACCCCTCGGTGGGATCCTTCGGCGAGACCCTCGACGGGACCCTCAGCAGCACCCTCGGCGGGACCCCTTGGCGGGATCCTTCGGCGGGACCCGTCGGCGGGATCCTCAGCAGGACCCTCGGCGGGACCCCTCGCTGGCGGCGGCTCCGGCCGGCGGAGCGGGGGCTCTGAGGCGGGCGGGCGGGCAGCGCGGCCCCGCCGGCCCGGAGCCACGCCCGTTATGCAAATATTAATGACCTCTCCACCAATGGCGAACGGCGGCGGGGGCGGGGCCGCTCGCCCTGCCCTTAAAGTAACTTGTTGCCAGGGGCCCCGTTTCGCACTAGACGTGGAGCGCGGCGCGGGCAGCGCGGGGCCCCGGCGGCGGCAGGTCCGGCTGCGCAGCGACGAGTGGGGAGGACCGCGGATTTTGGGCTGAGTTTTGAACGTTTCGTGTCTTTTTCCCTCTAGAACTTACTGTTTTTTCACTCGTTTTCCCGCGGCTCCGGCGCCCGCGGAGGGTGCGCNCCCCCCCCCCCTCCCCCCCCTTGCCGCCTCACTCCGGGCGGGCACAACGCCGCGGCCGGCCCGGCTTCTGCCGCCCCGCCGATGCTCAACATGACCGAAGAGCACGACAAAGCGCTGGAGGCTCCGTGCAGCCCCGCGGGCACCACCAGCTCCATGTCCCACGTGGACTCGGACTCGGACTCGCCGCTCTCCCCCGCCGGCTCCGAGGGGCTGGGCTGCGCCCCCGCGCCCGCCCCGCGCCCGCCCGGCGCCGCCGCGCTGGGGGCCAAGGTGGACGCGGCCGAGGTGGACGAGCGCTTCCCCGCCTGCATCCGCGACGCCGTCTCGCAGGTGCTCAAGGGCTACGACTGGAGCCTGGTGCCGATGCCCGTCCGCGGCAACGGATCGCTCAAAGCCAAGCCGCACGTCAAGCGGCCCATGAACGCCTTCATGGTGTGGGCGCAGGCCGCCCGCAGGAAGCTGGCGGATCAGTACCCGCATCTGCACAACGCCGAGCTCAGCAAGACCCTGGGCAAGCTCTGGCGGTGAGTCCCGATCCCCCCTCCCCGCGCCGCCGACTCCCCTTCCCCTGCCAGCGCTGCTTTAAAGCTGCTTTTTGCCCGCTTTGTGTTTGTTGTTAATCTCTGTTTCTCGGGATTCTCGGAGACGTTCGGGGTGAAGTGCCGTCCGAGCATCCCGGCGCGCTGAGAAGGACACAGCGCTCCCTGCTCCGAGGAATCCCCCGAGCAGGGGTTTGGGCACCCTCGCTCCTGCCCCGGGTGGATTTTCCCTGCTCCAGCGCGGAGATGCACAAACCCTTCCCTTGCCTGCGGCTTCCCCATCCCCACGCGATGAGACTTTTTTAATGACTTGTTTTATGGCTTTTCCTAATTTTTTTTCTTCCCCTTTTGGCTCGCTCGATGCTTAACAAGCTATAAACGCAACTAAACTCATTTTTTTTAGCGGTTATTTTAACGAGCTTCCTAATTTCCCTGCTTATCTGCTCAGCGCCGCCCGGGGATGCAAACTTTTATTTGCTGGGCGGCATCCGAGCCCGCTCTGCTTTCCAAGGCTCTTCCGCCAGCCGCGTTTTTCCGTGTGGTTTATCCCACGGTGTCTGCCTGTACCTAATTCCCATCTTTCCTGCCTGCTCGGGCCAGCGATGCTCCCGCTGCGGTTTGAGCCTCTCCAAGAGTTTGCGAAGAGAGGTGTGGGCAGGGAGGGGGGAGAGAGTTTGGAAAGCAACAATCCCATCCCCGGTGCCTTGGTGGTTTCTTTGTAAGCGCCAGACAAAGCTGGAAATGTTTGTGGCGGCGAGGGGGTGGCATTTGCAGGGCAAACATGGGGATTATATTTTGTAATTGTGCCGGAGATGGGGAAGGGGGATTTTGTTTTGCCCAGTTGCCCCTGTCTGTAGTGGTGGGGGTTTTTCATGCTGCTGTAGTTGGGATTTTAATCCATTTTTTTTTCCCCCTGTGGATTTTAACTCCTTTTTACCACAGCAAATTAATTTTGTAGTTAACTTGCTTGAGCGCTCGGATCCGTGCATGGGAAGCGGGCATGTGCCAGTCTAAAAACAACAAGAAAACTTCTAAGGAAAAGATCCTAATTTTGGAATTTTATTTTATTTTTTTCTCTCTCCCTTCCTTATTAAAACAACCAAATCCCCCCCCCCCGCCCCTTCCAAAAATCAGTTTATTGAGCGAAAACGAGAAACGTCCCTTTGTGGAGGAAGCCGAGCGCCTCAGGGTGCAGCACAAAAAGGATCACCCGGATTACAAATACCAACCCCGGAGGAGGAAAAGCGTCAAGGCCGGGCAGAGCGACTCGGACTCGGGGGCTGAGCTCAGCCACCACGCCGGCACTCAGCTCTACAAGGCCGACACGGGGCTGGGGGCCATGGCCGACTCCCACCACCACGGGGATCACACAGGTAAATCCCTGGGATGGGATCCCCACCAAGGAGGAGTTGTTGTCCCGAGAGATGGGAGCACGGTTTTGCTCTCAGCGCCATAGGCGGGATCCCAAAGCAGCAGGATCCCGCTCTCCCTGGATGGGGAGGATGAATGATGGGTTAATCAGGGTTAATGAGGGTGCAGGGTCCTGGGGCAGAGCTTCCCAGCACTGGGAACTGGCCCAGGAGAGATTCTGGGGGCGTTGTGAACATCCTGCAGCCTCAGACCCCGCTGGGATCGCCTCCCTGGGTCCCTCTGCCTCGGGCTGTCCGCAGGGAGAGGATGAGCTTCATCACCGGGTTCACTCCGTGAATCCACCCCCTGCTTCTGCTGCCCAGGGTGTCCTGCTTGTCCCAGAGGGATCTTGATGTGCACAGTGTGCTCCCACCTCCATCCCATCTCCCGTGTGGGAGGCTCATCCCGGGGACGGGACACGGTCACGGGGAGGGGGACATCACCGACAGGGATTTAAATCCCCCATAGGAGCAGTCACAGAGAGGGGAAACACATTTATTGAGCCGTGAAAGGAGTCGGGTGTTCCCTGATCACGGGGGGACATCACCGACAGGGATTTAAATCCCTGATAGGAGCAGTCTCAGATAGGGGAAACACATTTATTGAGCGGTGGAAGGAGTCGGGTGTTCCCTGATCACGGGGGGACATCACCGACAGGGATTCACCGACAGGGATTTAAATCCCTGATAGAAGCAGTCTCAGATAGGGGAAACACATTTATTGAGCCGTGAAAGGAGTCAGGTGTTCCGTGATCACAGGGGGACATCACCGACAGGGATTCACCGACAGGGATTTAAATCCCCGATAGGAGCACTCACAGATAGGGGAAACACATTTATCGAGTGGTGGAAGGAGGAGTCGGGTGTTCCGTGGTCACTGCTGAAGCCTCGCTGTCCCTTCATCCCCAGGCCAACCCCACGGGCCCCCCACGCCGCCCACCACCCCCAAAACCGACCTGCACCACGGCGCCAAGCAGGAGCTGAAGCACGAGGGCCGGCGTCTGGTGGAGAGCGGCCGCCAGAACATCGACTTCAGCAACGTGGACATCTCGGAGCTCAGCAGCGAGGTCATCAACAACATGGAGACCTTCGACGTGCACGAGTTCGACCAGTACCTGCCCCTGAACGGCCACGCCGCGCTGCCGCCGGCCGAGCACGGCCCCGCCGCCGCCGCCGCCTCCTACGCCGGCTCCTACTCGCACTCGGGCGCGGCCCCTGCCCAGGTGTGGACTCACAAGAGCCCGGCCTCGGCCTCCCCGGCGGCGGCCGAGCCGGGCCAGCAGCGGCCTCACATCAAGACGGAGCAGCTGAGCCCCAGCCACTACAGCGAGCAGCCGCACGGCTCCCCGGCGCACACCGACTCCTACGGCTCCTACGGCGGCCAGGCCTGCGCCACCTCGGCCGCCCCCGCCGCCGCCGCCGCCTCCTCCTTCTCCAGCTCCCAGTGCGACTACACGGACCTGCAGAGCTCCAACTACTACAACCCCTACCCCGGCTACGCCTCCAGCCTCTACCAGTACCCCTATTTCCACTCGTCGCGCCGTCCCTACGCCACGCCGATCCTCAACGGGTTGTCCATCCCGCCGGCCCACAGCCCCACCGCCAACTGGGAGCAGCCCGTCTACACCACGCTCACCAGGCCTTAAAAACAAAAATGAAATAAAATGGGATCCCGAGGCTTCCCTGGGATTTATGCACTAATGAAGGAAATGAGGAATGAGGAGGGGAGAGCGTGTGTGGAGTGTTCCAAAGTGCCTCCTGAGCCGCTGTGGGAACTCTTGCTCGTCTGCCTTGCTTCGGAGCTCCCCCTTCCCGCCCGCCTCCCCCGAAAGGACACGGCTCTGGGTTGTTATTTTTTGGTTTTTTTTGCTTCTTTGATTCGTAGGATTTAAGAAGTTTGAAATTATTATTTAAAAAAAAAAAATACGACAAAAAAAAAAGCAGCAACCCTCAACCAAACAAAGGACTAAAAAATTTTGAAAATAAACAAGAGGAAAAAAGCAAACGAACGAAAAGGAAAAGGACGGGCGATGCCTTTTTTTTTTGAGTAAATGAAGGACAAAATTTGGCTCCTCTGGGAGGACTGAGCTCGGCCTGGAAGTTTGGCCAAGTGCAAAACCTGGAGCAGGGGATGGGGAGAGAGAGAGGGGGAGATAAAACAACACCAACACCACAAAAGCTGTTTGAGACTTTCAGGGTCTATTGCAATGTGAGGAACGGACCAACCTTGAGGGCAGGAACTCACTGGGACCAAGAGGGATTGAGCCCCAAAATCCCAGAACAATCCCGTGGGAAGAGTCTGATGGGACCAACCAACTCAGTGTCTGAAGTGTTTGTTGATTTATTTTTATTTTTTTTTTCCCCTCTCCAGTCAGGAGTTCTTCTAAGCAAGGTTTGGCTGTAATTAACATTTTGTTTTGGTTTTTCTTGGTTTTTTTTGGAAGCTTCAAAAACGTTACTGGTTGTTTTGTTTTGGGTTTGTTGGTTTTTTTTGTTGTGTTTTTTTTTTTTTTTGAAATCTGTTAAAAATGTATTTATGTTCTGTATTATTTTGTCCTTTAATTAATGAAGTCGTTTTGTGCAAAAAAAAAAAAACCACACAAGTAGAATTTTTAAGAGATTTTAAAGATGGGGGAGAGGGAAGCCTAAAAAAAAATAGTGGAGATGATACAATAAACTGGTGTTCTGAGTCTATAGAGATTTTTTTCCTTGGTTTTTTTGGGTTTTTTTTCATTTTGGAACCGCTGCAGGAGCCGTGCCGGTGAGAGGGGCTGAAGGAATGAATCCGCCCGGAAACTCCAACGGGAATTGTCAAACAACCGGGGGCGGGGAGTTACTAATTCAACCTGGGAGGCTCCAAAGGCTGCCCAAAAAGGGGCAGGTGATTTTCTGGCCGCCCGTTTTGGGCTGTTAAAATCGGATTTGAGGAGCCTTCGAAGGCTTTCAGAACCAGGACTGCTTTAAAGGAGCTGCAATTTCATGAGAAACCGTCGACTTCCGCTTTTAATTTTGGCTTCTAGGGACCAGATCTCACCCATCAAGCTGTGAAACTAAAAATCTCCTCCACTAAAAAAAAAAAAAACCACAAAAACTGGGTTTAGGCTACTTAGTTTTTAGACTAATATTTCATTGATATATTTCTACTTCTTCCATTGTATGCTGAGCATATAAATAACCATCTATTTTATGGGAACTCGTGCCTTTAAAAGCCTTTGTAAATCTAAACCCGCCTTTCAGAGGTTATTCATCTTTTTACCTTTTCTACGTTTCCTACTCTTTTTTTTTTTTTCCTAAAAAGATATTTTTTTGCGTATTTCCTTTCGGGGTGGGGGAGGGAGGGACACGCTGGGCTGAGGGGGGAAAGAAAAGACAAGGAAAAGCTCGTTTTTATGCAATCTATTTTTCTGTATAAAGTTTGAAAAGCCTTTTGGTTGTTACTGATCTTGTTCTCTTCACTCGCTTCTGACTAAGCAATGCTAACTTTTGTACAGATCCATTTGATAAAAATTAAAAAAGTGCTTTTTATCAAGGACGTGTTCTGTTTTCTTTCTGCTTCAGCCTAGTTATTTTCTGTGCTGGGGAAAAAAAAAATAAAACCCGCTGGGGAGAGAGAAAAAAATCAGCTTGGAAGGTGATGGAATCTTCAGAATAAAATATTTTCATCGAGGATTTCTTTTCCTTTTAGTCTGGATTTTTTTTTTCCCCCTTCCCTCCTTTTCTCTGCGCTTTGTGTCTTACTCGGAGATATTTTTTTTTGGAAATGCAGATAAATTAATTTGATTTTTCCTTTAAGGAGGGCAATTTCCATGCCCATAATCCCAAGGATTTCATAGGATTTCAGGCTGCTCACATGAGGCCGGGTTTGCAGGGTCAGCCCGTGCGGTTTTAACCCCTGTTGATTTTCCTTCTGTAGGAAATTTACGGGAAGAAATTCCCTGGTAAATAAATCCCTGCCAATTGCGAGAGCAACCAAATCACATGTTGCACGTCAGGCTTGGTTTATTTCTTTTTTTTTCCAACGCCGTCATTAAAACTGTTACATTTGTAACTTTTATTTTGCTTTCTTACAGAAAACATTATCCCTCCCTTTGCCTTGTGTCTGTCCGGGGAGCGAAGCGGGGTCTCAACCTCGGGGGGGAAAAACCAAAAAAAAATGGGATTGGGGAATTCCAGCCCTCCCTGCTCGAGAGAAAAAAGGCTGGGAACACGGAGGGGGGAATGGAAGCGATGACAATTAATGAAGCTGCAGCCCATTAAGAAGGGCCGGGGCGCAGAATCCCGGGCGGAATGCGCCGCTGGCAGCCTCTGCCAACGAGGGGCTGGAAGGCGACACCATTTTCTCCGTGCTCCCTTCCCAGAGCTCCTGGCAGGAGGATTTGATCGAGGCCCGAGCCAAAGTGCGGCGTAATTCCCTTCCCTCCCTTCCCTCCCTTCTCCTCCCCGCCGTGACACTGCACATTTCCCTGCAATCCCCATCTGGGCCCGGGAAAAAATGGATGTGGAGTTTGGGATTTGCCCTCTCCGCCCGTCGAGGTTTGGCCCCAAACCTGCTCGCTTTGAGATGGGGGGAAAAAAAAAGGGATAAAAGGTGAGGTGGGAATTTTTAGGAGTGATCTCTGCTGTCTTCTGGGTGTTTGAATGGCTCGGAGAGGTTTCACTGGTAGCTGATATAAAATTAAAACATCA
The DNA here is from genome assembly GCA_008694505.1 of Cyanoderma ruficeps. Taxonomy (NCBI): domain Eukaryota; kingdom Metazoa; phylum Chordata; class Aves; order Passeriformes; family Timaliidae; genus Cyanoderma; species Cyanoderma ruficeps. The sequence continues at coordinate 12,083,458 of VZDJ01000076.1, read as the reverse complement.
GCACGGGATGAAATGGTGAATCTTCCCTCCCTTCTCCTCCCCGCCGTGACACTGCACATTTCCCTGCAATCCCCATCTGGGCCCGGGAAAAAAATGGATGCGGAGTTTGGGATTTGCCCTCTCCGCCCGTCGAGGTTTGGCCCCAAACCTGCACGCTTTGAGAGGGGGGGGAAAAAAGGAGATAAAAGGTGAGGTGGGAATTTTTAGGAGTGATCTCTGCTTTCTTCTGGGTGTCTGAATGGCTCGGAGAGGTTTAGCTGGTGGCTGATAAAATTAAAACGTCAGCGCGGGATAAAATGGTGAATGGCCCAAAATGATGAGGTTAAAAATTGAAAATCACCCCAAAACGTTAAAGATTGCATCCCTGGTTCTTGGGGGAGCATGGGGAGGGGGCTCTGGGCATCCAGCAGGATGGATCCCAGCCTCTTCCCTGCCTCCTGTCCCTTCTCCCAGTGCCGAGGGTGACACCCAGAGCCGGGGGTGACACCCAGTGCTGGGGGTGACACCCAGAGCCGGGGGTGACACCCAGAGCCGGGGGTGACACCCAGAGCCACGTCCCCGTCCCACCCGGGAGCTGCAGGGCGAGCGTGGAGCTGTGCTCTCATCCCAGGGATTGCACATCCCAACCGGGCAGGGTTTAAATCCCCTTACTCTGGCCACGGTTGGGTTTGATTTGCAAAAATAAATCGATTTTTTTCCCCGGTATTTACAGAAATAAAGTGGTGAAATTGTATGTTATAATATATTTTTTGCTGGTATTTACAGAAATGAAGCGGTCACATTGTATGTTGTAATACAGATCTGTGTTGTGTTTTACCGTGGAATTGGGGTTGGGAGGGATCCACAAGGATTGTGGAGATCCAATCCTGATTTTAGATCTCACAGATCTATATTCTGTATTTTATATCTATAAATTCTCTATTATCTATAAATCCCATCTATATCTATCTATATTTTAGATCCTTTCCATTCCATAGGTTCAAGGGGTGACAGGAGCTTTGGAATCATCAAACCCTGGACTGGTTTGGGTTGGGAAAAGACCTAAAAGCTCATCCTGGTCCCATCAGGGACAACTTCCACTGCCCCAGGCTGCTCCATCCAACCCGGCCTTGGACATTTCCAGGGCTGAGGAGTTGAGAGCCCCCCTGGAAGGAATTCCAGGGAACATCTCCTGGGATTTTGTGGGGCTGTGGACACTCACTGTGGGTAAAACTCAAGAGATGTCGCAGAGTGGAAGTTCAGGAAGGTGGTGCCAGGCGGGTAAAATGCACCATCCTGGATAACCCAGGGCTCAAACTCAGCATTTAGGCGGAGCTGGACATTCCCAAGATCTCTGGAACTTCATTCCCTACTCCTCAATTTTTGAGGAATCTCCCGTTTCATTTCGCTGAGAGGAAAAAACACAGATCGGGGGGGTTTTTTACCCAAAAAAGAGCGTTTTGATCAGAAATTGCCACTGCACTTCCACACCTTGTCCTCCCCTTGCCTTTGCCGAGCTGGGCTGCAGGAGGAGAAGGATTTTCCATGAGTTTTCCAGGCCTGAATGGCAGCATTGTGTGTGCCGGGCTGGCGTGGGGCTGGAATGTCTCGGCGAAGTCAATGGGATCAGGTGGAACCAGGGCCGCCTTTTGACCCCCCGGCTGCCAACAACAACAACAACAAAAAAAAGGCTTCTCGAGATAATTGCAGGGATCCACGGGGCGAGAAAAGTCCCTGGGTTTTATTCCTGGAGCAGGGAATAAAGGCTGGTGCTGTTTAGCTCAGACGTTGCTGCTTAGCAAGAAAGAGGAAATTAATTTTATAGACCATATCCACATTCTTTCTGCGGGCTGGAACAAAAAGGTCCCTTCCCATCCTCCTCGTTTTAATTTTTCCTGGAGTGACATCAACTCGTGTTACACTTTATTTTAATTTTTAGGG
>VZDJ01000076.1:12039799-12050001 GCA_008694505.1 Cyanoderma ruficeps | reverse complement strand
AAAAAAAAAAAAAAAAAAAAAAAAAGGGAGAGACAAGCCCACAAAAATGCGATTTAGCAGCTGAGAAACGGCGAAGTGGGCAAAGATAAAAGTATCAAATGCACAATTGCTGTTTGCCCAAGGAGGGCTGGGTGATCTGGGAGGTGCAGAGACTTCCCCGGAGAAAACGAGGCCAGGGAATTTCCAGCAGATCTCATCTGCAGATCTTGGGGCCACTGGAAGCCACAAGACAGGCTTGGAAAAGCGGGTTGGAATCCTGGCGGCCCCTGCTCGGCCAGGTGGGAAGTGGAGGTGAAAGAGAAATCCTCCCCCTGAGCTGGGAGAGTTCAAGGAAAGCTTCCCAAGAAAAGTTTGGAGGGAAGATGGATCAGGTTGGATTCAAAGTTATCAGCTCTGCTGGGTTTGGGAAGGGGAAGGTGGAGCTGCTTCCCAAAGGGTTGGGAGGAATCCATGCAGGATTCCTGCGGGAGGGTGCACAGCTCCCAGGGGATTCTGCCAGAGGGAAGAGCAGAATTCCATAAGGATGGCAGGAGCGGGGAGAGCAGCTCTCTGGGAATTCAGCACAGGATTCAGCACCTTCCACCCCAAAACAGCCACGGCAGGAACATCTCCCCTTCTCCTTCCAAAAGTCTCGGGCTGTGGTGGCACGGTCAGCTCTGGAGTCCAACTCCAAGCAAACCCCAGCTCGAAAAAGCAGGAAAAGAGCTAAAAAAAAAAAAAAAAAANAAAAAAAAAAAAAAAAAAGGTGCTGTGTGTGGAATTTCTCCGAATGCCCTTGGGAAGGGCAGCAGAGAAACCAACATTCCTGTCTCCAGTGAGCATTCCACAGAAATCCACTGAGGGAAGACGGAGAAACACCCACCCAGCCAGGGCACAAAACAATTCCAGCAGCTCCACAATGGTGGGATTTGCTTTGCCACCCCCTGCCCCAGCCATTCCTCGGGAGCTGTTAATCCCTAACCTGGATTCCTTTGGAAAAGGCTCCACGGTGCTGCAGGTACGGGGTGAGGTGGGAATGGGATCTCTGCCAGGGGGACAGGGATGGCCTCTGTGGGCAGGACCAGATATGGAGTCAGGCATCAAAATTCCAGCCTGGTCCGGGATGATGGGAACACTGGAGCTTCTCCAGTCCCACCTCACCTGGAACACATTCCTCAGGATGGTGTCCACGTGGCTTTTGAGTATCTCCAGGGAAGGAGGCTCCAAAGGCACCCTGGACAACCCGGAATGCCGGGCAGGCTGGAGTGGGAGGGAGCAGAGCTGTGTCCCACACGAGGGGGATGGAGATCCTGGGACTGGAGCAACAGCTCCTGCTTGTCCCATGTTGGAACTGAGAATTCCAGACTTTCTGTGCTCACAGCTCTTGTTGGACCCCTGGGCACTGAGAATTCCAGACTTTCTGTGCTCACAGCTCTTGTTGGAGCCCTGGGCACTGAGAATTCCAGACTTTCTGTGCTCACAGGCACTGACCCCCAAGCAAACACTGCATTGACCTGAGGCCGTGGAAAAGGCTCCCAAAATCGAGTGACAGCACTGGGATTGTGGGTGTGGGGTTTGGATAGAAGTGTGTGATGTCACAGGGTGGGAAACTCAGAGTTTAAGGGTTTAGAATATAGTAATATATGTAAAGCAAGATGGAGGATTTAGGGCAGAGGCTGAGCCCTTCTTTTTCACCTTCTTCTTCATGGGTTTGGGTCGGATTTTGCAATTGGGTAGAAAAATCCTCATTGCAGGTCACAGGTGGTTGGTTATCGGGTTAAAAGTAAAAATAATTTAGGTGTCATTTCATAATTGGACAATTTGTGATTAGAAGACCTTGGAAAGGGTTAGAGGCAGAGCCATTTTTCACTTTATTAGCCAGAACTCACAACTTGTGAGCCTGTAACATGGATAAGAATTAATAAACATCTGAGTCCCAACACGAAATCTGTCTCTTGAGCATTTAATCCCGGCTCTGACGGAAAAGAAGATAAAAACCCCACAGTCCCACACCTTGTGACAACTGCTGGGAATCAGCCTGGAGTCCTGGTGGTGGGACACCATCAGCAAAGGTCCGAATGGGACTGAGCAGAATCCCAGGGCTCTCCTGTGCCCAGGAATGTCGCCGGTCCCAGCAGGGCAGGTGACCCTGGAGGTGTCCCACAGCCCCTTCTTCCTTTCCACAGGGAATTCCTGGTCTCCCTCCATCTGCCTCGTGCTCCTCGTGCCCCAGCACCGGGAAATCTCCCAGATCCTTTATGGAATAAAGCAGCAGCTCAGCAGGTGACTCAGCCACAACCACTTCAAAGGGAATCCAGTTCCTGAGAATTCCTTTCCTTGATAAAGGGACTTTCCTTTCCTCTCGATTAATTAATCACCGAGCGGAGCCATTGTCGGATCCTAACGACTCTCCTTGATCCTCATTCTTGTTTGCTCTGCTGTGAAAAACTCATTCCCAGGGGAGACCTCAACCAGGCCGTGTTCCAGCGGCATGAAGGAAGGGAAGGGGATGGAAACAGCGTGTCCAGGGTGAAAACCCAGCCCTGGCTGGAGCAGGGACACAGAATTCCCTTGGGAACGCACGGGGCCTGAGCGTGGGTCTACAGGGACCTGCCTTAGCCACAGAAACATTGTTTAACTTCCTCCAGTTGACTTAATGTGGGCAGTGGAACTGGTCTGGCCAGTCTGAGCCATTTTCACTTCCTCCCTCTGGTTTTCAGCGGATGTGGGAAATTAAGGAGGGATTCTTGGGGGGAAAGCTGAAGTGCAGTAGTGGCTGGAAAGAAAAGGAGGAATTTGCTGAGTGATCCATCAGTTCGGAGGGATTCTTTTCACTGCTGCAAAATCCCCTCGTGTTTCACGCCCTCCAGAGGTGTTCCCTCATCAAGGGGAACTCAGGAGCTCTTGGTCTCCAGACTGGAAGAATATCCAGTTAATAAACCGGAGGGGAATCGGCCATCTGGTTTTGGTTATTATTTCAAACTGTGTGGGTTAACAATATCTTCTTCTTCTTTTTCTTAATTTTCCTTTTAATTCTTCCTCTTCTTCTTCATTTTTCTTCTTCATTCTTCTTCTTCCTCATTTTTCTTTTAATTNCCTTCTCCTTCTCCTTCTCCTTCTTTTCTCCTCCTTTCTCCTCCTCCTCTTCCCCTTCTTCATTTTCTTCTTCTTCTTCCCCATTTTTTGCGGAATGTGTAGGAAGCTGTTTCCACGTGCCAGCTGATGAATCCTCCTGCCCCCTGCAGACAATTCCTTGGACACGGGGCCAGGCTCCAGAGGATTGACAGGATTCAATCCCTGCTGAGGGGTTGTTAAAAGTGGCTCCTTCCAAGACAAACACATTTTTAAGGCTGGATCCTGTGGCAGGTATCCCTGGATACCAGGGATAAAGCTCCAGCTGGGGAATTTAAGGAGGATTTAAGGCTGGCCCAGTCCCTTCCTCCTTCCCTGATACTGAACCTGGATCAAAGATGATCTTTTGAAGGTGGAGAGGGATGCGTTGGATAAATCCCTGTCAGCGTTCCAGAGGCACAGAGGGGGTTGGCCAGTCCAGGACAATTTTTAGGGAGAAATTTGGGCACAGATTGGCGCCGTGTTCCTCGGAAAGGAATAAAAACACCGACATCAGTGTCTGTAAGGCGGGACAGCACCCAAAGTTTGGGGGATGCACCTGGAGCCCAGTTTGGAGCAGTTCTGGGACAGAACTGGGAGACAAAACCCGCTGTGTGACTTTGATTTTTCAGCCTTCTGATGTTTCCACACTTTTACTTTTCTCACGAGCTGTAAGATAAACAAAGAGCGATGTTTTGTCAATACATTCCTTCCAGAGGGAAAGACAAATGGATGGACTGCTGGCTTGACCAGTGGAGTCGGAGAGGAGTCAACCTCATCCCTCCCATCGCTGCTCAAAGTCCAAACTCTATTTAACCCCCGAATCCAAAAATAAAGGCTCTCTTTTTCTTGCTCCTCAACTAGCCAAGTGAATTTCCCTCTTTTCCAACCCTTTAACGACGCCGCCGTGTTTCTGCATCCCGGATTTCTGCAGGACACGACGGGACCTGCAGCAGGAGACGCCACAAGAAGCAGGGACAAGCACAGGCTGAGGAAAACCCCTTTCCCGAGCCTGCCTGGCCTTTCCCGCTCCTCCAGCACCACCAGGGAATCCTCGGGAAACCGAAACCCCGCAGCTGGCGGGGCCACCTGTGCCTGCAGCCCCCCTCAGCCGTCACCCCCTCCCCGGGGACCCCCTCCCGGCGCGGCCGGGGCCGGGACGCGGGGTCAGCCGGGCAGGAACGGGGGCCCAACACCGCGCCCGCTGTGGAGCGGGATTAGGGTGGGGATTAGTGCCGCCCGAGCCAGACGGAGGCGCGGGCGGCGAGTGGGGGCGACCCTCGGGCAGCCCCCGGGGGGAGCCCGGCGCGGCTCCGAGCGCGGCTGCGGCCGATCCGCACGGCTGGAGCAGCGCCCACCCTGATCCGCCCCCACCACGGCAGCTGCCCGGGCCGGGCCGGGCCGGGAGCACGGCGGGACAGACCCGGGATGGGATCAGGGACAGCGCCGGGATGGGAGCAGGGACAGCAGGGATGGGAGCAGGGCGGGACAGACCCGGGATGGGATCAGGGACAGCCCCGGGATGGAAGCAGGGCGGGACAGCAGCGATAGGATGAGGGCAGGGACAGCAGGGATGGGATCAGGGACAGCCCCGGGATGGGATGAGGGCAGGGACAGCAGGGATGGGATGAGCCCAGGGACAGTCTCGGGATGGGATCAGGGCAGGGACAGCCTCAGGAGGGCAGAGAGGAAGGAATGCCTGAGGATCCAGCCCTGGCATTCCCGGGTGAGGGCAGAGAGGAAGGAATGCCTGAGGATCCAGCCCTGGGATTCCCAGGCTGTTACTGAAAATTAGGGAATGGATCCCTGGAGGGCACTTGGAGGGAAGGATGGATCACAGGCCAATTAAAATTGTGATTTTAATTGTTATTATCATTGATCCAACCTCCTCCTTCGTCTTCTCGAGTCTTGCAGCGTGTCAGAGCTGCTTCTCCCGGGGAGAGGAAGGAGGGAAAATTTACCCACAGGGAAAAGCTCTGGAAACGATGAGAGTTTTAAGGAAGAAAAACCATTTTAACAGGACGGAGTTGAGCGCTGAGGAAAAACCACTTTGAGGATGTCCCGGCCTCATCCTGCTGGAGACCAGGTTTGCCTCAGGGGCACCACCTGAGGCAGGAGATGGCCTGGGCAGGTCCTTCCCAGCCTCGTTTTCCATCGCTCGGCGGGAACACCATCCCGTTTTCCCGGGGATTCCTCACCCAGCAGAAGCACCTGGCTCTGCTGATCCCAGTCCTGGAATGCCACCAGGAGTTGAGCCTGGCTTAAGCCCACACCAGCACGGGGCAGAAACCCCTGAGGCCTTGCAGAGGTTTAGTCCCGAGCCCTAAGCTGGGCTTTGTTTTTAAGCCACTAACGGGGTTGCCGGCCAAGGCTGGGATTTTTTTGTCCCGCCAAGTCCTGAAATGTGCGGTGGAGCTCCTGGCAAAGGCCAAAATCCCACAAGGAGCTGGAAAGCCTCTGTGTCCATTGGCAGTGCCCAGGGTTTGGGGGGGTTTTCTCTGCGGGGCTGAGCAGGGAAAATCCGTGGGATAAATTAAACTGCGGCTGCCTCTGGCTCAGCCCGTCCCTGTCACTGCTGGCTGGAGAAAACCAGAGACTTTCTGGGCAAAAAAAAAGATTGATTTTCACCTCCTGCATGAAATTGGTGGTTTTTGCTCACCACTGCCTTTTTTTTTTTTTTTCAGGGATTTTTTTTTCCCCCCCAAACCAGCTGCTGTTGGATCTATTGTCAAGGCACTAACTCCTGTTTAAATACACACGGATAACTGGGAGGGCTCCCATCACTGGGCTCTTTTTGGGTTCAATTTTGGTGATTTCTGAGCCCCAAACCTGCCCCTGTCTGTGGTTTATTCACAGGCAGAGCTGATAACTGCAGTTTCATCTGGAAGGGAAAAGCATCCCGTGCAATAACGAGGGTTTGATGGGAGGAGAATCCCAGCAAACCATAAAAACACCATCCCAGCTGTTCCTGCATCCCCTGCTCCTCATCCCGAGCTGGTCCCTTTCTTTTCGAGGGAAGAGGAACAACCAGGCAGCCAAAAAAAAAAAATTAAAAAATTAAAAGAAATTAAGTTTGGAAGAGAAGACGACTTTCCCAACTGGAAAAGGATTTCAAGAACTGGGATGTGCTGGAGGAACTGGTGCAGAGGGACTGGCACCGAGGGAGTGGAAAATCAGAGCCCGGATCTAATTCTGATGATTTCCCTGCTCTGGCTCACAGTCAATTGAGATATCTTCAACTTAAAGGGGCTACGACCCTGGAAGGGAAATCCTAATTAGCCGAGGTCTTCTCCAATTAGCTCCCAACTCTGCCTGACCCCTCGGTGGTTAATTAGGGGCTGTCAGGTCGTGGAGGTGCCTCCTGAGGAGTCGGTTTTGGCTGCTCCTGAGCTGGCTGCCAGGTTTGCTCCGTGGGGAGGATTTGGGGATGAGCTGAGGCCACGGGGATGCTGCAGATCCAGCTGGGATCCAGGAGTGATCCTGGGATCAGGGAGAGGGAAAACAGCTCAATCCCGAGGATTTACGGATCCCTTCCCTCCCATCTCTTCATTCCCGCCTAACCCGGAGGGCCGGAGGAAGGTGTGAGTCCCTCCTCCCTCCTCATCCTCCTCCCTGTCCAGGGATTCCCACCCTGCTCCTTAGGCAAGGAGGGCCCTGGACAACCAGCAGGACGGGAGGCGAGTTCTTATTTTCAGTTGGAAACGAAAACAGTTCCAAGTGGGTCATCATCATTCCCTTCAGGCTGCTCCTCTTGGAGCTGCTTCCCAATTCCTCCAGCGTGTAATCCTCCCATTTCCTGCAGGCCAGCTCCTCTGCACACTTGTAATGAGGGCTGGCTTTTATTCCTCCCTCTCCCAAACCTCAGGCTCCAGGAGGTTCCAAAAGTAGCTCATGTCCCATTAGTTATTACTATTATTACTACTATTATTATTTTTTTATTTTTATTTTTATTTTTATTTTTATTTTTATTTTTATTTTTATTTTTTATTTTTTATTTTTATTTATTTTTAATTTTTTTTATTTTTATTTTTGTTCCCCTGTTCTGGAGAGAGGGGTTAAGGAAGGGGATAGAGGGAAACATTTCGTCTGCTGTGTCCTGCAGAAATCTGGGAACCAAGAGAAGCTTGGGAATGACTGGGCTGGGATGTGTCCAGTGGCACCAGGAAAAACTCCTCAGCCACGAACTTCACCCAAAGCTGTTGGATTTGACCCGTGATAATGGAATTTATCTGGAATTGGACTCGACCTGTGACAAAGGAATTTATCTGGAATTGGATTCAACCTGTGACAAAGGAATTTATCTGGAATTGGACTCGACTTGTGACAAAGGGATTTATCTGGAATTGGACTCGACCTGTGACAAAGGAATTTATCTGGAATTTATCAGCAGGGCTTGGAGCCTTGCGAGGCTTTCCCCCTTGGAAACCCTTCGGGGAAAGCAGCAAAAAGGCCAATCCAGGCTGGAGGGGAGGGCAGATCCCTGGATTTAAGCTCAGTCATGGGATCTTTTGTTCCCTGCAGGGCCACAGCCCCTCGGGGACTGTGCCAGGCCGGCTCTGGCTCCCGGGATTAGGCAGGAAAATCGGCCTTGGCCGTGGGTCTTTGTGAGGGGAACAGCCCCGGCTCCTGGCAGGTTGGACAGGGAATGGTTTCCCTGCTGGAATGAGCCGGCATTCCATGACCTGCCGACCAAAAGCCGTGTCCCAGCCGCCGTCCCGACCTCGGCCGGGCGCGGAGCAAATTGTGAGACCCCAAACAATAAACATCCCACGAGAGCTGAGAGCGAGGCCTTGGAGGACTCCGCTCCTCTCTGCGACACGGCTCGGGGCTGTTAGAGGGCCGGGGACTTCCAACGACCTGGAATCTCGGACAGGACAGAGACAAACCCGAGAGCCCCCTTCCCATATCCAGGGGGATCTGCGCTCCAGGGAGGAGCTCCGGGCTCAGGAGCAGCTCCCCCAGCCCGGCTCAGCCTTCAACTCCTGACCCTGGAGCGATTTCCATGGGCCGGTGTCCGGTGTCCTCCCTCTCCAGGAAAACAGGGAGAAGGCGGAATCGCTTTCCCGACTCCGGCCAGCGGCAAAGCGCCACAGGAGCGCTCAAATCCCCTCATTCCTCGGGAATGAAATGGATACTGATCATTAGGAATGGGCAATAAACTCCCAGACACGAGAGGCAAAGTTCATCCCGCCGTGGACGGAGGAGGATTTACAAATGTTTCAGCCGGGGAGGAAAAAAATTCGGCTAAAATGGAATTATTTTTTATTGGTATTGGAGCGAATTCCTCGTTTTTTTTGATTTTTAAGGGATTTGGTTTTAGGGATCAGGGAGGTTAAATGGGTACAGAAAGACCAGCAAATTTGGGTTGGTTGCAGCTTTTTTGTGGCACTTGAAACGTAGGGGTTGAAAGAGATGAGCTGGGAATTCATTAAAATAGCAATTCTCAGGTAAAAATAGAGATTTTTTCCCCCCCAATTTTCCATCTTTCCTGTTAATAAATAAAAATTTTAATTAATATTTTTTATTTCTATTATTAATAAGTTTTTTGCCATGTATTTAAACACATCGGTCAGAACTTTCTGTACAATTTTCTTAGGGGTTTTTGTTGTTATAATTATAATTATATTTATATGTTATTATTATAATTATATTATAATTATAATTATAATTATAATCATCATGGAATTCCTGCCCTGGACATATTTCAGGCCACTCAGGAGCTCCAGGAGATCCCTCAGCAGCTGCCAGGCAGGGAATTGGGAAGGACATTCCTTGAATTCCTGGAAAAGAATTCCCTGTAATTCCCTGCTCCAGGGGGGCTGATGCCCAGGAAAGGCTGGGAAGGGAATTCCAGGACTTTTAGTGTCCACTTGTGTTTATTTTATTCCAACAACTCAGAAATCTGGGACAATTTACGTGTTTGATGGATCAGGACAGACTCCAGGAGCCTGGGGCGTTTTCCATCACCCCAAGAATGAAGGAGCTGATGCAGATTTTAGAGCTGCTCATCCAGAAACCTCTGAGAAAAACCTTGGATTGATGAAATTCCGCTCAGGTCCGACCTTCCTCCCCTTTTTCTGACACATTCCCCCTCAAGGATCCCGCTTCTCTGGGCTTGGGGCATAAAAATCTCCGTCATTCCCAGGAGAGCTCTCCTTGTTTGCTTCCAAATGACAAACCGGGCTGGAATTCTCCGAAGAAAACTCGTGACATTCCCACCTGGCTTCTCCGGCAGCGAGGAGAGGCAGAAAGGTGGAAAGACCCTCGGGTTCTCCCACAAACCCCCCTCCATCCAAAGGCTGGCTCAACCCACTGGAAGTTTTCCCTTCCCTGGTGTCTTTTGGCGGGATTTTCCCGCATTTCTGCAGCACCTCGGAGAAACCCCCCCGAGCTCCAGGGAATCCTGAGCGTTTCAGCAGGAGTTGCAGGGTCGGAGGAGCGGGAGCAGCTTCCCCGGGATGTGTTTCAGGAGCCTCCCCTCTCTGCCAGCCCGGAGAGGGCACGGACTGTCCAGGCAGCAGCGGCCGGGCCCGTGCGAGCTCTTCCAGCTTTTTTTACTGGATTTACCGGGAGGGAAAACGACCCGGAGCTCTCCCGTTAACTCCATCCACAGTCCCGGCAGCAGCTGCCGAGCCCGTGCGAGCTGTTCCAGCTTTTTACTGGATTTACCGGCAGGGAAAACGAGCCGGAGCTTCCCCATGAACTCCATCCAGTCCCGGCAGCAGCTGCCGGGCCCGTGCTCCCCGCTCCGAGCTCTTCCAGCTTTTTACTGGATTTACCGGGAGGGAAAAGGAGCCGGAGCTCCCCCGTTAACTCCATCCCCGGCTCCCTTGGCAGCTTGCACAGGCAGCTGCCGCCCACCCGCTCCTCCACGGGAAGCCACAGGGTCAGGATGGATTTTCCTGGGATTCTGAAGCACGTAGGGGCTGGGCGCTGCCTGCGGAGGGGCTCTGGGTGCTGATATCCCGCCGAAAGGTGGAGATTCCCGCGGGATGGGCTCCTCCCGCCAGCCTGAGCGGCCCACACTCCTGGGGTCAGGCGGAGTCCCCAGGGAAGAGCGGGGAAGGTGGCACCGCATCCTGCTGCTCCCATCCCGATCCCATCCCATCCCC
>VZDJ01000076.1:12019737-12031417 GCA_008694505.1 Cyanoderma ruficeps | reverse complement strand
TAAATACCCGAACTTCTGCCTGTTCCCAATTACCAAAACGAAGGGAAAAAAAAAATAATATAAAGAAGAAAGAAAAACAGAGTGGAAGAAGCTGGCACCGAAATGAAGTGGAGCTCACAATGGAACAGAAGAGTTGGAGGCTGGAGAGATGGAGGAGTTAAGGCACGTGGTCGTAGGAAGCAGAGGAAGGCACTGACAAAGATAGAAAGAGGCCTTGAGGATTTCACAAACCCTGAAGGAAATGTCAGAGATATTTCAGTGATAATTATCCCTGCCTTCTGCTCCGGGTATTTAGAGGATTTATGTTGTCTTGGAACAACAAAAAAAAGCCGAGCCGGTGCTGCTGCTGCTTTTTTTTTTGGGGGAGGGTAATTTGTTAAACCTTAATAAAACTCAACCAAAGCTTCGCCCTGTGCCAGAGGTTCACCTTCGGCAGGGAAACGGAGTTATCCAGACCTTTAAATAGCTCGGGCCGTGCGGTTTGCCGGGCTGCCGAGCCTTTCCCCGGCGCTCGGAGTTGTTTTTGACACAACCGAAGATGGTTTTGATTCAATTAGTGCGTTAGTGGGAGGCTGAGCGGGCCGGGGAGCGGCGGGGTTACGGCTCTGTGAGTTAATGTTCACACCCCTCGCGGGTGTCCCGGAGGAGCTCCGCGGGGCTGGCGGCCAAATCTGAGCTTGACTCGGCTCCCAGCGCGCGAGCCAACTGTTCCTGCATTTCATTTCTGTCATATCCTGGACATTAAAACGCCATTAATCCAAACCTTTTGTTTCGAAGAACAACTGCGCTGTAAAAGCGGCGAGGGAAGCTGCCAGAGCTCCCTCGGAGCTGGGTGATGCCGTGGTCATCCGCACTAACCGGGATGTGAAATTCCAAAAAAAAAAAAAAAAATCGGGTTATTTGGTGTTATTTGGGTCCATAACATGCTACAAATAAGANTTTTTTTTTTTTTTCCCTGCTTGGCTTTGCTGTGGGATGAGGGGGGATGAGTCCGAGAGCAGGTTTGTCCCTGTGGGTTTCCACAGCAATTCCCACCGTTTAACCATTAAATAAGGGACGAGCTGGGAAAAGGCTTTGCTGTTGTGAAAGGAGTTAACCCCAGGCTTTATTCGGGAAGAGGCTCTGTCCCACTCCCGTTGGCTTTTCCCGGGTAACACGAGAACCGCTCCGGGTTTCTTTCCTCCCAAATTGCTGGGTGATTCAGCACGGTCTGGGAGACGCCTCCAGAGGCACGTTCCCTGGATTGGCCGCAGGAGTCAGGGATAGAGTCAGGATTCCAGCAGCTTCCCCAGCTCCACACGGATCCCGTTATTTTATCCCTGCTCGTTTAATTATCTCATTAATTATTTTAATGCAGGGGTGGAAAAGGCAGCAAAGGGCGAGGCTGGAAAAGCCACGAGCCAAGGGATTTTTTCCCAAACATGCTCCAAGCATCCCCCTTGTCCTAAAAACACCTCAGCAGCCACCATTCCCACAGGGACATGGCCTGGTATTCCCAGGGGATGGACGGGCACGGCCACATCCCAAACACAGCAGCCAAGGAAAACAGGGAATCAGAGAAATCCTTGAAGCTGGAAAAGCCCTTTGAGATCAGCGATTCCAACAATGCGTGAATCCAGCTGTGTCCTTGTCATCCTTCTCCCAACCCTCATTCCCAGTCACCCTTCCCGGTTTTTTCACAGCCTCCCTGTGGAATCTTGACTTCCCCCTGCAGAGCTCTCAACTTTTCCATCCGTGGTCAAATGAGCAGGAGGATTCCAACCCCTCCAGGCACCTTCCTGCTCCACCCGAGTGGGATCTGCTCCCTCGGCTTCCCGAGGCTCTGGAGGAGCTGGATCCATCAGCGCTTCCCTCTCCTCATGGTGCCTTTGGGATCGGGATGATGATGATGATGATTATGGCCGAGGGTCAGGAAGGGATTTTTCACCGTGGGGTGATTTTTGGGATGTCCTGTGCAGGGCTGGGAGTTGGACTCGCTGATCCTTCCAAGTTTGGCTATTCCACGATCCCAGGACACCCCTCAGCAGCTGCTCCCTGGCTCCCACGTGCAGGGACTGAGTGCTGGATTGGGCTCCTTTCCCAGAGCAGCTGAATCCTCAGGAATCCCCCATCCCTTGAGGAATATTCCAGGTAAAACAGTCCTGGAGCTTTTCAGGTGCAGCAGTGGCCGCATCATTTTAAAGACCAAGTGTTTCCTGCACGTCCCTTGTTCCTCCAGAGCTGGCAGCTGGAATTGGATGTTTATGGAACGAGGGGAAGTTAGGAGCTGGAAGGAGGATTTAGGAAGCAAAGCCCAGCAGGAGGATCTCTGGCACCAGACATCCAGGAGCCAGGGAAGCAGCACTGAGCCTTCCAGGCTGGGTTTGGAGGGGCTTTCAAAGAGGTTCAGACCCTCTCCCTAAACAGGGAACATCCAAACATCAACATCCCTAACTCAGCTCGTGCCTCTGGATCAACCTGCCATTCCCAAAGAAAACCCGGGATGCCCTTGCCAACAGGTCGGGCTCCTTCAGCTCAAGGGATATTTTCAGAGGGATTTAAACCACTGTAAATCCAAGNGAAAAGAAAGAAAAAAGAAAGAAAGAAGGAAAGAAGGGGGGAAAAAACCCCAAATCCAATACCACCAGGAGAGAGGGAAAGATGTTTCTTTTCCCCAGGCCACAGATTCTACATCCCCCGGACGAATTTATGACCTGGTGGTTAAACCAACGCTCCTGGAGTCCGGGACCCATCCTGAAACAAGCTGAGATGGATCCATGAGCTGTGTGTTTGGGCAGGATGTTTTGCCCCCCGCTCGCCGCGGCGTTGACTCCAAAATTTCCCAAATCCCACCCCGAGCATTCCCCCTCCTCTCCCTGCCTTAAAAGCCTTGTTTTGGCTCCGGCTGCAAGGAATAACAGGACGGGGAAGGGGAGGGAAAAGGGATCTCCGTCAGCTGCTAAACATATAAACCTGCAGATTTATTTGGTAGGAATAATCCCTGAAGGAGAAACAGATCCAATACTTCATCATCCCACAAACTGCCCACATCTGTTCGGAGACAGCAACAGGCGGCCGGGAACATGTGCCAGGAGCGGCTCGGAGGCAACCTGTCCCTGCTCCCCTGGATCCCACAGCCCTCTCCGCTCCCAGAGATGTTTCTGGAAGCTTTTCTTCCTCGTGGAAATTCCCTCGGCTTCTCCCGGGCTGGGGAGGTATCCCAGGGCAGCCTGAGGAGTTCATCTCAGAGTCCGTAGTGGGATATACTGGGAATTTCCCCCCCCAAAAATCCAATGTGCAGCTGGCTCGAACCTGGAATTCTCTGCCAGGAAAAATATTTTCTCCAGTGGCTTCGGCCCTGGAGGTGATGGCACAAAGTGCTGGGCCACTTCCCACGGGGAGCACAGCCCGCAGCGCCCTCATTTTGGCATTTAATTGGGATTTCAGCTCTTTGGGAACCCAGAAATGAGGGAAAATCCAGAGCCTTGGTCTCCTGAGTAGTTACAGGACCAGGATCATTCCAGCTGGATCAGGAGCCTGGCGGGGCAAAATCCACCCTGCAGAGAGGCACTGAAATACACCCCAAATCACCCAAATTTCAGTGTCTGAATCCCCTCAGCAGAGAAACCCTTGGAGGAACAGATGGAGAAAGGCTCTTTGTGTTCCAGGATTTCCAGGGCTGCTTCCCATGGGAACCCCACAGCCCCCTAATTTTGACATTTAATTAGGATTTGGGAACCCAGAAATGAGGAATAACCTTGGTCTTGGTGTCATTCCTATGCATAAACAGGATGTTCCCAGCTGGATCAGGAGAACAAAAATCCACCCTGCAGAGAGGCACTGAAAAACACCCCAAATCACCCAAATTTCAGTGTCTGAATCCCCTCAGCAGAGAAACCCTTGGAGGAATGGATGGAGCCAGGCTCTGCAGGGCACTCCAGGGATTTCCAGGGTTTCCAGGCTCGGGGAAGGGAAGCAGGGCTGGATCCGTGGCTGTCAAAGGGCGATTGTGGGGGTTTGGAGCGGGACAGGGTGGAAGGGGCTCCCCTGCGGGAACCGCGCGCGGCTCCGTTGACTTTTCACACCTCATTAAGGAGGAAAACTCACCCGGCTCCCGGTTGACATTCCCGGGATCGTGCTCCCGACCGGCAAACAGCGGCTCTGTGTTCGGGCTCTCGTTATTTTGGGGGCCCAGGCTCAGCTGGAAAAAAAAAAACAAAAAACCTGCCTCGAGAAATCTCTTCCCTGAAGAGTTTAATTGTCCAGGTTTACGCTCCAATAAAATCCCCGAGTCTGCGCCTTTGGTTTTCCAGAGGGAGAACGATCCCGCTGGGATCCGTGGGGAAGTGAGCTGGGGACTGTCCCCTTTGCTGGCCACGGGCTGTGGGGCAGATCTGGGATTTCTGGCTCTGCACTTGGAAAAAAAGGTGGATCCTGTGGGACGATCCACAGCCTGGTGTCACCTGGAATGTGCCCGGAGCAGAGTGGGCGTGGAACAGTGGTGGAGGAGGGCATGGAAAAATGGTGGATAAGGGCATGGAAATGTGGTGGACAAGGGCATGGAACAGTGGTGGACAAGGACATGGAAAAAGGGGTGGAAAAGGCCATGGAAAAATAGTAGACAAGGCCATGAAAAAGCAGTGGACAAGGCCATGGAAAAATGATGGACAAGGGCATGGAAAAATAGTAGACAAGGACATGGAAATGTGGTGGACAAGGACATGGAAAAATAATGGACAAAGCCATGGAAAAATGGTGGACAGGGCGATGGAAAAATGATGGACAAGGGCATGGAAAAGGAGTGGACAAGGACATGGAAAAATGATGGACAAAGCCATGGAAAAATGGTGGATAAGGCCATGGAAATGTGGTGGACAAGGCCTTGAAAAAATGATGTACAGGGCGATGGAAGTGTGGTGGACAAGGGCATGGAAAAATAGTAGACAAGGCCATGGAAATGTGGTGGACAAAGCCATGGAAAAATAGTGGACAAAGCCATGGAAAAACGATGGACAAGGCCATGGAAAAGCAGTGGAGAAGTCCAAGGGCTGGAAATGTCTGGAAGAAGCAACTCAAGGGATGCTGTGAGTGTGAAAACCCCTCCCTGAGGACTTTTATATAAATGTCCAACTTCACCCTAATTTTGCCCTTGAGACTCTCACTGCTCTGGACTATTCACAGCAAAATTTGGAAGCACAAAATCAAATGATAAAGGCATCACCACAAATTCCACTCAATTCACCCTATTTCCCATTCGATTCGAGTGACACGCAGCAAATGAATACTAAAAATTACAGCAAAAAATAAAAAGATGATTTGTGTGAACGTGTCGTGGCTGCGTAAAACGGGCAGGTTTTCATTTGGCTACTTTTTGGTTCCTGGAGTGGGAGAACTGCAAATAAAAACACCCCGGGAAGCTCCAGCTCTGGGTCAAAAGCCACAGTTTATGTCACAGACCCCTCAGGGGACGACTTCTGACGCGAGGAGCGGGACGGATAATTCGGAAAGCGCAATATGAGGGACTTAGTGCAGGTTTAGGATTGAGGAAATCCATTTTTCAAACGGGGAGCAATTTTTGGAGAGAGCTGGATCCAAGAGGAGACACACGGATTCCGGGGGGAGAGGGTGGAAATGACTTTTTTTTTGGTTTTTTTTCAGCGTGGGATCATGTTACTGGTGGAAAAATTGACCTGCAGGGGCCGAGTTCCTCCTTTGTGTCACTGACCATCTGCCAAGACCTGATTCCTTCCGGATATCGAGGGCTCAAAATCCAAATGCTGCAAGGCCACGTTTAAACCCCAGCCTTGTGCACTGCCCAACTCCCTCCGCATCCCAAATAAAAATCCTAAAACTGAACCCATCTGGGACAGAAGCGACGCTCTTTTTGAGGACAACCTCACAAAACCCTTCAGAAAAACATCATGAGGCACCTTCAAACCTTCTCCATCAGCTCCTGAAGAGCCCAGACTCCAACCACTCCGTCCTCTCGGCTGCTCCAACAGTTCTGCCACGCCAGGGAAACCTCAGCAGCTTTTCCTCTGTCTTGTCCCAGGATATTGCAAATTTTTTGGAGCATCTCAAGCCCTGCTGAAGGTCAGGAGATGCCTGGACTCGGTGTTTTGTGTTGGAACAGCTCCACCTTGGAGCATTTTGGCGGCACAGACACTGATCCAGGCCTCGTCTCCCTTTCCCTGCTTCTCTTCCTGCCCCTCTCGGAGTGGGATTTGATCCTTTTTGGGGGGAGGTGGGTGCCGGGTGAGGTTTCTCCTTGTCACAGTTTGATTCAGATGAACCTGGAGGAGAATTCCTCTCGGCAACCGCCTGGAATGTGTGGAGGAGGCTGGAGTTCAGGTCGGTTTTTTCACAAAGTCTTCCCTGGGTTTTGGTTTGGAAACCCCAAATTCAAATGAAAGATCGGGGACTGAGATAAAATAGATCTGAGATCCGACTCGAGCTGATTTTGCTTTCACAAACCCCCAAACCGTCCTGCTTTGCTCTTCACAGAAATGAGGGAGGAAACCCCCCAAACTTTCATCTGACCCCTCCTCAAAGTTCTTTTGATGCCAAAGATAAAATGGAAGCGAGATTCCCGCAATTCCTGGGGGAAGAAGAGGCCTCAAAACAAGGGATTCTGACCCTGGATGGACGTGACCCAGCACAGCTTGGCAGCCCAAATTCTGAAGTCACTGATCCTGGGAGAAGCAATAAATCCCATTTGACATCTCAAGAGAAACCCAGTCTGACCTTGGGCTCCGTTTTGCTCCCGCTGATGCAGCTGGAGACCAGAAAATGGCAGCTCTGAGCCAGCAGCCAACTGGAAAATGGGTGGAAAGAAATCCGTCCTGCTGAGATGGGGGAACAGGAAAATGTCTCTCCAGGACGGCGGCATCCCTGAGATCGTTGGCTGAATTCATTCAAAATCACAGAATGATGGAGTCACTGAGGTTGGGGAAAAAAAAAATCTCCAGGATCATCGAGTCCGAGCTGTGCCTGATCCATCCCACCTTGTCCCCAGCCCAGAGCACCGAGTGCCACGTCCAGGAATTCCTTGGACACCTCCAGGGATGAGGACTTCAAACCTCCCTGGGCAATTCCAAGGCCTGACCACCCTTTCCATGGGGAAATTCCTCCTGATGTCCAACCTGAGGCTCCCCTGGCACAGCTTGAGGCTTTTTCCTCTTGTCCTGTCCCTGTTCCCTGGGAGCAGAGCTGAGCCCCCCCGGCTGTCCCCTCCTGTCAGGGACTTGTGCAGAGCCAGGTCCCCCCTGATCCTCCTTTCCTCGGGGATAATTCCCCCTCCAGCTGCCTTTCCACAGGCAGGGGAAAGCTGGGAAAACAGCCCTGTCCCCTGTCAGAAACCCACGGAGCGTCCAACTGGCTCCGGTGGGATGGAAAACGCAACATCTCCCCACAGGAACTGTTTACTTCTCCCTCCCACCACCTTGGGCTGTAACATCAGCAGCCAGCTCGGATTCTGGAAGTTCTCAGGAGCTCTGGAAGCTGCGCAGGGTTTTAGGGCTGAGCCTCGCCAGGCTGAAGGCTCGCAGCCCTCCAGGTCAAGGCCTTTTAAGGACTCTTTTACTGCAACTTTTGCAAATCCATTAAAAAAAAAAGGAAAACAATCCTCCTGAAGATTGCACCTTTGAAACGACGGCTACCTACGAAGTTCCACCACAGTAGTTCAAAGTGTTGGAAAAGACACTTTTACATGTAGCAGGGAACAGCAGGTTTTAATCTGTTGCGAGGGGTTTTTTTTTTTCTTCTCCCCAGCATGTTCCGAGTCTGTTCCATGAGTGTTATCTGTCCGGTTTCCAGGTTTTTATAATCCACTGGGGCCTGTGTAAATCTCAGGATTTCCTCTGCAGACTCGGCTCATGTTCCACAGCTGTGCTGGAGCACATGTGTGAGGAAATTAGAAATGAAATCAGCTGATCCAGCCTGGATTAGGACAAGGAGAGGGACCCAAGCCCTGCAGGCTCCACGGCCTGTCCAGGGGGTCAGTGCCACCCTCCGGAGCGTGGCCGTGCTTGGATCAGTGTCCCCTCACAGGAGGAGTGACATCTGCTCCCCCACCCCTGCCCAGGGGACACCTGAGGCCTTTACTCGGATGGCGGGAAGGCCCTGGAACAGATTCCCAGAAAAGCTGTGGCTGCTCCATCCCTGGAAGTGTCCAAGGCCTGGTGGGACAAGGCTTGGAGCAACCTGGGGTAGTGGAAGGCGTCCCTGCCCATGATGGAGGGCTTGAAACTTAGATGACCTTTAAAATTTCCTTCCAACCTGAACCATCCCAGGATTTTATGGTTTTCTGCTGTTTTTCCCCATCTCTTGCCCGTCCAGTTGCAGATATTTGCGCCGTCGGGAGGTGTCAGCTCGGGGGAAGCCACGTGAGGTTGACTGAGGTCGTGGTTCCATAAAGGCTTTGAATCGGATCCGCTGTGTCCGTCTGCTCCTGCTGCACTTGGCTCCCACAGATCTCCTCCAGCCGGGAAGCAGCAGCAGGGAACGGACCTTGCAGGATGCTCGGAAAGGGCAGGGTGGGGTTTGATCCCAAAACCCGCAAATGTCCCACAAAATCCAGCAGCATCCAGCGGACCTTGCAGGATACACACCGAGGGCAAAGCAATGCTCAGTCCTGATCTCTGTCCATGGCTGATAATTCTTGGGATATTGGGAAATCCCCTCTCCCAACATCTGTCCATGGCAGATCCATCTTGGACACATTGGGAGATTCCCTGTCCCAGCATCTGTCCATGGCAGATGCTTCTTGGACACATTGGGAGATTCCCTGTCCCAACATCTGTCCATGGCAGATGTATCTTGGACACATTGGGAGATTCCCTGTCCCAGCATCTGTCCATGGCAGATGCTTCTTGGGATGTTGGGAAATTCCCTGTCCCAAAACCTCTCTTTCGGCAAACCTTGCTCTGCCAAGTGGAGAATCCTGCTCCATGTTCTCCATGTTCTCCATGTGCTCCATGTTCTCCATGGGCTTCATGGGTTACATGTTCTCCATGTTCTCCATGTGCTCCATGTTCTCCATGTTCTCCATGTGCTTCATGTGCTCCATGGGCTTCATGGGTTACATGTTCTCCATGTTCTCCATGTCCATGTTCTCCATGTGCTCCATGTGTTCCACGTGCTCCATGTTCCCCATGTGCTCCATGTGTTCTGTGTGCTCCATATTCTCCATGTGCTCCATGTGCTCCATGTGCTCCATGGGCTCCATGTTCTCCATATTCTCCATGTGCTCCATGGGCTCCATGTTCTCCATATTCTCCATGGGCTCCATGGGCTCCATGGGCTCCATGTGCTCCACATGTTCCATGTGCTCCACATGCTCCACATGTTCCACGTGCTCCACAGGCTCCACGTGCTCCACATGTTCCATGTGCTCCACATGCTCCACATGTTCCATGTGCTCCACATGTTCTATGTGCTCCACGCTCTCCGTGGGCTCTGTCAGGGGGGCAGAGCTGAGCCCCCCGGGGGCTCTGGGGTTTATTTGATGCCCCCTGAGCTGCGGGGCCGTATCAAAGCCAGGCTCAGCGTGGGCTCAGACTGCGGGGGCCAGGCGGGGGTTAAGTGAAGCCCCAGGGCTCCGGCAGTTCGGGGCTGAGCCTTTCCCTGCCAGCAAATCCCACTTCAGAAAGATTCCCCCACACACAGCCGACTTCTGGCCCTGGAGATGGGTTTGCCACGAAACCCCCGCACCAGGTGAGTTCTACCTGCTTGGAGTTCTCCTCTGAGTGCTCCGGGGCCAGGAGGGTCACCAGGGAGGGACGCTCCTTCCCTCAGAAGGATCCAGGAGCATCCCAGGAATCTGCTGTGGGATTGCTCAAGCCAAATCATCGTTTCAATATTTTTGTTTTTTGCTATTTCCTCTCCCTGATGATGACAAGGAGCCCAAATTCCCAGTTGCAGGAGCATTTTCCACTCCTGTTAATGAAGGGAAACCTGGCAAAACTCTCCAGGCTTCCCAAAGCTGGGAACACCAGGAAAGGGAAGGGGGATCCAGGTAACTGCACCGCTGAGCAGGGCAGAAGTGGCACTGCAAATCGTGTGGTGAAACCTGCACTTCAATCACCCTGAGCAGGTAAATCCAACCAACTCCTCACCTGAACGGCTCCTCCCTTTTCCAGCACCTGGAGGATCACAAACATCCCTTTATCTCCGGCTTGTCTCATGTGGAATTGGCAGCTGGGCCAGCTCCAAACGCCTGTGCAGAGCTGGAATTCCTGACAGACTTTTCAAGGGGTGGGCGCCGCATTCCACGGTCTGGCAGCACCCCCAGCCCCGCTCCTGGGGCGGGAGAAAAAAGGGAACGAGGCTTGGAGAGCGAGTTCCCAACCAGATCCGTGGATGCGACACCCGTGGGGCTGGAAAACCCCGCTCCTTCTCCTTTTAAAGGGGTCGGAGGAGCAAAGGAACGGGAATCCTGCCCAGGTTTCCTGCATATTCATGGAGCAGCATTTCTCCCTCTAGGCCACGGGGCTCGTGTGTGCGGGGAAGCAGAACAAAGGGAAAACACAACCGCTGTGAACTGGGGTGAACTCCCAGCCCAAAGTTTAGGAGGAGGAATTCCAGCTTCTGGGAGCTGCTCGGTGTGGTGGCCACTGGTTCCTGACTCTTGGCCAGCTCAGCTTTGTAGGGATTTGTAGTCGATAAATTCCTGCCCCGAATTCCTGGTGGTCTCTGGTGCCAGTTTGGAAAGGGTGGTGGAGCTGGTAGGACCCTCCTATGTCCAGCTGTTCCTGGCTTTGGAATCCGGCTGGAATGAGGTTTGTCATCCACCTGCTGTCACCTGGGATCGAGGGGAAGGTGCCTCCAGCAGGGAATGTCTGGTTTCTCCCAGGGCAAGCGCAGCAATTCCATGCGAATTCTGCTCCAGACAGTAAAATTTCTGAGGAAACAGAGCTGGGCTTAATCCTTAACCAACATTCCTGCTCCTGTGGAGAAGGATATCCCAAGGGAATTCCCCATAATCTTGGTAAGAAACAACCCTGAGCTCCAGCACTTGGTTTCCTACACGGATTTCTTGCCCTTCCGAGGCTTTGATGTCTCAGGAGGTGCAAACTCTGCCTTCGTTTTCCTCCCTGATCAAGCACCTGCACTAATTGAATTTTTCTGGCTGTTGCAGGGAATTTTGAGGAGTGCTGCGTTGGGATCTTGCTCTGGGAAGTCGGGAAGCAGCTCTGGAGCAGGGAAAGCTCGGCAGAAGTGGCTGTGAGCTTCCCAAAGGCTGGCATGGAGAGGCTGGGCAGGTGCTCACACTCGTGCGTGGAGCTTCACCTGCTGCTGGCAGCCACGGAGGGGCTGGAAAACTCCTGGAATTGGGATTCTCGGGTGCTTTTGCATCACCCACGAGGCTCTGGGCACAGCCGTGAGGTGCAGGATTGGCACACCCACGGTGGGGAAAAAATTCCCTCTTGGAGCTGCAGAAACTTCCAGCAGCTTTGCTAAGCCAGGACCAGCAGCTGTGGGAAAAAAAGTTCGGAGAGATTTCCTACATTCCCACCACCTGTTCGGCTCTTCGGCCCTGGCAGGGCGAGGAGTCTCCATGCTGTTGGATTTATGGAATTCTGGTGGTTCCCTGTGGAATCCCGGGACACTGAGGAGGGTCTGGAGTGCGTGACCCCATAACAGGGCTCTTCCTCCCACCTCTGCTCTGTGGGAGGCCCAATCCATCGGGAATCCATCCCCA
>VZDJ01000076.1:11989341-12018171 GCA_008694505.1 Cyanoderma ruficeps | reverse complement strand
AATAAAATAAAACAAAACAAAACACTGTTTCCATTTGGGAAGGATGGGAATCCGATATCTCATGTGGAGGAGTTTGGAGTTGGAAAAGCTGTGATTTGTTGATTTATTCCTGATTTTTTCTTTTTTTCCCCCCTGGGGATGTCCTCAGGGAGGGGGGAAACATTTGGGAGCAAAGGGGATGAATGTTTTAGGCTGGGCTGAGGATCCTGGGTGGAAAAAAGAGGAAAAGCAGAGTGTGGATGTGCAGGGATCGGGATTTTTCCTGGTGGAAGGAGCCCCGTGCCCCTGAGGCTGCCGAGAACAGATTCCTCTCTGGGAACAGATCTTGGGAAAACCTTGGTGATTTCAGAGGTGGTTAAACTTCAAAAATATTTGGGAATTGTGTGGAAGGGCTTTGACACTCAGAATGTGGTTTGTGGACCCCTGGTGCCCCCGGAAGGGATGCAGGGACATTCTGCAGGCACAGATATCCCTCACTTCGGGACACTCCCGGCATCGAGGTGCTGCTCCATATGGAAAAACAATTCCTGAGGAGCCCAAACAAGCCATAAACTCCCAAAAAAAACGCTCTCAGTAAATAAATCACGACCCCAAATCTGTTGCTTCCTGCCCTTCCTTTCCGTGCATCCCTCGATGAGCTGCACTTGGCAGGTTCAAAAGCACCTGAATTCCTTTATTGGCTCATTCCAAGGGGATATAAAGCGTTCCCAGGAACCAATGGGAAGAAGGATCCCAAAAGCCACGGTGACAGCTGCATTCCAAAGGCACGGAGACAAAGGAATGGTAGAATAATCTGCAGCGAAATAAAGATTGTTAATAGGAAAACGAAGTCTTCGGAGAGCGAACATGATCCAAAGCAAACCAGACCTTTATTTGGGGATCTGGGAGAGGGAGGGAGGGAAAAGAAAAAAAAAAAAATTCCTCCCAGTTTTTTTTCCCCCCCTAAAGCAAATTATTCCTCACGGAGCTGTTTCAGATCTGCTGCTAAATTATTAAACTCCCTCTCCAGGGAGAAGAGATCAAATCAACATCCAGAATTCCACGGTTTTTTGCGTTTCATAAGCGAAGGAGGTTTGGGTGAGTGGAAAAGCAGCCTGGCCACGGATAACCAGGCCATTGGAATAGGATCATGGGATGTTTGGGAATGTTTGGGAATGCTGAGGAGATGCGGAGCCTTCGAGAAATCAACAGCTCGAAACAACAGCGAAAACAAAACTCATTTTATTGGGATCTGGAGGCCAAGGTTTTCCCAGTCTGGGGGAAGTCGTGTCCCAGCACATTGGGTGGAGGAGGTGGAGAATTGATCTGTGCCAGAGCAAGGCTGAAAGGGACAGAAAGGTGGGAATGGATCCGGGATTCTGTCACGGACCAGAGCAGGTTTGGTCGGACACGTGGGAAGGAAGAGCCAAGGAAGGAGAGTCCAGCAGGAATGGGATCCTCCAGACCCATCCCTACGGGAGAGGGTGGAAAATCCCCCCCAGGACCAAGAGCTGGAGGGAAAAGCCTCAGGGATTCAGGGATGGGAGATATTCCATGCCCTGATCCCCCCATCCTCACACTTTTCCCAGCTGAAATTGGCTCTTCCCAATCTCGCTTCCGTGCCTGGAGTTTGCCAATCTTGGAAGTCGGGGAGAAGATCCAGGAGTGGGTGCTGAGATGAGCCATCCATGCAGGCTGAATTCCTGCTCCAGGAATGTGGGAGAGCTGAGGGAATCATGGAGGTTTGGGAATGTTTTAACCCCTTGTCACCCAGAGCAACCCACCTCTTTTCCCACCTGGAATTAGGGCTGGATGTCCCCACACATAAATCGGGCGTGGGAGAGCTTTGAGATCTTAGTCTTGGCAGGGTTTCCTCATCAGAAGCCGCCCCAAAACAGAGATTCCCAAGGAAAGGAACCTGATTTCACCATCCCAGGATTTCCTTCCTGATGGCCCAATCAGATCTATGGAAATCCGTAGGAATTTGGGGTTTTCCGGACGCTTTCCTGAAGGAAAACACAATCCCACATCATTGGAAATTTGCTTTTTCAAAGAGGGTTTGAACGCTCAGCCTCATTTCCATCACCAACAGGGTTTCCATGAGAAATTTTCCATGGACCTTGGTGGAATCTACCCCCAAGATAATGGAGTTAGGATCTGGGAATTTCAGGTTTTTCTCTTCAAGAGGAGGAAATTCCATTTCTTCTGCTGGTCCAGAGGATCCACCAATCCATATCTTTTTAGAGAAAAGCCTTTTCCCAGCTGTCCACACTCCAGGATTTTATGGTTTCCCTCTTCTACTCTCAGGTGAGTCAGGGTCAGCACCAGCACTTGACCAATCTGGAATAAATTTTCCACAAAATTCCCTTTCTCCTCTGTTTTCCACGATCAGGAAATGCTCTTTTCATGGATACGCAGCCGGGGAAAAAGAAACACAAAGGGGAAAAAAAAAATAAAATCCGTTGATCTGGGAGGAATATTCGAGTTTGAGGCTTTGGCTCCCCAAATATTGAGGTAAAAAACCAGGGAAGTGGGATGGGAAAGGAAATTTTCCACGGCTCGTAGGCTGAGCCGAACAGATTGTGTGAAAAGTCCTGGGATGAAGCAGCGCTTTTCGATCTGGAATCAATCCTGGCAGGAAGTGGAAACATTTGCCGTGGAGTGGGAAACAACACATGGTTGTTGCATTATATTTACCCAATAAAATCCCCTTTATTTTTTTTTTTAAATGTAGGATTGGGAAAAAAAACCAAAAGGCATTTAATAAGAGTGCCGGGAATGCTTTTCCAGTTAAAAAGGGAGAGACGAGGAATATTATTTTTTCCTCAATTTTCTCAGGATTTTAGCAGGTAGGGAACGATCCTTCAAAAAAACAAAAACCATTTAATAAAAGAAGAGTGCTGGGAATGCTCTTCCAGTTAGAAAGGGAGAGACGAGGAATATTTTTTCCCCAATTTTCTCAGGATTTTAGCAGGTGGGGAATGATCCTTCAAAAAAACAAAAGCCATTTAATAAAAGGATGCTGGGAATGGTTTTCCAGTTAAAAAGGGAGAGACGAGGAATATTTTTTTCCCCAATTTTCTCAGGATTTTAGCAGGTAGGGAACGATCCTTCAAAAAAACAAAAGGCATTTAATAAAAGGATGCTGGGAATGGTTTTCCAGTTAAAAAGGGAGAGACGAGGAATATTTTTTCCCCCCATTTTCTCAGGATTTTAGCAGGTAGGGAATGATCCTGCAAAAAAACAAAAGGCATTTAATAAAAGGATGCCGGGAATGGTTTTCCAGTTAGAAAGGGAGAGACGAGGAATATTTTTTTCCCCAATTTTCTCAGGATTTTAGCAGGTAGGGAGCGATCCTTCAGAAAAAACAAAAGGCATTTAATAAAAGGATGCCGGGAATGCTTTTCCAGTTAAAAAAGGAGAGACGAGGAATATTTTTTCCCCAATTTTCTCAGGATTTTAACGGGTATGGAATGATCCTTCCACGACGTCCATGCTGTGAAAACAAACATCTTTGATTTTTTTCGCCTGATGACGTCGGGGGGGGAGAAACATCCAGGTTCCAGATGGTTCCATCGGAGCCGAGAGCCCCTGGACGCGTTGGAGCTGAACGTTCCCCCGGCTCTGCCAGGCTGGGGGAGAAGCTCTCGGGCTGAATTCCCGGCTTTGATTGCCACGTGCGTGGGATGCCACAGGAGGAGCGTGGGCAGGGCAGGAGCGTTCCCACCTCCGCGCGGCATTTCGGGAGGAATCAGACCCAGGAGCCGCGGGAGAGGGTTTGGGGTTGTGTAACGGGGTGGGAGCGCCGCAGGAACACGCAGAGGGTGACGCCTTGAGGTTGACCTTTCATATTTTCAGGTTCTGTGGTGCCCAGGGGGGCAGCTCTGAGCTCACAGTCAGTGTCACCCAGCTCTGCACACAGCAGGGACACAGAACAAATCCTTCTCCCGCCCCACACCAAGGACAACCCTCAGCCCAAAAGCACAAACAAGGGCGGCTGGAGGGAGGGACAAGAAGGATGGGACCTCACAACCTGGAGCTGGAACTGGACAATTCAACCCCAAAGTGCAAATGGACCAAAACTTATCAAAGTGTGAGACCTCGTGACCAGTCAGCCACTTTGTGTCCATTTTGTGACCATTTTGTGACCATTTGGAGTCTATTTTGCGACTATTTTGGGTCCATTTTGTGTCCATTTCGTGTCCATTTTGTGACCATTTTGGTTCATTTTGGGTCCACCTTGTGTCCATTTCATGACCATTTTGTGTCCATTTTGGGTCCATTTTTGTGACCATTTTGGGTCCACCTTGGCTGTAGCCCTGGCCAGGCTCTTGTCCTGCCCAAGGTGGATCCTGGAGGCCTTTCAATAAATCTCTCCTTTATTCTCCAGCTCTGTCCAGTCTCTGTTCCAGCTCAGCCCTCCCAAGGCATCAGTGGGACCGGGGATGTCCAGCCTGGCCTTGGACACTTTCCAGGGATCCAGGGGCAGCCTCAAATTCTCTGGGAATCTGTGCCAGGGCCTGCCCACCCTCCCAGGGCACAATTCCTGCCCAATCTCCCATCCATCCCTGCCCTCTGGCACTGGGAAGCCATTCCCTGTGTCCTGTCCCTCCATCCCTTGTCCCTGGTCCCTCTCCAGCTCTCCCTGGAGCCTTCCCTTCTCCAGGCTGGATAATCCCAGTTTTCCCAGCCTGGCTCCAGAGCAGAGGAGCTCCAATCCTCTCCTCTCCTGCCCAGCTCCCACAGGGGCTCTCCAGCCAAGTCCATTTCCAGGGAAACAGCACCAATTCCTTCATTTTTGCAGCTCAGAGCTGGTTTCCACAGAAACATTTCAAACCCTGAACCTGGAGAACATTTTTTCCCCTCAGTTCTCACTTATCCCATTCCCGATGGAAATTATCACAACCCAGAGCAGCCCAGACCTCCCCAGCATCCCGAGCATTTCCCAACCGGGTAAATCAGGCTGGGAAAAAGGCTCAGGATTTAAACCAAGAGGATCCTTGTGCTTATTCCTCATCCTTTTTCAACCTTCGCCTGTTGGAAAACCTCTCCGGGGTTGTCTGGGAAGGGAGAGACAACTGGAGACCAGGAAAAAAAAATCAAAAAAACCCCCAAAAAACAACTTTCCTTTTCTCGGAGTGCCTGCAGCTGTCAGCTGAACCCGTTCCTGCCCTCTCCAGAACAACAGCTGGAGCAGCCAAAACCGGGATTCTGCTGGGCACCAGGCAGAGCTCCTGCAGGGATCATTTACAGGCAGCACCTCGCAGATGCCACTTCCGTTAAAAAACATGAACTGGGCGGGAAAAAAACATCCCACAGATGGAAAAATTATTTGCCTGACATCGGGAATTCTTGTTGTTACATGACCCCCGCCATGTGTCGAGCGGGAAAAGGCGGGAGGGGGAAGAGGAGGGAAACTGGAGGAAGGAAAAGAATTCCCCGTGAATTCGCTTTTCACCTGTTGTCTCAGGCTGGGCGTCTGGTGGGGGCAACACGGGGCCACTGGTTTGGCTCCAAGGGTTCTCTTCCCCAGAAATGTTTTCAAAAGGATGGAATTTTCTAGGCAGCAGTTGGGGTTTTTTTTATTTGCTGGCTTGTGCGGCGGTGGAATTGGGCGCTCTTCCCTAGAAAATCCCATTCCGGCTCAGCTCGGAGTGAAGGAAAATTTGATTGTGGGGTTCTGATCTGTTTGCTCCTGGTCACGCAGGGAATGTCTGCCTGGAGAATGGGATGGGATGGGATGGGATGGGAGGGAAGAGAGGGGTGGGACACAAACCCTGGCACAGGGAGGTTCCTGCGGGCCCCACACCTCGCTCCGTCCTGGCTGCATCCAAACCTGTGGAAGCGCGGCGGGATCCCAAAATCCTGGCACACGCCGAGCCATGGAGCTGGGACAGGGATGAGGGGAGCCTGCATGGATAAAGCCTCAGGAGAAGCTGGGATAGCAGGGAAAGGCTCTGTGGAGGGGCACTGAACAGGATTCCAGGGAATGGTCACATTCCCAAGGCTGCCAGAGCTCCGGGAGCCTTTGGACAACGCTCTGGGTGGGATTTTTGGGGTGTCCTGGGCAGGGCTGGGAGCTGGATTTGACCATTCCGATCCCTTCCAGCTCAGGATCTTCTGTGATTCCATGAAAACATCCTTCCCACCAAAGGAATCATCAGCCCTTTCCCCTGCTGTGGAGACATCCGTAAGATCTGGGGAGATATTGATGTAATTTGTGAAGATATTGATGTAATTTCTGAAGATATTGATGTAATTTCTGAAGATATCTATATAATTAGTGGAGATATCAATGTAATCTGTAGAAACATCAATGTAATTTGGGAAGATATCAATATAACCTGTAGAGACATCAATGTGATTTGGGAAGGTATCAATGAAATTTGGGAAGATATCAACGTAATTTGTTCAGATATCAATATAATCTGTGAAAAAAAAATCCATGTAATTTGTGAAGATGTCAATGTAATTTGGGAAGATATCAATGTAATTTGGGAAGATATCAATACAATCTGTAGAAACATCAATGTAATTTGGGAAGATATTGATGAAATTTGGGAAGATATCAATGAACTTTGGGAAGATATCAATAAAATCTGTAGAAACATCAATGCAATTTGGGACGATATCAATGAAATTTGGGAATATATCAATAAAATCTGTAAAAGCATCAGTGTAATTTGGGAAGATATCAATGTAATTTGGGAATATATCAATGCAATTTGGGAAGATATCAATGAAATTTGGAGAGATACCAATACAATCTGTAGAAACATCAATGTAATTTGGGAAGACATTGATGTAATTTGGGAAGATATCACTGTAATTTGGGAAGACATCGAGGCAATTTGGGAAGATATCGCCGGGAAACGTGAAAATCCCAACACGAACTGTCAATATCCCGGAGAAAACATTCCCGGCATTTCTCCTCCGACGCTTCCCGGGCCCAAAGCTCCTGCAGACACCGATTAGTTCCAGCCCTGCGGGTGATGAATCGCCGCCTCCCCTCGGTGCTGCAGCTCTGGTCACATTTTGGGCTTTGCCCGGGGTTCGTTTCCAGCATCGTCCCCTCAGTCAGGGCCGCTCATCCCCGCAGCTCCAAATCCACCCTGGAGCCGCTCCCGGCCCCGGGAGCGAGAGGGGGAAAAAAGGGGGGAAAAGGGGGAAAGAAGGGAAAAGAGGGGGGAAAGAGGGGGGAAAGAAGGGGAAAAATGGGGGAAAGAGGGGGAAAAGAAGGGAAAAGAGGGGGAAAGAGGGGGAAAAGAAGGGAAAAGGGGGGGGGAAGGGGGAAAAAAGGGGGGAAGAAGGAAAAGGAAGGGAAAAGAGGTGAAAAATCCTGGCACAGGAGCACAGGAGGAGTGTGGACTCTCCATCCTTGAAAGAAGGGGAAAAGAAGGGAAAAGAGGGAGAAAGAAGGGAAAAGAGGGGGGAAAAGGGGGGGGGGAAGAGGGGGAAAAGAAGGGAAAAGAGGGGGAAAAGAGAGGAAAAGAGGGGGGGGGAAAGGGGGAAAAGGGGAGAAAGAAGGGAAAAGAGGTGAAAAATCCTGGCACAGGAGCACAGGAAAAGTGTGGATGCTCCATCCTTGAAAGAAGGGAAAAGAGGGAGAATGAAGGGAAAAGAGGGGGAAAGAAGGGAAAAGAGGGGGAAAGTCCTGGCACAGGAGCACAGGGAAAGTGTGGACCCTCCATCCTTGGAGCTGTCTGATGCTCGTCCAGTGAAGCCAGGAATTTCCTCCTCAGCCTTTTTCTCTTTTGGGGCTGGATTAGGGAACTGCGGGGTCTCTTCAGACCTGTCCTAGTGCGACACAGAGCTTTCCAATTTCCCCACAACATTCCAAAAATCTGGAAGCTCCAAAAATGCGGACCCAATCCACCAGGATGAGGATGCCAACCCTAGACCAGAGGAGACCTCCCTCACCTCCTCTTCGTCCTCCCCTTCAGGAGCCCGCCATGAATCCCCCTCCAATCTGGGGCTTCCTGGATTGAAATTTCGGCATCACAGACCCGGATTCATCCCCACCTCCCCCTCCCCGTGAATCTGGGAACCCGCACAGCCCCACATCCCCTTCCCTCCCTCCCTTCCAGAACTTCCCAGAGCTCGGGGAAAAGGCAGCGAGCTCAAGGGAGGAGGGAACTGGAGCTCGGAGCTTCATCCTCCCCGTTAAGAGCGAGCGGGAAAAGCATTTGCTGGTGGGAGAACGTTCCCGGTGACAGGTCCTAAAATAATTGTGGAGGTGACATGAGTGAGCGACACCGATAATGAGCGTGAGTTGGTGGAGCTGCCTTCATCTGCTGCCGCACGGCTCCCTGGTCCCCAAGGAAGCTCTGCCGCCCCCGCCGGGACTAATTTGGGAGAAAGTTTGGGAGTTCGGCTTCACCCGGAGCTCTGCCGTGCCGTGCTCCGGCTTCTCCCGTTCCTCTGGGGAGGGATCAGCGTTAACTCTCGGCTGGGTGAGGGCTGGGGGTTGGTTCCTGGCTGGTTTTTTTGGCTCTTTGGGGAGGGTGGATCTTTCAGTGCCCTCCAAAATTGTGCCCAAGTGTGGTGTCCGAGCCCGTGGGGATGATCCCAAAGGGGTTCGCCCCCTTTTTAGTGGGAGATTGGAGAGAATTTCCAGCATTGGGAGGAGGAAATGTCAGTTCCAGAGGGAGATTTTGCTCGTGGCTTTCAGGTCTTTTTTACAGCAAAACACCTCCTGGGAATGATGGTAAAAAAACCTCCTGGGAGTTCTGGGAAAAGGTCTCCTGGGAATAAGGGCAAAACCTCCTGGGAATGATGGCAAAAAAACCTCCTGGGAGTTCTGGGAAAAAGTCTCCTGGGAATGATGATAAAAAAACCTCCTGGGAATGATGGTAAAAAACCTCTTGGGAATAAGGGCAGAAACTTCCTGGGAATTGTGCTAGAAAACCTCCTGGGAATGATGGTAAA
This sequence comes from Cyanoderma ruficeps, assembly GCA_008694505.1. Lineage (NCBI taxonomy): Eukaryota > Metazoa > Chordata > Aves > Passeriformes > Timaliidae > Cyanoderma > Cyanoderma ruficeps. The sequence continues at coordinate 12,009,264 of VZDJ01000076.1, read as the reverse complement.
AACCTCCTGGGAATGATGGCCAAAACCTCCTGGGAATGATGGTAAAAAACCTCCTGGGAATTAGGGCAAAAACTTCCTGGGAATGATGGCCAAAACCTTCTGGGAGTGATGGTAAAAAGTCCCCTGGGAATGATGGCCAAAGCCTCCTGGGAATTAGGACAAAAACTTCCTGGGAATTGTGGTAAAAAACCTACTGGGAATGATGGTAAAAACCTCCTGGGAATGATGGCCAAAACCTCCTGGGAATGATGGCCAAAACCTCCTGGGAATGATGGCAAATGATCCCACGTCTCCTTTTTAGCAGGAGATCAGGGATCGTTTCCATCACTGGAAGGAGCAAATGTCACTTCCAGAGGGTCCCTTTGCCTGTGGCTTTCAGGCAGTTTCGGTACAAATGTTGGGAAAAGGATTTTGGATCAGGAAAGCCGATGGTGGCCGCAGGGCTGGAGCCCTGTCAGGATTTGGAGGTGTGTTTGTACACCTTTGGATTTTTTTTCCAGCTCTGGAAATTGAGATGAAATGCTTTGGAAAGGACAAATCCCTCTGGATTTGGGGCAGAGCTGGAGCCTCTCTGTGAATCAGTGGAGACCTTTGGGGTGTGATGGTTTAATTTAGAGGCTGAGATGATCCAAACCTCATCCAGTCTGGGAATCTCCCAGATTTTGGGCTGGGAGCCACGAAGGATTTGGGCTGAGGGTCCAAATGTCCACCCTGGAGCCTTTGGGAAGCTCGGGGTACCAATGGAGGTTTTCTTGCTTTATCACACACCGAGGAGAGAGGAATCCAGCTCCAAGTTCCTCTTGCACCAAATCCAGGGGATCATTCCTGTTCCTCCCTTCAAATCTCCCGGTGAATTTCCACTGGTGCCTCCAGCAGCAAGGATTTGGTTTCCCGTGATCCTGGGGGAAAAAAAGCTGGTGTCCTGCCCTCTCCATATCCAAAACCTTTCCACCACACCGCTCAAATCCCTGCCAAATCCCAATTTCTGCTGGGCTCACCCATATCCCAGCCCCTCCAGAAATATTAAAACTTCCCAACGTTATCACTCCAGAGAAGTTCGTTTTCCTCTAAATTAATTAAGCCACTGATTTTCTGACCCTCTCCTTTTCATCTGGGAGCTCGTGTTCCCGAGAGAACTCCAAACTCCCTCCTACTTTTCTTTCCCGCATGTTTCCTCCTAATTAACCATCGTCAGCTTCAACGCCTCCGGATTATTGCAAATGAGCGATGCCTCCCTAATTAATAACATCTTAATCACGTTATCAACCTTCGCCATTGCCAGACACGCTGCAGGGAGAGGATTCCTCCCCTCGGGAAGCTCTCCGCGGGAATGATGGATGGTTTGGAATGGATCCCTCTGCGTCTGACACGTGTTTATCCCCCAACAGCCCGTTTGGAGATAACGTTATCAGCAAAGGCCTTATCGGGGCAGCTTTCCTCCCTTTATCACCTGCTGGGGGCGGCAGGGTTAACACAGATCGGGAATCCTTGGATTTGTTCTCCTTTGCCCGGGATAATTGCAATTAACAACGCTGATTGTTTTTTCCCCCCCGCTGTAGATAAGGAGCAACTTCCACGCGGGGCTGGCGTCTCCCGGCCCCGCATCCCAGAGGGTTTTTCGGAGCAAATCTGGGGAATGTTGCGGATCTTTATTCCCCTCTAGTGGCACATCCACAAAATTCCAGCTGAACGTCCGAACCTCTTCTTCCTCAGGGATCAAAATATTTTTTTTTTTTAGTGCTTTGCCTCCCAGTCCAAACATCCAGGTGACATTTGATTATTAAATTGACATTTGATATGTCGAATACATCAAATATGTTTTTGATTTGAGGGTGGAGGAGGCATTTCCAGCTGCTGCTTTTCCCAGGATGGGAAAAGGGAATCACGACACGTTGTCCTGGAAGAGATTCACCCATCACTCACCAGGGATAAAATCGGGAATCTTTTGGAGTTAGAGAAGGAGAATTGATGGGAAGAGGAGAATTTGGGGAGAGTCGGCATCACCTGCCCCGGAGGTGTTGGGAGAGCAACTCCATCCCAACCCCGGCGTGGAAAAATGGGATCGAGGGGCTCCCGGGGAGGAATTTGTTCTGGGAAACTGTTCCGGGATTGCCGTGACTTTTTATCCTGCAGGAGAAGGAGGCTGAGCCCACCTGAGCCTGGGCTGGGAGAGGGGACGGGGATCCAGGGCTGGGAACACTCCTGGAACGTCCAGCTGGGCCAGTTTGGATGTGTTCAGCCTCTGAGGAAAATGGGAGAGATGTGGAAACCCAGCAGACATGGGAGAGAGGGAATAACGCCGCTGGGGAAATCCTGATATCTGTGAAATGGAAAACGTTCCTCTTTTTTAAGCTTTTCTGGCAATTCGGGTTGACTCCAGAATTCCCCAATTTCCAGCTTCGGCTTTGATTCCTCCAGGCATAAGTGGAAGGGGGAAGCTCGTGGCACTTTAATTCCCTTGGGAAGAAAAACAAACAAAATCTGCATTTTTAGCTCCGGGGTCAGCACCTACTGAAGGCTTCCTTTAAAAATTAATGAAAGGTGGAATTAACAGCAGAATTTCCTTCGGAATTGTTTTGCTAAAATACAAGAGTGGCCTCTAGTGGTGTCCTCTCCTGAGTTATCCTTCCCAGGATATGAAAAACAAGTTATTTGACTTATTAATTAGTAATAAATAATTGCTATAATTATATAATAATATATCTAATAGTCTGATACTATATTTAGTGTCAGACTTACTGATTTGTAATAAAAGATAATTGAAAAATTTAAGAGCTCTTTTGGGAGCTCAACCCTCTTTTCCCAATAGTTTTTCTGCTCCTTATCGATCCTGATCTTCCCAAGCCAACCTTACATCAAAAAATTAGACTAAAATGAGGGGAACTTCAAATCGGTGCTATTTGGGACATTTGATGCTCTTACAAAGGGAGATAAAGTTAATCCTGAATGTTTTCTTTTAATAAATTAAGACTTGGAGCAAAGTTTGGTTTGGAGCCTGGTTTTGGTTCTGGTTTGGGGCTCAGTTTTGGTCTGGGTTTGGGGCTTGGTTTGGGGTCTGGGCCTGGTTTTGGTTTGGGGCTCAGTTTTGGTTTGGGGCTCAGTTTTGATCTGGTTTGGGGTCTGGTTTTGGCCTGGTTTGGAGCCTGGTTTTGGTTTGGGGCTCAGTTTGGGGCTCAATTTTGGTCTGGGTTTGGGTTTGGGGCCTGGTTTTGGTTTGGGGCCTGATTTTGGTTTGGGGCTCAGTTTGGGGCTCAGTTTTGGTCCGGGTTTGGGGCCTGGTATTGGTTTTTTGTCTGGTTTTTTGTCTGGTTTTTTGTCTGGTTTTGGTTTGGGGCCTGGTTTTGGTTTGGGGTCTGGTTTGGGGTTGGAAGGGACCTCAAAGCCCCTCCAGCTCCAACCCCAACACCTCCCCCTACCCCAGGCTGCCCCAAGCCCCCTCCAGCCCGGCCTGGAACATTCCAGGGCCGAGGCGGCAGCAGCTCCTCTGGGACTCTGTGGCAGGGCCCTCCCCACCTCACTGTAAAAACCCCTCAACATTTCATCTAAACCCACCCATTTTTGGGCCAGACCCCTTTGCCCTGTGAAGAATCCCTATTTTTGGAGCTGCAGGACAGGGTGTCCTTGGCTGGGGGCAGTGACGGGTGGCAGGACAAGCTGTGTCCCCCCCGTGCTCCTCCAGCCGTGTCCCAGCTCCTTTTCCTGGGGAGCACAATGATCTTCCCCGACCTTCCAGCTCAAGCTGTTCCCAAAAAAAAAAACAAACCCAAAAACGGGAGCTCCGGCTGCTCCACAAAGTCCTTTTTCTGCACTGAGCCTTGAAGGTGGTTTTGGGAAAACCGCCTGGGAAAAGTTCCTTTGAGCAGCTCAGCTCGGAGCCTTCCAGGATTCCTGGTCCTCGCAGGAATTTAAAAGGGAAAAAAAAAAAAAATTCAATGTAAAAATAAAACTTCAATTCGGTATAAAAATTCGGTATAAAAATTCGATATAAAAATTCAATATGATAAAAATTCAATGTGGAAAAAATTCAATATGGAAAAAATTCAATATGATAAAAATTCAATATGAAAAAAATTCAATATGAAAAAAATTCAATATAAAAATTCATTATAAAAAATTCAATATCAAATCCAAGGATCTTTTGGGAATGCTGGTGAAGGTGAGCAGGGTTCGTGTCCTGTTTCGAACCCTCCCCGAGATGGTGAAATTCCACGAAATTATTCCCAATAATTTGGAGGATCCGGGAGGTTGGGTGGGATCTGGAGCTGTGGGACCCTCGTCCGTGTCCTTCTGCAGGGACAGGGAATGAGGAGACACAATTCCAACATAGAACCGTGGAATTATCCCTTTATTTAATGGAATTATTCAATGGAATTAGCCATTTATTTTATGGAATTATTCAATGGAATTACCCATTTATTTAATGGAATTATTCAAAGGAATTATCCATTTATTTAATGGAATTATCAATTTATTTAATGGAATTATTTAATGGAATTATCCATTTATTTAATGGAATTATCAATTTATTTAATGGAATTATTTAATGGAATTATCCGTTTATTTTATGGAATTATCAATTTATTTAATAGAATTATTTAATGGAATTATCCCTTTATTTTATGGAATTATCCCTTTATTTAATAGAATTATTTTATGGAATTATCCCTCTATTTTATGGAATTATCCATTTATTTAATGGAATTATTTAATGGAATTATCCATTTATTTTATGGAATTATTTAATGGAATTATCCATTTATTTTATGGAATTATCCATTTATTTTATGGCATTATTTAAAGGAATTATCCATTTATTTTATGGAATTATCCCTTTATTTTATGGAATTATCCATTTATTTTATGGCATTATTTAAAGGAATTATCCATTTATTTTATGGAATTGTTTAATGGAATTATCCATTTCTTTTCCTCCTGGTGTTCCCAGGACACCTCCCGTGCTGCTGCCTGGCACTGAGCATCCAACGCCTCCCTAAATCCAATTTTTCAGGGATTCATCAGCATCCCAGGCTCTGGAAAAGACAAATATAAACCCAACCTCGTTATTTCATTGAGAATAGCAAGGCTTGGAATATTTTATATCCATACAAAACACAACTGCTGGTGCCCAAAATTCCATATAAATGGGATTACACGGAATATAATCGCTCGGATATAAAACCCCCCACGGATTAAATCCAACATTCCAGGGGACAAGAGCAGATCCCACATTCCCCTTGTTCGGGTCACAAATTCTCCTGGGAGAAGCTCCTCGGTTCAACCTTGGCTGGCCTGGATTTTCCCTGCTCCGAATCCAGGGAATTCCTGAGGAGCTGTGAATCCATTCCCGCTTTTCCCGCCTCTTCCTCTCCAGAGCGTCCAACCCTTCCTTTCTCCAGGGGAATATTCCCAATTTTTTACCTTCTCTCCTACCCGGATGTGGTTGAATTCCCTCTTTTTTTGGGTTCCTCGTTTTTCCGCGCTGATTTTTTGTCCTTTTTTTTTTTCCCCCCTCCCACATGGGCACGATCCAAGCTTTATAAACCGACTGGGAAAACAGGAATATCCTTCCCTGAATGGGATTATTATTCCCAGAGAGGAAGCTGTCATTCCAAGAGGCAGAAATCCTGTTTATTCTGGAGACACCGGCGCTGCTCACATAAAATCCAGACAAAATAAATGGAAATAAATGGGAAAGGGCAGAGAGAGGGAGAAATTCCCCTTTCCCTCCTGGTGTTCCCAGGCTGATCCAAAATTCCCTTTTCCTTCTCATCCCTAACGAGGGAATGACACTGGAGCTGCCTTGGGATACCCTGGAACCTCCAAATGAACCTCCTGCAATTAATGGGAAGGAGTTGGAAACAGGGAGAGGGAAAGAAAAGAAAAAGGAAAAGGAAAAATAAATTCAGGTCCCATTTGGACCATTCCTGGACAGTTTGGGATCAGTTTTCCAGGTTTTTCAGCCCCCCAAATCCTCTTTTTTCTTCAGTTAAAAATCAAAATTTCTACTTTTTCAATTAAAAGAAAAATTTCCATTAATAAAAGCATTTTCTTTATAAAAACATTCTCTTTACAAAAATGTTTCATTTACAAATGCTTTATTTATAAAACAATTTTATTCGTGAAATATTTCCCTCATAAAATATTTCCCTCATAAAATATTTCCCTCATAAAATATTTCCCTTACAAAAACATCTCTTTCTTTTCAACCTTTTGCATTTATTTCTATTTAAAAATCCCCTTTTTTTAATCAGAAAATCATCACCTGCTCCTTTCTTTAAACTCCACCAATTCCAAACCGTTCCCGACCAAACTCGTCCTCCCGGGATTATTTTTCCCCTTTTTTTTATCCCGGCTCCACCCGTGGATTTAAAGGTTGTTTTCCTTTTTTTTATTTGGAAAAGCTGCTCCAAAGCTGCCTCGGCTTTTCCATGGAAACAGCCCCGCCCCTGCTGCTGGGCTCCGAGCTCTGGGGAGCACTGGGAACACTGGGAACACTGGGAGCACTGGGGGAACTGGGAGCACTGGGGGAACTGGGAACACTGGGAACACTGGGGGAACTGGGAACACTGGGAGCACTGGGAACACTGGGAATGGGGGGGGGGAGCACTGGGAGCACTGGGAATAGGGGAACTGGGAGCACTGGGGGAACTGGGAGCACTGGGAATGGGGGTGGGGAGCACAGGGAGCACCGGGAATGGGGGAACTGGGAGCACTGGGAACATTGGGAGCACCGGGAATTGGGAAACTGGGAGCACTGGGAGCACTGGGAGCACTGGGAACTGGGAGTACTGGGAATTGGGGAATTGGGAGCACTGGGAGCTCTGAGAGCATTGGGAATTGGGGAACTGGGAGCTCTGAGAATTGAGGAACAGAGAGCACTGGGAGCACTGGGAATGGGGGAACTGGGAGGACTGGGAACACTGGGAGCACTGGGAACTGGGGAACTGGGAGCACTGGGAATTGGGGAACTGGGAGTACTGGGAACACTGGGAACTGGGTAACTGGGAGCTCTGGGAGCTCTGGGAATTGAGGAACTGAGAGCATTGGGAGCACTGGGAATTGGGTAACTGGGAGCTCTGGGAGCACTGGGAATTGAGGAACGGAGAGCACTGGGAGCACTGGGAGCACTGGGAATTGGAGCACTGGGAGAACGGGAATTTCTGTGAGCACCTCGCTCAGATGGATCAGGCAAACTCCAGGGAAAGGAAAATTTCAACCTGGAAATAAATGGGAAAGGGCAGAGAGAGGGAGAAATTCCCCTTTCCCTCCTGGTGTTCCCAGGCTGATCCAAAATTCCCTTTTCCTTCTCATCCCTAACGGGGGAATGATGCTGGAGCTGCCTTGGGATACCCTGGAACCTCCAAATGAACCTCCTGCAATTAATGGGAAGGAGTTGGAAACGGAGAGGGAAAGAAAAACGAAAAGGAAAAGGAAAAATAAATTCGGGTCCCAAAATGACTTTAAATAAATCCCCAAAGTGCTTTTCCCAAGGAAGTGACTGAGGGTAGAACAGGGTGGGCGTGAAAATGGAGGAATTCGGGAATGGTTTGGGCTGGGAGGGACCCTCAGGCTGATCCAGGTCCACGGGCAGGGACAATTCCCACATTCCCAGGCTGCCCCAAACCCAACCCAGCCCGGCCTTGGGCACTGCCAGGGATCCGGGGGCAGCCACAGTTTCTCTGGGAATTCCATCCCAGCTCCTCCCAGGGAAAATTCCCTCCCAATATCCCATCCACGTCTCCCCTCTTTCAGCACAAAGCCATTCCCCCTTTTCCAGCTCGTGCACAAATCCCAGAAATTTTATTGCGGCTTCGTTCTTTCCTTTATTTCCCCCCTTTCTCCTGTTTAAAAAGATGCCGAAACATCCCAAAGAAAAATTCTTTCCGTGTGATCCCAGCACTTTCCCTCTTGGCTGGAACTCTGGATGTGGTTTTGGGTTCTGTGGTGGAGTTTTTTTTGCATCCTGTTGTTTTTTTTTAAAATCCCAATTTTTTTTTTCACTTTTTATTTCCATCCCTGGGAGAGGCCCTGCAGAAATTCCAGACTGGCAGCGAATCCTGAGGAAAGCAGAGCGGGACAAAGGTGCAGGAGCCCGGCACAAGTCGGTGCAAGCAAAGGAAAACAGGGGAAAAAAAAAATTCCTTTTGCCAAGTTTTCCTAAGGATCCAGCCTGACTTTCCGTGTTTCTCTTGGATCCCGGCGGGGAAGCTGCAGCCTGCCCGGAGAGCTGCGGCTGAGGAATAGCAAGGGAAGGAAAATCCAGGGATTCTGAGGGACGAGGTGAGTTCCAGGCATCGGGAAAAAGGGATCGAATCCCCTGTGGGATCACAGCATTCCCACCCTGCCGAGCAGATTCCTTGGGAAAAGTGGGAATGAGGCGGTTTGGGATTGCTGGGCTGGCTTTAATTTGTCCCAATCAAAAAATTCCCTCTCCCGTTATCCCCCTCGGGCACCCCGGGCCGGAACTTTTCCCGGCGGGATGGGGATGGAGCCAGGGCAGGAAGGAGCCGTTTCCTGGCGGAAACTTTCAGGGAATTGCGCTTCTCCAGCCCTTTGGAATGTGCCGCTGGCTCCGGGGTGAGATTGGGATTGGGAGCGTGGCCGGGAGGGATCCAGGCTCCGCATCCTGATGGGAAAATCCCACCCGGGACCCTCTGCAGGGAAAAACAAAAACCCCGATGGCTCCTGGCTGAATTCCCGGCATCGGCAAATCCCGGGAATTTCCATGGGGAAGGGTGAAGGAGGGCTCGGTGCCGGCCGCTTCCATCGGGGGGGGTTTGTCCTGAGGGAGAAGCTGCCCCGGGAATGACTTTTACTGTAATTCCTGCTGAATCACCGCCCGCGCTGCCTCGGGAGCCGGGAATTCTGCCAGGGAGCCGCCCGGCCTGGAGCAGGGACAATCCCGGGACGCTGCAGGAGTCAGAGGGGCGGGCAGGGACACGGAGAGGGAGAGAGGGAAGAGCTGTTCCCTTGGGAATCGGGAACATCCTCCTGCTCCTGCTCCCTGTCCCACAGCAGAGTGGAACCGTGGGATAAAGGGAAAGAAAAAGGAAAAAGCTGTTCTGGGAATCACGGACATCCTCCTGCTCCCTGTCCCTGTTCCCTTGGGAATTGGGAACATCCTCCTGCTCCCTGTCCCTGTTCCCTTGGGAATTGGGAGGATCCTCCTGCTCCCTGTCCATATTCCCTTGGGATTTGGGAACATCCTCTTGTTTCCTGTCCCCAGGGCAGGGTGAAACCTTGGGATAAAGAGAAGGAAAAAGGGAAGAGCTGTTCCCTTGGGAATCAGGATCCTCCTCCTGCTCCCTGTCCCTGTTCCCTTGGGAATCAGGAACATCCTCTTGCTCCCTGTCCCCAGGGCAGGGCAAAACCTTGGACAAAGAGAAGAGGGAAAAGGTGTTCCCTTGGGAATCAGGATCCTCCTCCTACTTCCTGTCCCAAGGCAGAGTGAAACCTTGGGATGAAGAGAAGGAAAAGGGGAAGAGCTGTTCCCTTGGGAATCAGGAACCTTGGGAATTTGCAGGAATCCAGGGGCACGGGAATGTTTCCATCCAGGCACGGCCTCTCCTCCCGCAGCCTCCCCGTGGAATTGTGTCAAAACCATCCAATCCCCCCGGTGTGCAGGGATATTTCCCTGGGAAACTCGTCTCTTCCTGGTGAATTCCTGATGAATTCCCAGTGAATTCCCAGCAGGTGAGCACCCCAGCGATTGCTGCTCAGGGCTGGCTCCTCCCGGGATGGAGGAATTCAGGGAATCACTCCCGATGGAAACAGACCCAGGCTAAAAAACCGCCAGAAAATCCAAAATGAACTGGATAATTGGGAAAGGAGCTGCAAATTCCCGGACAAATATTCATCCAGGCACTGCAAATCCACTCCTGGATCTCTCCATGGCTGGATCCCGGTTTTCCCTGCATTCCTGCCTTTTTCCCAGCTCCGGCAGCACTTCCAGTCCCTCCTCTCCATCCTCCCGGGGTTGGATAAACACCCCGGACAAGGACGTGCCTCATCCTCCAACCACGACCGGCAGTGGGAATTCCCAACCCACTTCCTTTCTGGGACACAAATATTCCTGCCTGGGACTTCTCCAATCCCTCCTGCCCAGAGCAGCTCCTGAAGGATCCTCGGGGTGTTTTGTCCGACGGGAATCCAGCAGCATTTCCCTTGGAAAAGGCACAAACTCCTCCAGTTTTTTCCAGTCCTTTTCCACAAGGAGCTGCCCACTAAGGAATTTTAGATCCTCCTGGGAGGAGAAAAATCAAACAAATCCAGGAGAAATCCTTTCCAAGAGGAAGCACAAGAAATCCCAGCCCTGAGGATGCCTCGATTCCTGCTGCTCCCCATCCACGGAGCTCCAGAGCCGTGAGGAGCTTGAGGCCGGAGAGAAAAGGTAAAAAAAAAGGCACAACTGGAATATTTTCCATATTTTTCCATTTTCTCCATTTGGAATGGAGTTTTCCATCGAGGTTTTGGGTCTAACTGCGGGGTTTTAATCAAGGTTTGTCCCCAGTTAAAAGGGGCAGTGCCTGGTGTTGTCCATGATTTTAAAGCAAGGATAGTCATGGATTTCTTTTCCAAGTGAAGCCTTAGGAATAACAGGAATTCCAGGATTCCTGAGGTGGGAAAAGCCCTCCCAGATCATCAGGTCCATCCCGGGCTGGTTTTTAGGATTTTCTGCCCGTTTAATCTTCCCGTGGTTCCATTCCCGGTTGGAAACTCAAAGGTGGCTTTAAAAATCAACAGAAACTAAAAAGGATTTAATTACTTGGAATTCAAGCCATGAATGCCGATGGAAAAGGCGGATTGATCCCTCCTCCAGCTGCCACTGGAATGAGGTACAACATTACAAATCCAAAGGGATTTCCAGTCCTGATGGGTTTCAGGAAAGAACATTCCCTGCTCTCAGAGGGAAAGTCACTATTTTCGTGCTAATAGGGATTTGTTGGATTTCCAGGAAGCTGGAAAGGTGTGACTGACACTTCTTCTGGAGCGGGGAAGAACAGGAAGAAAACATTTCCCGGGAATGCTGCTCCAATCCCACTCCTGACAGGTTTTTCCTCCTTTTTTTCCCCCCTCTGGCTCATTTTGTTCCAAAGGGGAGCAACTCCGAGGCTGGAAGTTCTCCCTCCTTCCGGAATGAAATCCATGAATCCTGGATTTCCAGTGAAATCTGTGAATCCTGGATTTCCAGTGAAATCCGTGAATCCTGGATTCCCAGTGAAATCCACGAATCCAGGATTTCCAGTGAAATCCGTGAATCCTGGATTCCCAGTGAAATCCATGAATCCTGGATTCCCAGTGAAATCCATGAATCCTGGTTTTCCAGTGAAATCCAGGCCATCCAGCACCCCCTCCCCAAGCAATTCCAGGAATTCCAGCTGGTGGAAGAGGAGCCATCTCCAGCCCAGGGTCAGCCCGAGTCCATCTCGCTAATTGGGCTCTGGAGAAGATCCACGGAGGCCTCGATCCAAAAAAATCTGTCCTGGATGAGGCTCCGCTGCAATCAGTGGAATGACACTAATTGCACACGGAATGGGAACGAGTGGCCGGTCTCCAGCTCCAATCCTTCCCCGGGAACAGGTCAGTGAGGAGCCAGAGATAATTCCTCTTCTTTTCACCTGTGCCCGGGGAGGGATTGGAGCTGATTCTGGGAGAAATCCAGGGAAAAAATTGCTTTAAACGTGGAAAACAGAGGAATTTTCTCTGGCTCCTCACTGACCTGTTCCTAGGGAAGGATTGAGCTGAATCTGGGAGAAATCCGGGGGGAAAAAATGCCTCATACGGAGAAAAAAGAGGAATTTTCTCCCTGGATTTCTCCCAGAATCAGCTCCAATTTTCCTTACGAACAGGTCAGTGAAAATTCCTCTTTTCTCCCCATCTGAGGAATTTTCTCCCTGGATTTCTCCCAGTGTCAGCTCCAATCCCTCCCTAGGAACAAGTGAAAAGAAAAGGAATTTTCTGCCTGGATTTCTCCCAGTGTCAGCTCCAATCTTTCCTTTGGAACAGGTTGATAATGAGCCAGAGAAAATTCCTCATTTTTCCCCAGCTCAGACATTTTCTCCCTGGATTTCTCCCGGCATCCGGAACTTTTTGGAGCTCACCAGGAGCAGATGAAAATATAACAAAGGATTCCCAGACCCCAGGGTTTGTGCAGAGCAAATCCCACTCGGCTCTTTGGGTTTCCATCCCACGCACAGGAAAATCAAACTGGAAAACGCACGCGGGAATTCCCATTGGAAGAGAATTTGGGAAAGAAGTCCCCAGCCAGAGGCTGCCGAGGATAGAATTTAAAGATAGAAATGCTTTTGATTACTTTTTGGTTTGGTTTGGTTTGGTTTTTTTTTTCCTGAGCTTTCCTTCCCCCCGAAAAATCAGGTTTTGGCCGTATATTTAAATAAAATTCCGTATTTTATAATAAATAAATCATTAAATAAATATATATATTTATATTGTTTTGATACTGATAGAATAAAACATATAATTGTGTATTATAATAATATAATATTATTTAGTATAATGTGATATAATACAATACAATATGTAATATAATATATTAGAATCTCTTTTAAGTTTATATTATACTATGTTACATATTTATATTTTTGTATAATTTATATATTTTTATATCCTATACAATAAAATATATTTTATATAAGTAAACAAATAAATATCTATATAAAATATATAGATATATATTTTTTAAAAATCCCTATTTTGCCCTTAATTTTGAATTTTTTGGGATATTGAGGCACCAAACCAACCAGCAGAGCGTCCCTTTTGTCTTTTTCCCAGAAACCTCCCATAGGGGTTGCTCCAAGAGCTTTTCCAGCGGAGCTTCTGCTCCCAGCAGGTTTTGTTTGGCTTGGGATTTTTTTTTCCCCCCGTCCTTTTGTTGACCCGGCGTCTCTTGGCATCTGTCACAGGTAATGCCAGCCAGGAATTGCCTTTTCCAGCGCTCCGAGGTGCGCCGTTCCCACCCGGAGTCTCCCGGAGCCACTCCAGGGCCCGTTAATTATTAACCCCAAGGAAAGCACCGGCCAGGTGGCCTCGATTGGGATGGCCCCGGTAATGGTTTGTGTTCCCTGTTCTCTCCGGCTGCTCCCGAGGATGAGCTGAGCTGATCCTGCTGCTCCCGCTCTTCGCCGGGAATGCCGGATCCCAGCCGGACACGGGAGGGGAAATAGAGGGACAAGGAAAACTGTCGTGGTTTTGCGTTCGCTGGATTTTGTTTGCTAACATGGAGAAAGGATTTTGGGGAAAAAAGGGTGAAATCGGCTCAGCTTAAAAGTAAATCAGATTTTATTACCACACGCTAAGGAAAAAGAAGAAAGAAAGGAAAATGAAACTTCCAAACACTTTCTCTGCTACCACAAACTGTTCATTTTCTGACTCAACACAGAGAGAAAACTCTGATTTTCAGTCGGTTGCGGATTTGTGATGTTAAGAGGCACCAAACCTTTTCTCGTAGCAAGTATCTCCATAAACTCTAAAAAAGCCCCTGTCCCAAAGTGAGGCAAAATTGTGTTTAAACTGACTGGGAATGCCGGATCCCAACCGGGCACGGCACTGCCCCAGAAAGGGAAAATAGAGAGACAAGGGAACTGTTGTGGTTTTACCTTCGCTGGATTTTGTTTGCTAACATGGAGAGAGGATTTTGGGGAAAAAAAGGTGAAACGGGCTCAACTTACAAGTAAAACAGATAGATTTTATTACCACACGCTAAGGAAAAAGAAGAAATAAAGGAAAATTAAATTTCCAAACACTTTCTCTGCTACCACAAACGGTTCATTTTCTCACTCAACACAGAGAGAAAACTCTGATTTTCAGTCAGTTGCGGATTGTGACGTTTAGAGCCACCAAACATTTTCTTGTAGCAAATATCTCCATAAAACCTAAAAAAGCCCCTGTCCCAAAGTGAGGCAAAATTGTGTTTAAACTGACTGGGAATGCTGGATCCCGGGCACGGCACTGCCCCAGAAAGGGAAAATAGAGAGACAAGGGAACTGTTGGGGTTTTACGTTCGCTGGATTTTATTTGTTAACATGGAGAGAGGATTTTGGGGAGAAAAAGGTGAAACGGGCTCAGCTTAAAAGTAAAACAGATAGATTTTATTACACACACTAGGGAAAAAGAAGAAAGAAAGGAAAATTAAATTTCCAAACACTTTCTCTGCTACCACAAACGGTTCATTTTCTCACTCAACACAGAGAAAACTCTGATTTTCAGTCAGTTGTGGATTTGTGACGTTGGCGTTCCCTCTCCTCCCCAGCTGCTCCCGAGGATGAGCGCCGTGATCCTGCTGCTCCTGCTCTCCGCCGGGAATGCCGGATCCCAGCCGGGCCCAGCGCTGCCCCGGCGGCGCCTGTCGTGCGTGAGGTGCTGCGGCCCCTCGGAGCAGCCCGTGTCCATCATCTCCCAGAGATCCGCCAGGATGAGCCCCCGGCCCCAATATTCCCTGCCCAAAATCCAGCCCACCATCGACATCACCATCCTCAAAGGTGGGTGCAGCTCTCTCCCGGCCTTTTCCTTGCTGCTCTTCCTTCCCGACAGCAAAATTCAGCCCAAAATTCATAATGAGGGCAAGAAGTGCCCTGAAAGTGCCCAAAATAAGATCAAGGCGTCCTCAAAATGTTGTTGTGCCCAAAGGTGCCCAGAACGAGGTTGAGGGGTGACCAAAAGTGCCCCAAAGTGCCAAAACAAGGTCAAAGGGTGGCCAAAAATGTGCCCAAAATAAGGCCAAGGGGTTCCCAAAATGCAGGGGTGCCCAAACATGGCCCAGAGTTAATCCTGGGAATTGGGAAGGTGCTGATATCTGATCAATATATTCCTGGGTTAATTCCTCTGGGAATTGGGAAGGTATTGATGTCTGACCAATATCCCTGGGTTAATCCCTCAGAGGAATGAGAAAGTTCTGATATCTGAGCAATATTCCCAGATTAATCCTTCTGGGAATTGCAAAAGTTCTGATATCTGATTGATATCCCTGGGTTAATCCTTCTGGGAATTGGGAAGGTCTGGATATCTGATTGATATCCCTGGGTTAATCCTCCCGAGGAATGGGAAGGTTCTGATATCTGATCAATATTCCCAGGTTAATCCTTCTGGGAACTGGGAATCTGCTGATCTCTGATCAATATTCCCAGGTTAATCCTTCTGGGAACTGGGAATCTGCTGATATCTGATCAATATTCCCAGGTTAATCCTTCTGGGAACAGGGAATCTGCTGATCTCTGATCAATATTCCCGGGTTAATTCTTCTGGGAACTGGGAATCTGCTGATATCTGATCAATATTCCCGGGTTAATCCTTCTGGGAACTGGGAATCTGCTGATATCTGGTCAATATTCCCGGGTTAATCCATCTGGGAACTGGGAATCTGCTGGTACCCGACCAACATCCCCAGGCTGGGCCGCGCACCATCCCCTCCTCTGCCGCTCGTCCCCGGGCCATTCCCAGAACCCGGCCTTCCCCTCCTTGTCCCTGACACCCTTTCCCCGTGTCCCCGGCAGGCGAGAAGGGCGAGATGGGCGAGCGGGGATCCCCGGGACTGGCGGGGAAGGCGGGAGAGCCGGGCCAGCGCGGCCTGAGCGGCCGCAAGGGCCAGAAGGGGCAGCCGGGCCCTCAGGGCCACTCCTGCAAGCAGCTCTTCGCCGCCTTCTCCGTGGGCCGCCGCCGGCCCCTGCACAGCTCCCACTACTTCCAGCACGTCACCTTCGACGCGGAATTCGTCAACCTCTACCAGCACTTCAACATGTTCACCGGGAAGTTCTTCTGCTACGTGCCGGGGGTTTACTACTTCAGCCTCAACGTGCACACCTGGAATTTCAAGGAGACCTACGTGCACCTGATGAGGAACGAGGAGGCCGTGGCCATCCTGTACGCCCAGCCCAGCGACAGGAGCGTCATGCAGAGCCAGAGCCTGATGCTGGAGCTGCGGGAAGGGGATGAGGTTTGGGTCAGGATGTTCAAGAGGGAGAGGGAAAACGCCATTTACAGCGAGGAGTCGGATGTGTACGTCACCTTCAACGGGCACCTGATCAAACCCGCCCTGGAGTAGGAGCTGCTCGGCTCCAGGGAAAAGCTTTGGGCCTTCCAGCACTGTCTTCCCTCTAGAAATGCATCTCTAATTCTGTTTGGAATGGTTGTGGTCCTCGGAACAGTTGTTTTTTTCCCACATTTGGGCGGATCCAAGCTGCGGCAAGAATTCCAGAGGGTTCCCAGCTCCCTTTGTGAACATCCCTGGAGTTTATTCATTTGACAGCAAAAATTTCCCTTTTTCCCTCTGCATTTCCCGTTCCATTTGGAACATTTCTAGCCCTTAGAAGAGTGGTTTTCCCACTCATTTATGGATGGAGGGGGCTGTTCCAACAGCGCGAGAATTCCCAGAAGTTTTCCAACTCTCTGCGTAGCCCCTCGGGAACATCCCTGAAGAGCTGCCAAGTCAGCAGCAAAAAATTCCACCCCTTTCCCCGCATCTCCCATTCCATTTGGAATATTTGCAGCCCTTGAAAAGGTGGCTTTCCACCCCTGTGTGGACAAAGGCCACTGTTCCACCCCCACAAAAAAAATTCCAGAAGGTTCCCAGCTCCCGGTGGAACGTCCCCAAAAGTTCGCCAGGTTGGCAGCAAAATTCCCCTCCTTTGCCGTGCTTTGGAGAAGGAATTACAAGAATTAGGATATCATTACGATAAAGTAATTATCCCCAAGGACCAGAGCTGTTATCCAGGTGCTAATTAAGGAATTTCATTATTCCTGCAAAAATCTTGGCTAATTAGAGCCCCCCCCATCCCTCAGCAGCACCAGGTTGGCTCCTCTCGGGCAGGAATTTTGGTGTTAAAATCAATATTTTGCACGGGAATTAATCCCAAATTCCAGTTTCTGTGTGGTATTTCATGATTCCAGCAGAACGGTGGAATTACAGAAATAACAGCACGTGGATTCTGGAAAGCTTTTCCAGGGAAATTGAGCTGGGCACAAGCACAAGCTCCAGAGAAAAACTTCCCATAAAAACTTCCCAGCCTGGAATTTGGGATTTGCCAAGCTGGGATTTCAGGCTGTGCTCCTGTCTGGACATTCCCACCATTTCTGGAAAATGGAGGAATTTATTTTTATTATTTTTAGGGACTTAGGTGGGTTTTTTCCTCCAGAAATTCCCATCTTGGAGCACCATCATTCCTGGGAAATGAAGGAAAAACTGGAAAGAAAAAGGAGCTTTTCTTCAAGCAGTGATTTTTAGGGATTTGGGATTATTTTTTCCTAAAAAATTTATGGATAGAACCGTGGTGCACGCAGCAAACCCCCATCATTTTACCCCATTCCTTCCTTTCCTTTTTTCCCAGTCTCTCCTTTGCTTCCCAACCCTTTTGTACAAAGAATTCCAGGGAAATCCTTGCCAGGAAAACGCTTCCATGGATCTCACCTCCCTCAGCTTTGGGAAAAGTAGCTGAAATAAAGATTTTGCTTTCAGTTCCTGGGATCGTTTCTGTCTTTTCCATAAGTTTTTTTTCCATAAGTTTTTCCTCATTCCTGAGCTAAAAGCACCACAGTGACCCTGGAAAAGCCTCTGGGGACAATTTTAGCTCCTCTAATCCAAAGAATTCCCAGAGGGAAGCTGTCACCAACTCCTTTCCCTCTAAATCAAACCCAAATCTTCAAGACCTCCCAATTTTCCCGAAATTTGGGACTTTTAAATAGAAAGCTGCTCTGGAATTCCTCATTCCTCACAGATCCAGAGGTTCCCCCCCAGAATTTTGGGCTCGTTCCCATCTCCCTTTTGCTGCACTGGCAAAAATCACGATTAAAAATTCCCCGATTTATTGGCAGAGCTGGAAAAACCCCGCCCAGAACCTGTTCAATCCACGGAATTCCAGAGAATTCCCTTTCTCCTCGGAAGCAGCAAAAATCCATCCTTTTTATCCCTGAACAAACACATCCCCAGGGGAGATATTTGGATTTCGGAGCCTCTCATGACTCATCTCAGCGCCAGGAGCAGAGAAATCATTAAACCCACATCGATTCCAAGGCCACAACGACTTTCCCAAGCATCCAAAGGGATCCAAATTGTCCCTGATGGCCTAAAATCCACCGGGAATCTCAACCTGCCGAGGTTTTTGGGGGAAAAACTGGGATATGTCAAACCTGAACGTTCCCACTGCCGCACTTTAAATCACTTTTCCAGGGCTGGACATCCCTTTTGGGAAGGAAATTCCCATAAAATCCAACTTAAACCTCCCCAGCTCTGCTCGTTCAGCTCCCTCTATCCCGGGAATGCCACAATCCCTCATTCCCATCTCCTCCCACTCTATTTTGGGGATAAAGAGGGAAATCATTAAGTTCAGTTCCAGGGGCAAAATCCCAAGGGTGTCCACAGGATCCCAGTGGCTGAAAAATTCCACCAGGAATCTCAGCCTGCTGAGGCTTTTTGGGGAATTAATTGGAATCTCTAAAATGTCCGAAGATTTTTCCCAGTGCCACCTTTTAAAGCCCCTTTTTTCCAGGGCTGGAATCCCTAAAATCCAACTTAAACCTCCTCTGCTCTGTTTTCCCACTCCCTCTATCCCGGGAATGCCACGATCCCTCATTCCCACCTCCTCCCAGCCCATTTTTAGGGATAAAGAGCCTGTCTGGGTGTGGTTTCATCCCTCTGGATGGATTTCTTTTTTTCTCGGGAATAACAACAGGCACCGGTGCCTTGGGCGAGCTCTTCCCTTCCTCTCCAGGAGGAAACTTTGGATTTACGACAGGAACAGCGAGATAACATCGAGGCCGATAAGGAAACCAGGCAACAGATCAGGCTAATGGATTGCCCCTGGATGAGCGGAATGGGATTTAATGACTCCGGCAAGGATCTGGCCGCTCCCAAGGATTGGGAGAAAAGGCAGGAGATGGGAGGGGAGAGTGGGAAAACAAACAGAGAGAGAGAGAGAGAGCGCTTCCGAGCCAGGGAGCCATCCCGGCTAAAAGCCTGGACGGAGACTTTGGCCCTCCACACCCTCCCTGAACGCCGGGAATGGCAATTCCCAAACCCTGGACAGGCTGGGAATGGCAATTCCCAAACCCTGGACAGACTGGGAATGGCAATTCCCAAACCATGGACAGACTGGGAATGGCAATTCCCAAACCCAGGAATGGCAATTCCCAAACCCAGCAATGACAATTCCCAAACCCAAGACAGACTGGGAATGGCAATTCTCAAACCCAGGACAGGCTGGGAATGGCAATTCCCAAACTCTGGACAGACTGGGAATGCCAATTCCCAAACCAGGACAGACTGGGAATGACAATTCCCAAACCTAGGAGAGATTGAAAATGACAATTCCCAAGCTCTGGAAAGGCTGAGAATGGCAATTCCCAAACTCTGGATGAGCTGGGAATGGCAATTCCCAAACCCTGGCCGGGCTGGGAATCTCCATCCTTCCCCAGGCTGGGCGGTGAGATCCGTTTGGGGGTTCCCTGTTCTTGCCCCGCCCTCTGTTCCCGTAAACCCTGAGCATTCCTCCTTCTATTCCTGATTTTCCAGAGTATTTCCATTTTTCCCGGCAGCATCCAGGCAGCAGCCCCCGGAAAGGCCAAATCCACGAGTCCTCCCTGCCCTCAGCACCTTTCCCTTGCTGAATTTTGGGAAGTTTCCTGTTCTCTCCCAGGTTTCCCAGGAAAAAATCCCCGGGATTCTGAGGGGGCAGGACCTTCCTGTGGGGAAAACTCTGGGATCTGTGTCCTGGCAGGGCTGGATTTGGCCCCAGCAGAGATGTGGGAAGAGGTTCATCCCCTCAGGAATGGGTGAACAGGGAGGATGAGCTGGATCCTCGGGATGAGGAGGGATTTGCTTCCCAATTCCCAAACCCGGGGATGTTTCCCTCCCCCAGCTGCATTTGTATTCCGGCCAAGAAGCCGCTGCCGAGGTTTGGGCACCCAACAATTCCC
>VZDJ01000076.1:11972451-11989188 GCA_008694505.1 Cyanoderma ruficeps | reverse complement strand
AAAAAAAAAACAACAACAAAAAACCGGGACAAGGATGCAAACAGGACGCTCTCATTAATTCCGGGAATGCATAATTAATTAATTACCCTGCCCAGGGGAGCTGCTGTCACCACGGAGCCAGAGCTTCTACCTCGGGCAAGGCAGGAATTGTGGGATTTGTGTTCCCTGGCGCTTGGAATCAGGGATTGTGCCGGGAATTTGGTGCCGCTGTCGCTCCTGCTGGGTGCAGGAATTGTGCCCAGGATTTCTGCCCCATCCCTGGAAGTGCCCCGAGGCCAGAGCTTGGAGNGTGCCCGAGGCCAGAGCTTGGAGCACCCTGGGATGGTGGAAATTGTTCCTGCTCCTGGCAGGGCTTGGAATGGGACGAGCTTTAAGTCCCCCCCAATCCAAACCATTCCACGATTCTTTGTTTTGCTGGGAAAAACCAGGAGAGCATAAATTCATTGAGGCCTTGGAGGGGGTTTTTTTTATCCTTTATTTTTTTTCCCACCGGATTCTCCAGAGAAAACCGTGGTGGGATTCACCTCTGGAGCAGGGGGAGGAAAAGGCCCAGCTCTCCCTGTGGAATGTAAAGCAGGGATCCTCCGGGGGCAGCAGTCCTGGATCTCCCATCCCAGAGGGATGTGCCGGGATTATAAACCCCAAACCCAGCCAGCAGAGAGGATCCATGGAAGGAGAAGGGAAAAACTCTTCCCTGAGAATTCCCAGCTCACTGCACTTCCAGGGCTGGGCTGTGTTTGCATCCAGGGTGAAATCCCGACGGGAATTGCTCCCTGATCTCCCACCCCCGCAGGCCAGGACTGCTCATTCCCAATCTTTTTCCAAGAGCTGTTTTCCCTGTTGGAAAAACCCCTGAGGGTTCACCCCAGGCTGAGGCAACGGGATACATCCAATATTTGGGAAGTCAAGTCATCCCGAGGATCCAGCTCATCCTCCCTGTTCGCCCATTCCTGAGGGGATGAACCTCTTTCCACATCTCTGCTGGGGCCAAATCCGGCCCTGCCAGGACACAAATCCCAGAGTTTTCCCCACGGGAAGGTCCTGCCCCTTCAGAATCCCGGGGATTTTTCCTGGGAAACCTGGGAGAGAACAGGAAACTTCCCGAAATTCAGCAAGGGAAAGGTGCTGAGGGCAGGGAGGACTCGTGGATTTGGCCTTTCCGGGTGCTGCTGCCTGGATGCTGCCGGGAAAAATGGAAATACTCTGGAAAATCAGGAGGAGAAGGAGGAATCCTCAAAGGCTTTAAAGGAGAAAGGGGCAGCTTCACCTCCCTCCCTTTCCCGGGAATGAGGGGCGGAGAGGGAGGAGGATGAAACGGGAAAGGGGAGAGGGAACACACGAACCCCGGAGGGTTTCCCGGCTCATGGCGCCGGATTTCCATGGAATTCTCCCAACAACACCCAAAGGGGCGGGAATGAACCACCCGGGAAAAGCAGGAGCGTGGGCAGCTGAGGAATTCCAGGGGGCTGGAGGTGGATAAAATGGATCCCAAATGATCTTTTGGGGATAAAATCCAGGATAAAATGTATCCTGTGTCCCAAAGGTGGATTTTCCCACACCTCCTTCCTTCACATCCTTTGGTATCCAGCAGCTGGAATTCCCTTTATTCCATGGATCTCGTTGAATATTCGTAGCTGGAGCCCAGAACCAGAAATTCCAGTTTATTTTTTTTTTAATTTATTATTTTGTTTAAGTTTTATTTGATCCAAGTGATTTTTTTTCCACCTCCTGAAGGACACCAGGCAAATTTTCCATGATCTTCCCGTGGGTGGGTTTTTTGTTTTTGTTTTTGTTGGTTTTTTTTAATTTTATTTTATTTCAGCAGAGCAGAGCCAACGTTTGGAATCCTTGGATGAATCAAAGGAAAAGCTGAATAAGCTGGAATTCGGGAAGGATTGTCTGTCGAGGCATTAGAGATGTCACTCAGTCCCTGGGGCTGAGGGATTGGGGCTGGAATGTGTGAATAAAAAATAATTTTTTTTTTTAAAAAAAGGGGGATTTGGGGAGTGTTGATGCTGTCTGCAGCTTTCCTGGGAAGGGCTGGCTGGGAGGACAGATTTTTTCCAGGGAATTTGTCAGTCTTTGTGGAAGGATGACATGTTTTGATGGAACGTGTGCAGGGACGTTGGCAGCTCAGCTGGCTCCTCAAAATCCCGCTGCCAAGCTGCCAGGAAAAGCCCGGGAATGGTGCTTGGGGATTCAGGGAAAAGCCGCTGGAGCTTCCCAAGGCACAGAGCGGGAATGAGGAAAGATTTTATTTAGGTTTTTTTTTAGGATGGGGAGGGAATCCCGCGGAGCAAAGGCTGCGTGGATCTGGGAGAGGTGACCTGCAGGAGCCGCAGAAAAAAAAAACTCCAGAAATCCCAGAAAATTCCAGAAAAACATTCCCTGGGCTGGGAATAGATCTCCTCCGAAGCAGCATTCCCATGGCTCCAAATTCCCCCAGGGAGCTGCTGGTTGGAAAGCGAATTTTCCTGGGAATTGGGGCATCGGGAGCTTTCCTAAATTTGCTCCTTGAATATGATGGATTGGAGCATGACCAACGGGAATGTTGGATGGGCTGGCTGGAATTGCTGTTTTCTGGGAATTGGGATCCCAAATTGCTGTTTTTTGGGAATTGGGATCCCAATCCTGACCTGGGGGAGTGGGAACAGAGGTGGGATTGATCTGGGGCGAGTGGAAAACAAGGCCCAGGTTCATCCACCTCTTTTCCAGGCTCTGTTCCCTCCAGATAAAACTTCCCTTGCTTAATTCCAAGGACTTGATCAAATCCCATGGAAGGAGGAGAGAAATTCTCTCTGCTCTGCCCAAGCCAGGGTTTCGCTCCTTCCCAGAAAAGGGAAATTTATTAAAATTAAAGGGAAATTTTATTTATCCAAATCCCTTTTTCTTCCCAAGGCAGATTTTCCTGCCCCAGCCTCGACCTTTCCAGGCGTTTCCCACCCCGGATCTTCCAGGAGGGATCGTTTTTGGGTGGGAAACTGAGGCAATCACAGCCCAGCTCACACCAAACCGAGGGGAAAAGTTCGTTTTATTCATGGATCAGCTAAACCTGGCCGTGCTGGGGTTTGGAATTGTGACCGTGGGCAGGTGGGCACTGGGAGAAACCTGGGAGTAAATTACTCATGGTCCCAGCCAGGCTCTGGGCACATCCCGGGAGTTCCAGGGTTTGGGAATGTGAGTGTCACAGGCAGCAGAATAAACGGAATGATGGAGTTATTGAAACTGGGAAAAAACCTCCAAGATCGAGGTGCAAACCTTGCTCCAGCCAGGATTGGGCTGGGTTTAATTTCTGGAAATGCACTTTTGAGTCCAGATTTACACTCAGAGCAGGTTGGGCTGGGTTTAATTTCTGGAAACGCAGTTTTGAGTCCAGACTTAGACTCAGGGGGTTGGGCATTGGTTTAATTTCTAGAAATGCACTTTTGAGTCCAGATTACTCTCAGAAGCAAGGGGTGGACCCCAGCTCTCCCCAGGCCCCCCCGGGTGTCAGCACTGACGCCGCAATGCCGCGGTCACGGCACATTCCATGGGGTGGGAAGGTGGGAATGTCACGGGGGCGTCGATTCCTGTCCGGAATGTTTTCCCAATCTGGGTTTTTACCCTCCCTGGCTGTGTTTGAAGGGCTCCTGGCTGCTGTGGCTCCCTGGGATGGCTCAGGGACAGGGAAACAGAGCCCAGGCAGCACCCAGCACACCACAGCCCGTCCCCAGAGCAGTGCTGGAGCCTTTTTTGCGTGAAACTCTGAAAAAAATCTCGTTTTCCTTTCAGAAATCCCCTTGGAGAATTCCCAAAGCTCCCGGCTGGGCTGTTTGCTGCTCGGAGCTGGTCCCAGCAGTGCAGAGCAGCCTTAAACCCGGCTTAACGAGGGGATGAGAGCCGGCCCAGCGTTGGTCTGCATCGCTAGAGGGGGAACAAAGCCTGGGAATCATTCCCTGGAGGAGCCAGAGTGGTCCCAAACCTCAGATCCAGCAGGACACCAGCGGGAAGAGCAGGGAAGAGCAGGGAAGAGCCTCTGTCTGCATTTCTTGGAGCTTCTGGGGCTCCGCATGTTCCTTTTGCGTGAACTGAGCTCTCCTTGATGTCCCCGAGTCCTCCAGGGGACCCTGAAGAGCCAGGCCATTCCCTTGTTGATGTCCCCAAGTCCTTGAGGGGACCCTGCAGTGCCAGGTCGTGACCTTGTTGATGTCCCCAAGTCCTTCAGGGGACCCTGCAGTGCCCTCCTTGATGCCCCCACGTCCTCCAGGGGACCCTTCAGTGCCAGTCCATGCTCTCCTTGATGTCCCCAGGTCCATGAGGGGACCCTGCAGTGCCAGGCCGTGCCCTCAGACCTTGCTGGTCTGCATGTGCCCGTTGAACTCCACGTTCCTGTGGGCCAGCATGGACTCCTGCAGGCGGCTGCTGTTCTCCTGCCTGTGCTCCACGGGCTCCCCGTCCTCGGGCCCGTCTCCTTTCCGGAGGCACAGAACCTTCCGGAAGCTCTGCTTGAAGTTGTCGGAGAGGAAGCCGTAGAGGATGGGGTTGGCGCAGCTGTTGGCGTAGGACAGCACCACCATGAAGAAGTAGAGCCCCTCCAGGACGGGGTCGGCGGGCAGGATGAGGATGAGGTTGACGATGTTCATGGTGTAGAAGGGCAGCCAGCAGAAGACGAAGACCACCACGATGATCACCACCATCCTGGTCACCTTCCGCTCCGACCGCCGACGCCGCGTGGAGCCCACGCGGATCCCCGAGGACTTGACCTTGACCACGATCAGCAGGTAGCACAGGCAGATGACCAGCAAAGGGCCGAAGAAACCCAAGGCCGAGGTGTAGACGATGAACGCCGCCGACCACACGTTGACCGGCTCCGGCCAGTTCATGTTGCACGTCTGGAAATCCTCCTGCACGTCCGAGAAGATGATCACGGGCAGCACCACCAGGAAGGAGAAAGTCCACACCGTGACGCTGATGAGCTTGGCCACCCTGGGGCGCCTCCACTTGGTGGATTTGATGGGGTGCACCACGGCCAGGTAGCGGTCCATGCTCATCACCGTCAGGCAGAAGATGCTGGTGAACTGGTTGATGCCGTCCACGGTCATCACCAGGCGGCACAGGAAGGAGCCGAAGGGCCAGTAGGAGATGGCGTTTTGGGTGGCCAGGAAGGGCAGCCCCAGCATGAAGAGCACGTCGGCCACGGCCAGGTTGAGGATGTAGATGTTGGTGACGGTTTTCATCTTGGCGTGGCGCAGCACCACGTAGATGACCAGGGCGTTGCCGCTCAGCCCCAGGGCGCACACCAGCAGGTAGCAGATGGGGATCAGCACCTTGTGGATGTACTGGAAAGGGGGCGGCGGCTCCGGGAACGTCCCGTTCTCCGTCCCGTTGGGAAGCAGCAGCAGCAGCAGGGAGGAGTTGGCCTCGCCGGGAGAGGATTCCGTGCTGAACGGGCCGGGAAAGTACAAAGGATCCATGATTTTTTATTTTTTTTTTAAATTTTTATTTTTTTCTTCTTCTCTCGGTGTGGTTTTTCCTCTTAGGAGAGGTGAAACTTCACGGGCATCTTGTTCCTAGAAGGGGAAAAAAAAAAAATAATTCAAAGTTCGGGGAAATGGAAACTTGGAAAATAATTCGAAATTGGAGAATGATTTTAAAGTGTGAAAAATTCGAAATATGGAAATCCCAAGATACGAAAAATTCAAAACTTGAAAATTTCAAAATTTGAAAATTCCAAAATACAAAAATGTCAAAATTTGTAAAAAATTCAAAATTTGTAAAAAATTCAAAATTCGAAAATAATTCAAAATTTGAAAACAATTCGAAATTCGAAAATTCAAAACTCACGAGTTCAAAACTTCAAGGAAAAGAGAGACAGGAAGAGTGAACTCAAAGCAGACTTTTACAGTCGCTCCCATTTTCCCTTTTATTCGGGATTTGGGATGGAATTATTCCGCCAGGGGAGCGGGATGAGATCAATCCCCAGCAAAGGAATCGCACCCTGGGGGAATCCAAACGCTCATCCCAGCAGATCCCGGGTTCTGTTTCATTTTCCCAGGACCCAGGGCTGGCCGTGACTGTGAAATCATTCCCTGCAGGACCCAAAGTGCTCCCAAACTTTGGATCCAGCAGGACCCCACTGGTGATGGATTTTTCCCTGGGAGAGTGGAGAGGCTCTGGGATAGAATTCCCAGAGAACCCTGGAAGTGTCCAAGGCTGGGCTGGAACAATCTGGGATAGCGGAAAGTGTTGGGCTTGGAACTGGGATCAGGGGAGGAAACAAAACTTTCCATAACAATGGAAAACCCTTGGGAAAAAAAAATATCCCTGAGCTCCAAGGCAGAAAGGATCAAGCCTGAGACCTTCCCCCAGGCCGGGCTGTGTGAACAGGGAAGGGAAGGAATAAACTCCTTTTTTTTCTATCTCTTAAGATTATTTTTTTTGTTTTCCTGCATCCTCTCCTCTCGCCCTGGGCTGTTTTTTTTAATCCAAAAAAAAAAAATCCCTTTTTTCCCTGCAGGAATTCCAAGCTGCAGTGGGCAGTTTCAGGACAGCTGAGCAGATTTGAAGCTGGAATAAATTTTACCAGCCGCTCTGAAAAAAAAGGTGGAGAATTTCCAAGGCATGCTTGATTCCCAGGAATGTTTTTCCATCTTTTTTCCATCTTTTTTCCATTTTTTTTTTTTCTTCAGAGTGGGATTGGGAAGTAGGTGTTTATCAGGTGGAGAAACTTGGAAACATCACCTACGAAAAAAAATAAATCGAGATTTAAAGCACCAAACCCCGCAGCGAATCCTGCCGAAGGTGGAAGAAATAAAAAATCTTTCCCTCCTCCTGTCACCTGACGATCACAATCCCGAGGGTTTTGGATCTGGAATCACAAACACCCAGCCCACAGCTCCTGGAGGGAACCTCCTCGTCGGCGGCTGGGCTTTCTCCTGGGGTGAGAAAAAACCTGGGGGAGAGGAGGAGTCCCGGGAGGAATCACAAATGTGCCGAGCCGCTTTGGGAATGTGCAGATGGGGAGTAGGTGTCTCACGTGGCCGGGCGGAGGGCGGAAAAATCGGGAATTCAGAGAGAGCTGAGGGAGCTGCCCGAGCTCCAGAGGGGTGAGGAGCTGGATGTGCTGCTGGGATATTTGGGATTTATCCGCCATCCCTGAGATTCCCAACATCCCGTGGCAGGCAGAGCTCAGGCGAGGACTGTGATCCTTATAAATCAACCAGGAGTGGGGCAGAGCCGGGATAAAACAACAAAGGAAAACTCCAGTGCTTGGAAAAAACAACAAAGGAAAACTCCAGTGCCTGGAAAAAACAACAAAGGAAGACTCCAGTGCTTGGATAAAATAACACAGGAAAAGTCCAGTTCTGGCTAAAAACGTGGAGATTTAAATCCTGATCTCCAACTCGTTTTGAAATCCTGAGTTGTAGCAAATCTCAGGTTGTTTGTGAGGGAATTCTGGGAGAAGGTGAAGTTGGGATCGCTCGTCCTCGGCTGGGAGGGGTTTGGAAATTCCCGTTTTCCTGCTGTGACCCCACTGGGATCACTGAAGGGAAGAACAGGAAGGAAAAATGCTCAGGTTTATAAACTCGTATCCATGGTGACGTCCTTGGGATGGAGCGGGGATTGGGAATATCCCAGTGGTGCTGGGGTTGGGAATGTCCCAATGGTGCTGGGATTGGGAATGTCCCAGTGGTGCTGGGATTGGGAATTTTCTTCCCAGACAAGCTCAGCACATCCAGGCTGGGCCCAAAACCCCAATTTTCCATCAGAGCCTGGAAAAAAAAACAAATTGGAAGGCATGGAAAGCAGCAATGCTGGAACTCAGCAGGGAAGGTCAGGAGGGGCTCATCCTCTAAAAAATGGGAAAGGACATTTTTCCAAAGTTCCTTTTCCCACAGTGCACATCCGTGGATTCGGGAGCTGCAGGAATTCCACAAAAATTTCAATCCTGGTCCTTCCATCACTTCTGGAGTTCGGGCCTTGGAAAGAGGAGCTCTTTTCTTTGGACACTTCCAGTTTCTTCTCCCCCCGGAGAAATCCTCCAGCCCCAAACCCCAGTTTGCAGAGGGGCTCTCCCCGCCATCCATCGGCATTCCAGAGGTTTTCTGGGAAGGGTTTGGGTGTGTTTTCCATGGAGAGGAACCTCCATGTCTCCTCAGCGGGAGCCGTGCCAGACTTTTCCCCGGAGTCAGGGACGTTTTGTCACCTCAGCGTTCCGGGACCGTCCCCGTGGGTTCCAAAACCATTTTTTTTGAAATTCTTTTGAAAATCCCGATGGAAATTTTCACCTTTCCCTCAAGATTTCATCTTTTCCATGGGCTTGAAAACCATTGTTTCTAAATTTCTTTTGAGAATTCCCATGGAAATTTTCACCTTTCCCTTGGGTTTGACAACCATTTTCTCGAATTTTTTTTTTGAGAATTCCCACGGAAATTTTACCTCTGGATTTCTGTTCCATGGATGAGCTGTACAATATTCCCTGCCAGGCCGAGTGGATTGGGAAGGGAATCCCGGAGCCCTGGAATGGTTTGGGTGGGAAGGGACCTTCGAGCTCATCCAGGAGCACCTCCCATGATCCCAGTTTGCTCCAGCCTGGATTTGGACAATCTCAGGGATGTCCCGGCGTGTTTCCTGAGAGGAAATCCATCCCTAAAGCTCTGAGGCAAAACCTCCCGACTCCACCCTGCTCTTCCCAGCTCCAGGAAGGAATTTACTCCACCTGCACCTTCCCCATTCCCAGGATTTGATTTCCCAAATTCCCCCAGATCTGCAAACCCAGCCCAGATCCCCAACCCGCGTTTCCTCCCCTCAACCTTTGCCAAAATTCTGGGATTTTTCCTGGAAAAACCAACCCCCCTGAGCAGCTGTAAATCCATGGAAATCCAGCTGTGAATCCATGGAAATCCAGCTGTAAATCCGTGTTTTCCCGGCTGCCTGGGATGAGCACAGGGAATTTTTCCAGGTGACAATTCCTCCCTCACCAGCAGCGATTTGGCCTCGGCTCATTTTGTCACCACAGCCCTGAACCTCCCCAAAAGGTGATTAAAGATGATGATTAAAGGTAATTAAGACGCGCTGATTGATCCCTCACGGCTTTGTTTGGTGTTCTTAATTAATGGATTAATAACGAACGCCCCTCCGGGGGATTTCCTCTCCTCCAGCTTTTTTTGCTTTTTTTTCCCCTTTGGTTTCCAATCCCTGGGATTGCCCATAAATTCTGGGATTTTTCTGCTTCAAATTGAGGAGCTGGAGGTACAAAGCTGGAATAATCCCCGATGGAATTCCAAGTTTGAACAGAGCAGCGTCCTGGAGAAAAATCAGCATCCACAGCAGCTGAATATATCTCTGTCCCTGCCTTTCCCCCCCCAGAAAATACAGGGAATAAATAGCAGAGGTGTGATGGTGTTAAAACTTCACATTTGTGAAAACTCCTAAATAAACCTGGGTGGGAAAAAAAAAAAACCACAAAAAACACCTCAGGGATGAACAGAACAGCGACTGAAAAATCATCCCGGCCTCAGGGATAAGGGAAAAAAAAAATCTAAAATTGAATTATTATTTTTTTTTAATTTCAAATTTAAAAAAATGCCCGGACTGATGGAGGCTGAAGTTTTCCCTGGCTCTGGTGGCGGCGGCAGGAAAGGTAAAAATAACTCGGTGGAGAGGATTGCATGAGAGCGGGGCAGGAATTGAAGCAGAAATGTGATTTTTCCAAGGCTGGATTGGCTCCTGCCGCCCCTTGGCCTCCGGAATCATCGTTCTCCCATTCCCAATAATTGCTGGGGATGGAATTACGGCCCCGGGATAATGAGGGAGAACACAGCCCACGGCAATCCCGGCTTTTCCAAGGGTCTGGAGAAGGAAAAACACCCGGAGAACTCTCCAGGAATTGTCTCCCTCCAACAGCAGAACTCCCATATTGGTGTTGGCTGCCTTAAATCCCCAGAATTTCGGGGAAAAAAAATGTGGATTGAGGATCTGGGCCGGGTTTGGAGATCTGGGGGATTTTTGGAGGTCAAATCCTGGGAGTGGGGAATGTCCAGGTGGAGGAAATTTTGGGGTTTTTAATAATTTTTTTTCTGTTTTGGAGCTGAGTGTCCATCACCCGCCGCTCCCCAGAGAAGAAGGAGCCTCATCCCTTGGATTTGGGGTGTCTGGAGCAGCAGGAGAGGGAAGGAGCCGGGGACACCTGGCAAAGCAGCTCCGGGATGACTCAAAAATCCCAGGAAAACTCAAAAATCCCAGGAAAGCTCAAAAAATCCCCGGGAAAAGCTCAAAAAATCCCCGGGAAAGCTCAAAAATCCCGGGTGGGAGCAGCAGGGAAATGCAGCATCACCCCGAGGGCTGCTGCAGCTCCCGAGCGATAAAAATGTTCCAGCAGCTCCCACACAGCAGGGCCAGCTCGGTTTTCCCGTCCCCAGCCCTGTCCCACCACCTGGAGTTTAAAAAAAACAAAACCTCCGAGGAATCAGTTCAGGTTCTCCCGAAAAGGAATTTTCCCCTTTGTACAAATCTGCCTCCGATGCTTCTCAGTTTTGGGGTTTGTTGCCCCAAAAACCCGAGGGATGGATTTTTTATTTTTCTTCTGCTGAAAACAAAACTTCCCCCCCAGGAAATCGCTCCTCTGCCTCCACCCTCTGGACTGGGACCAGCTGAATTCCACCTGCAACAGCTTCTCCCCATTTTTAACCCTAAAAATAAATAACATTTTGGGGATTGTGTTTTCACCACCTCGTTACCCCTCAGCTCATCCCGGGGTTCCCCAGAGCTGCTCCTGGTTTAGGAGCAAACGATTCATCAAACAAACCGAATATCTGCTGAATCCTTTTTCCTTTTTGGGGTTTTTTTTCCTCCCCTAAATGAGTTTAGGTCGTGCTCTGGGATTGCTCACCCGGGCTGAGCTGCTCCTGCCACACCAACACTCGTGGGAAGGAAATTCTGCTGGGTTTGGGTCCGGGTTTAAGTGGGTTTAGGTCAGGGTTTAAGTGGGTTTGGGTCTGGGTTTAAGTGGGTTTGGGTCCAGGTTTAAGTGGGTTTGGGTCCAAGTTTAAGAGGGTTTGGGTCAGGATTTAAGTGGGTTTGGGTCAGGGTTTAAGTGGGTTTGGTTCAGGGTTTAAATGAGTTTGGGTCCAGGTTTAAGTGGGTTTTCTCCTGGATTTAAGGAGGGCTTGGTCCCAGGTTTCGGATGGGTTTGCTCCTGGATTTAAACTGGGTTTACTCCAGGATTTAAGATGGATTTGCTCCAGGAATTGGTCCCAGACTTAAACTGGATTTTCTCCGGATTTAAACTGCGCTTGCTCCCGGATTTAGGGTGAGTTCGCTCCCAGATTTAAGGTGGGTTTACTCCTAGGGTTAAGGTGGGTTTTGTCCCAGATTAAAACTGGGTTTGGTCTCGGATTTAAACTGGAATTGCTCCGGATTTAAACTGAGTTTGCTCACAGATTTAGGGTGGGTTCATTCCCAGATTTAGGATAGGTTTGCTCCTGGATTTAAGGTGAGTTTGCTCCCAGATTTAAACTGGCTTTGGTACCAGATTTGAGATGAGTTGGCTCCTGGATTTCAACTGGATTTGCACCCGGATTTAAACCGGGTTTGGCCCCAGATTTAAACTGGATTTGCTCCTGGATTTAGTGTGAGTTTCATCCCAGATTTAAATTGGGTTTTGTCCCAGATTTAAATTGGGTTTTGTCTCAGATTTAAATTGGGTTTTGTCTCAGATTTAAACTGGATTTTCTCCGGATTTAGGGTGGGTTTCATCCCAGATTTGAACTGGGTTTTGTCCCAGATTTAAGATGGCTTTGCTCCCTGGTTTCAGCCTCTCCAGCAGGGCTGGGTGTGGGGCCGGGCCGGAGCTCCCAAACCCGGCCCAGCTCCAGCACATCCCCAAACCCCAAAGGTTCCCGTTCCCCCTCTCCTCTCCTCTCCTCACTCCGGGGCCAGGCGGGGATTTCGGGGACACTCCCAATCCATGGAGGGACACCAATCCCAAAATATCCATGGAGGGACACCAATCCCAAAATATCCATGGAGGGACACCAACC
Source organism: Cyanoderma ruficeps (assembly GCA_008694505.1). Taxonomy (NCBI): domain Eukaryota; kingdom Metazoa; phylum Chordata; class Aves; order Passeriformes; family Timaliidae; genus Cyanoderma; species Cyanoderma ruficeps. The sequence continues at coordinate 11,977,168 of VZDJ01000076.1, read as the reverse complement.
CCGGGATGTCCATGGAGGGACACCAACCCCGGAATGTCCATGGAGGGACACCAATCCCGGAATATCCATGGAGGGACACCAATCCCAGAATATCCATGGAGGGACACCAATCCCAGAATATCCATGGAGGGACAACAACCCCGGAATGTCCATGGAGGGACACCAATCCCGGAATATCCATGGAGGGACACCAGTCCCGGGCTGTCCATGGAGTGACACCCATCCCGAAATGTCCATGGAGGGACACCAATCCCGGAATATCCATGGAGGGACACCAGTCCCGGGCTGTGGCTGTCCCCAGACTCAGGGGGAGCAGGCTCAGCCCCGGGCCCGGCGCTGGAAGGAGCTCAGCAACAGCAGCTCCAGAAAAGGAGCCTCGGAGGGGGGAAAAAATTCCGGGATTTGGGGAATTTGGGGTCTCTGGTTCGGATCCATCCCACCCCGCTGCAGCCACCGAGCCCTGGTGACTGTCCCCAGGAGCTGAGGGTCCCCCAGGCGCCCCCAGCCTGTCTGGGACAGCTCTGGGGTGTCACCCGGGGGGTTCCTCCTCCCCAGAGCTACAGAAACTCTCCGGCTGAGCCCGAACCACCCGAGCCCGGCTGTTCTTTCCCTGCTGCTCCACGCCGAGCCCCGGGGACAGCCTGGGAGCTGCGGGGACAGCCTGGGAGCTCCGGGGACAGCCTGGGAGCTGCGGGGACAGCCTGGGAGCTCCGGGGACAGCCCGGGGACAGCCCGGCCCCATCCTGCCCCCCGCCGTGTCCCCTCGTCCTTGACACCCCTGCTGGCTGTCACCCCCCGCCCTGCAGCCCCCCCGCGCTGCCCCCGGGCTCCATCCCGCAGGATCATCCTCGGATCGCCCCCAGCGCCAGCCGGGGCTCGGCCACATCCCCGCGGTGACAGTGACAGCGGCCCCGGGCTGTGCCCGCACGTCCCCTCCCGGTGTCTCTGTGTCCCCTCGGAGCGACACGGCCACGCTCAGGCCGCTCCTGCCTCGAGCACGGCACCGTCCGCACGGCCGGGGGACCCTCCCTGGGCACCCCAAAGCCCGGACCGGTCACCCCACTGACCAAAGGGACCCTCCCGGGCACCCCAAAGCCCGGACGGGTCACCCCATTGTCCAGAAGAACCCCCCCAGCCTGGATTGGTCACCCCACTGATCAAAGGGATCCTCCTGGGCACCCCCCGGCCAGGACTGGGCACCCCATTGTCCTAAGGGACCCTCCTTGTCACCCCAAAGCCCGGACGGGTCACCCCACTGACCAAAGGGACCCTTCTGGGCACCCCCCGGCCAGGATGGGTCCCCCCCCTGCCCAGAGTGTCCCCTGGCCATCCCCCCGGCCCGGATGGGGTCCCTCCTGTCTCCAGCATCACCCCCCACCCCTCAGAAGGACAAATCCGGCGTCTCCGCGAGCGGGACCCACGACTGCGGTGCCTCCCCGACCCCAGCGCGCCCCTCAGAGCGGGGGGGGCTCCACAAACCCCCTCCGGCCCCGGCCCCGGCCCCGGCCCCATCCTCCCCGCGGCCATCGCTCCCGTTCCCGGCTCCCGTTCCCTGCTCCCATTCCCGGCTCCCGTCCCCATTCCCGGCTCCCGTTCCCATTCCCGGTTCCCGTTCCCGTTCCCATTCCCGGCTCCCCGTTCCCGTTCCCGTTCCCGGCTCCCGGCTCCCGTTCCGGTTCCCGTTCCCGGGTCCCGTTCCCATTCCCGGTTCCCGTTCCCGTTCCCGGCCGTGGTTACCTGCGGCTCCGGGGCCGCTCTCCCGCTGCAGCCGGAGCCTCCCGCTCCCGCAGCGGCGCCGGGAGCGCTCCCCGCGCTGGCCGCTCCCCCGGGAGGAGCTCGGAGGGACCGGGGGTGCCGCAGCCCCGGGGCCGCCCCCTGCTCGCCAACTCGGGCGGGAGCTCGGCGGGGGCGCCGCGGGGACACGGAGCGCCGGGCGGGGACGGGGACGGGGACGGGGATGGGGATGAGGATGGGATGGGGATGCGCTGCCCGCCGGGGCCGCCGCGTGTCCGTGTCGTGCCCGTGTCCGTGCCCTCTCCCCGTGTCCGTGCCCGCTCCCCGTGTCGGTGCCACCTGCTCGTGTCTGTCCCCTTTCCCTTGCCTCTGTCCCCCTCCCCGTGTTTGTCCCTCTGTCCACGTTTCTGCCCCATCCCCATCCCTGTCCCTCATCCCCATCCCTGTCCCCATCCCTGTTCCTCATCCTTGTCCTTGTTCCCCATCCCTCTCCCCCATCTTTGTCCTTGTTCCTGTTCCCCATCCCTCTCCCCATCCCTATCCCTGTTCCCCCATCCCCATCCCTGTCCTTGTCCCTCATTCCTGTCCCCATCCCCATCCCTGTCGCCATCCCTGTCCCCATCCCAGTCCCCCATCCCTGTCGCCATCCCTGTCGCCATCCCTGTCGCCATCCCTGTCCCCATCCCTGTCCCCTGTCCCCATCCCGTGCGGTCCTCACCCGGCCGGCTTTGAGCCGCTCTCGGTGCGGGCTCCGCGCTCCGCTCCCGGGAGGGGGAAAAGCCGCGTTTCCCCCCGGCTGCAGCCCCGAGAAACTCTCCCAAAGCCTCCCGCAGGCTCCGGGCCGGGACCGAGCCCCTCCCGAGCGCCGGGGATGGTTTGGGGACAGCGGGAGGGCCCCGACACCGCCGCGGCTTTGCTGTGACACCCCCGCGGCTTTGCTGTGACACCCCCGCGGCTTTGCTGTGACAGCCCCGCGGCTTTGCTGTGACACCGCCGTCCCCGAGCAGACGGGGACCCCGCGCCCAGGGTCGCGTCCTGCCCCTCCCGGCAGAGCGGGATCCCATGTGGGGGGGAGGATTTTCCTCCAGCTGCCTCCGGGTCAGGCCCTAAAATCCCTCCCTTCTGGGAATATGGGGGCCGAAAATCCGGGCTGAGAGGGGAGCCCGGTGTGGGATTCGCTCCCTCCTCAACTCCCCGGGACGGGAAGGGGATGAAAGATTTGGGATCTGGAGAATTTTGCGATGCAACAAGCGCCACAGAAGCGCGGCAGAGCTCTCCCCCCGCTGTCCCCGCGCCGTCCCATCGCTGCCGGCGCCACCTCAGGTGTTTCCCACCCCATTTCTGGGCAGGTTTTGGGGGGCTCGGAGCGGGGGCTCATCAGCATGCGCCGAGCATCGCGCTCCCAACAACGGGGCCGATCTTAATCCTCTGTCGAGGCTTTTTTTTTCCTTTTTTTTTTTTCAATTAGAGCGCTTTGAGTCAGACGTGTGAAGGCAAAGGGGGGAGAGAGCGAGAGGCAGAGCCGCTGCTGCTGCTGCTGCTGCTGGCACGCCGGGCTGGAGCTCAATCTGCTGATGTATTTATGGGCGCGGGTTGCTAAACGGCGGCGACACTCCAGCCGGCTCTCGCCATGACAATGGGGACAGTCATCCGGATAAAAATAGAGTTGGGGACGATAAACAGGCGGCTCCGGATCACCTGCTCCGGGGCCAAACATGCCCGCGGTTTATCGCCCGGAGATCGTCCCGCTGGGAGGGGCAGCTCGGAGCCGAGCGGGGTTGATTTGAGGGATGGTTTTGGGTTTATTTGGCTTTGTTTTGTTGGGATTTATCAGCGTTTTGTGCTCGGGGGGAAGAAAAAACAAAGTGTTTTGGTGGTTAAGTTGCCCTGAAGAAAGCAGCGATTCTCCTGTAAATAAACACTAGGGGAAAAATAAAAATAAAGGGGGTTTTAGCGGGGTCTGTGCTGGGAGAGACAGGCTTTTTTGGGATTTTCCAAAGCTCTCAAGGCTGGTTGAATTCTTCACCCGCTCGAGCCAACAGCGCCGTGCTGGGGCTGAATGGAGGGAACACAAAGCCTGGGACAGCATTCCCTGTAATCCCGATTTCAGTGCCTGGTGACCTGGACAGAGAGCAAAGAGCAGCCCCAGAGAGCTCGGGATAAACACAAAGCCTGGGAGAACATTCCCTGTAATCCTGATTCCAGTGCCCAATGCCCCTGGGCAGAGAGCAAAGAGCAGCTCCAGAAACCTCGGGATAAACAGAAAACCTGGGAGAACATTCCCTGTAATCCTGATTTCAGTGCCTGGTGTCCTGGGCAGAGAGCAGCTCCAGAAACCTCGGGATAAACAGAAAGCCTGGGAAAACATTCCCTGTTCTGATCTCAGTGCCTGGCTCCCTCGGGAAGAGGCCAAAGAGCAATTCCAGAAACTTCAGATCCTCGGGCTGCTCCCAGGTTCTGGAATGGTTGATCTAAACATTCCTTGTGGGCAAATCTGTATTTTTGGAAGGAAGAACTCCTGGAGAACCCACAGCAGCTTTTCCCAGCGCAGACTGGGATCGAGGAGCAGGTGAGGAGGAAGGAGGGGTGTGGAATCTCCAGGGGAGATTTGGGTCCGAGCCTGGATGGAACCAGCTGCAAAGGTTGGGATCGAATCCAGCCTTTCCTGGAATTCCCACCGTCTTTTCCTCTCAGGATTTCAAATCCTGACTTTTAACTTGACCGCCCAGGGGAAAAGGAGATGGGCGGGATGAGAGCTCTGGGAACTGCTGGGAAAATCAGGGATCAGAGCGGGAATCATCCCTTGGAGCTCCCCAAGCCAGCCGGGATTTGGGCTCCGGTGAGGCCGGAGTTATTCCTGTTGCCATAGAAATGAATGGATGCGATTGCTCCGAGAGATCCACAGACATCCAGCACCACCTCCAGCCACGGCCTTCGCTGCCCGGCTCTTCCCTCTCCCAGGAATTCCACCTGCAGCAGCAAG
>VZDJ01000076.1:11946967-11966053 GCA_008694505.1 Cyanoderma ruficeps | reverse complement strand
GGCAACACCCCAAATCCTCCATCTTGTCCCCCATTCATCTCTATTCTGTGAATTCCTAAACTACAGAATTTCTCACCCCGTGCTGTGCTAAACTACGACTTTCACACCTTTGAGGTTTGTCATTCCTCTCTCAGTGTTGGAAGCCTCTCCCATGGACTAAAATCAAACTCGGTGTCTCCCTGGGCTCTGTGCCAAGGTCTCCAACCCCCCTGGACCGGCTCCACACCCCCTGTCCAGGGTCCAAATTCCCTTTCTCAGGTCCCAGGTCATCCAAAGGCATGCCCTGGACTCCAACCAACATCGGCCCCCAAAAAATACATCTGTCTGTTGGCGGTGAAGTTTTCACTGCCAGTCTTCTGCTCTAACAAGAATAATTTTTGGTTTAGGTGATAATTGATTTTTATTTTTTTTAAAGATTGGATGAAAGAATTAAGGTGGGTTCGACCCTTTTTGCTTTATTCTTACATCGAGGATCACAGCTTTAGTTTAAATAAAGCAGAAAATATTCCGCAGCCTCTGCCATGTCCCAAACCTTTCCCTGGTTTCCTGTGGGACAATGACACATCCCACCTCCAGGGAGTGCTTTGAATTGTAAATTTTAACTGGAAATCCAAGGGAAAGACAATCGATTTGTTTTGATGGAGAGCTGCTGATCAGCTTGGGAATGCCAGGATTTCTCAAGGAAATGGAAAAGACAGGAAATCCCGAAACTCTTCTCCTCATAACCAGCAATAAATGGGGCTAAAATGAGACTAAAATGGGTTTAAAATGGGGCTACATTGGACTAAAATGGGGTTAAAATAGGGGTAAAGTGGGGCAAAAATGAGACTAAAATGGGGTTAAATTGGGTTAAAATGGGAATAAATGGTATTAAAATAGGGTTACATGGGGCTAAAATAGGGCAAAAATGAGAACAAAATGGGGTAAAAAATAGGGTCAAAATAGGTTTAAAATGGGAAAAAATGAGGCTAAATTGGGGCAAAAATGAGACTAAAATGGGGTAAAAATGGTATTAAAATTGGGTTAAAATGGGAATAAATGGTATTAAAATAGGGTTACATGGGGCTAACATGGGGCAAAAATGAGATTAAAGTAGGGTTAAAATGACCCTAAAATAGGGTTAAAATGGGAATAAATTGGGCTAAATTGGGGGGAAAATGAGACTAAAATGGGGTTAAAATTGGGTTAAAAGGGCAATAAATGGTACTAAAATAGGGTTACATGGGGCTAAAATGAGACTAAAATGGGGCTAAAATGAGACTAAAATGGGGCTAAAATGAGACTAAAATGGGGTTAAATGGGGCAAAAAGGAGACTAAAATGGGGTTAAAAATGGGATTAAAATACGGTTAAAATGGGAATAAACGAGGCTAAAATTGGGGCGAAAAATGAGACCAAAAGGGGTTCAAAACGCAGCTAAAGGTGCCGTTCTCCAGGCCGGGTGTCCCAGCACCCCAGGACATCCCCACACCTGCTGCAGGTGCTGCTCCAGTCCCGCCTTGGCCCCGGCCAGCTCCCGCAGGTGGCGGTCGAAGGCCTCGCCGACGGCGGCGCGCTGCAGGCGCAGCTCCTCCGACGAGTCGCGGATGACGCCGTCGATCAGAGCCCGCAGCTGCACCGAGGACAACTTCTCCTGCTCGGCGCTGGAAATGTTGTCGTGGCTGAACTGGGCCCAGGATTTGGGGGTGGAGGCGCTGAAAGGACAAGGGGTGGGAGAAAATCGGGATCTTGTCCTTCAAAAATTGGTATTTTCCCTGAGAAGGGGTGGGAGAAAATCAGGATTTTGTCCTTAAAAATTGTTCTTGTTCCTGGAGAAGGAGTGGGAGAAAATCAGGATTTTGTCCTTAAAAAATTGGTAATTTCCCTGAGAAGGGGTGGGAGAAAATCGGGATTTTGTCCTTAAAAAATTGTTCTTGTTCCTGCAGAAGGGGTGGGAGAAAATCGGGATTTTGTCCTTCAAAAATTGGGTTTGTCCCCTGGAGAAGGGGTGGGAGAAAATCGGGATTTTGTCCTTAAAAATTGTTCTTGTCCCTGGAGAAGGGGTGGGAGAAAATCGGGATTTTGTTCTTTAAAAATGGTTTTGTTGCTGGAGAAGGGGTGGGAGAAAATCAGGATTTTGTCCTTAAAAAATTGGGTTGGTCCCTGGAGAAGCAATGGGAGAAAAATCAGGATTTTGTCCTTAAAAAATGGTTTTTTTTCTCTGGAAAAGTGGTGCCGGGTCCTGGACGGTTTGTTTGTGCTGTAGATTTCCCAGGAGGAACACGATAAATACTTTAATAAATTAATAAGGATCTTCTCATAAATCTGGAAGATTATCCCTGGAAGAATCCAAGGATGGAGTTTGGAGCCACCTGAGAGGGTGGAAACTGTTGGGATCGGACCCGGATGAGCTCCCAGCAACTCCCAACCCAACTATTCCGCGTAGGACATCGGGCACCGCCTTTCCATCCACAGAGCTGCCCCAAAACTCTTCCCATGCCCAATCCCAGCTGGGATTGAGCATTCCAGGGGCGTTATCCCAGGAATTACTCACGGCTCCTCGAATTTGACGGAGCTGGGGTGGGACTGGACGTTGGTGCTGTCGGGGCAGTAGCTCAGACATTTATCGTCCACCTGATACGCCTCCACCTTGTCCGACCAGTCCAGCTCGCAGTTCTCCTTCTGGATCCGGTTGGATCTGGAAAATCGGGATCGCGGCTCAGCTGGAAGCGAGAGAATTCCCAACCCAGCCCTGTTTGGGAAGGGCAGCTCCACCCTTTGTGTTCCGCAGGGGAAACGAGAGCAGGAAATTGGGGAAAATTGGGGAAAATTCCAGTGTGAAGTGTCTGGAAAAGGAGCCTGATGGAGATGGAATACTGGAAAAAATTCCAGTGTGAAGTGTCTGGAAGAGGAGCACGATAGAGATGGAATATTGGGGAAAATTCCAGTGTGAGGATGTGTGGAAGAGGAGCCTGATGGAGATGGGATATTGGGGAAAATTCCAGTGTGAAGTGTGTGGAAAAGCAGCCTGATTGAGAGGGAATATTGGGAAAAAATTCCGGTATGAAGTGTCTGGAAAAGGAGCCTGATTGAGATGGGATTTGGGAAAAAAATCCAGTGTGAGGGTGTTTGGGAAAGGTCCTGATTGAGATGGAATATCAGGGGAAATTCCAGTGTGAGGATGTGTGGAAGGGGAGCCTGATTGAGACGGGATATTGGGAAAAATTCCAGCGCAAGGGTGCCTGGAAAAGCAGCCTGATTCAAATGGAATATTGGGAAAAATTCCAGTGTAGGATGTCTGGAAGAGCAGTCTGACTGAGATGGAATATTGGGAAAAATTCCAGTGTGAGAGTGTCTGGAAAACGAGTCTGATTTAGATGGAATATTGGGAAAAATTCCAGTGTAGGATGTCTGGAAGAGCAGCCTGACTGAGATGGAATATTGGGAAAAATTCCAGCGTAGGATATTTGGAAAAGGAGCCTGAGATGGAATATTAGGAAAAATTCCAGTGCGAGGGTGGGGAGGCCCTGGAACAACATTCCCAGAGGAGCTGTGGCTGCCCCTGGACCCCTGGGAGTGTCCAAGGATTGCGTTTGGAGCACTCCGGGATTGTGGAAGGTCCCTGCCTATGGAAATAAATAATCTTTAATGATGTTCAGATTAAAATTTCCGCTTTGTTGTTAATTAGGGTCACACATCGCTCAGTTAATTGTAATTATAATTGTTCTAACTACGACAGCTGGTGGGTTGCTATCAGCTGATAACACCAGGTGTCACTGTCAGCCAAGGAATTGGGAATTCTCCTGGAAAAAGGGAATAAAACGGGGTTGAAATGGGACGAAAATTGGACAAAAATGGGGTTAAACGGGACAAAAACGGGGGGAAAAAAGGAGACTAAAATGGGGTTAAAATTGGGTTAAAATGGGGATAAATGGGGCTAAAATGGGATTAAAATGGTTACATGGGGCTAAAATGGGACAAAAATGAGACTAAATGGGGCTAAAATGGGAATAAAGGGGGTAAATTTGGACTAAAATGGGAATAAACGTGGCTAAATGTGATTAAAATGGGGCTAAAATGATCTTAAGACAATTAAAACCCCCAAATCAAACTCATTGTGTTCCTCTCATGCTCTAATTAATATAACAGAAATGCTTTACATTAATTGGCATTTACAGCCATTTTTAAAATACCAATATTTATTTAATCAGGTAGAACAGGTGCAGATTATAGGATTCTTTTTCTTTTTAACTAAAATACGAAGTTTCCAGCAGTTAATCCCTTTATATTGACGGATTTTAGGGTACAGCAACACCTTTCCAAACGTTTTGTTAGAAATTCCAAGCAAAAAATCCTTTGGAATGGCAAGGAACACCCGGCCTGGCACAGAAATTCCGGATTTAAAGGTCACACTGACACGTGGTGGCAAAATAAAAATAAAAAATTCCTCTTGGGAAGGTCCTTTGATCCCAAAAATCCCTGAAATAATACAAAGGTATTCCCAAGAAGATGATACCCAGGGAATGTTTTTATCACACTGGAATTCAGTGTTGGAAAACAAACCCAACACAGTTCTGGAAAGCAGGAAAATCGAAATATTCCTGAAAATCCGGAGCTTTCCAGGTTGAAATGGAATTCCCACAGCTCCTCAACCTGGCCTGGCTGAGCTCCGTATCCACCTTTACCCCAGGAATTGTTGGGCTGGAGAATCCCGGGATTTGTGTTTTACCTGATCTGGGTGGTGGCTTGGATGATGGTTCTTTTCAGAAGGTCCCGGATATCCCGGATCAGTTCTGCTTCCTAAAGAAAAACAGGGAGAATCCCGTGGATCCACTGCAGGAAACTCAATCCTGAGGAGCAATTTGGGGAGAAATCCTTAAATTTCCTTCTCTGCTCTCACTTTGGAATTGTGGAGTCACCAGACCCTGAGGGAACTCAGCCCTAAACCTGTGGAGGCTGAAATACCTGGAATGCTTCTAAAACCTGGGAATTCTGTGGATCCCATGAAAAAGTGCTTCTAAAACCTGGGAATTCTGTGGATTCCATGAAAAAGTGCTTCTAAAACCTGGGAATTCTGTGGATTCCATGAAAAAGTCTGAGTGTTATCCGATTACGGATGGAATTGTTCCCTGGCAAAGATTCCCAGAGAAGCTGTGGCTGATCCGTGCCTGGAATGACCAAGGCCAGGCTGGACAGGATTTAGGGAAACCTGGGAGGTGGGAATTGATGATTTTTAAGGTCCCATCCATCCCAAACCATTCCATGATCCCACCAGATTAAATGGAATAAATTAATTCCTTGCTCAGTTTTGAGACGGGGAAGAAAATCAGGGAATATCCCCCCATGCCTGGGACCAGATTAATCAGGATGGACATGATGAGCTCTAAAGTCTTTTCCAACCTAAAAAAAATTCCCAGATTCCGTGAATTTTGTAACAATTCCCACATGGAAATGTCCTGCACCAACTCTCCCCCGTTTATATGGGAAAAACCTCTTAAATATTGATTATAAATCAGAAATTACACACAATTCCCATTCAAAATATTCCTAAATCCTATCATGCCCTCCGCGTGGAATCCTAGAATATCCTGAGGTGGGAAGAATTCACAGGGATCAAGAAATTCCTGGTTCTTCCCAGGACAATCCCCCAAAAACCCCACCAGGTGCCATTGCCCAAACGTTTCGGTCTGATCCGTATTTTTTGAATATTAATTCTCTGGTTTAATGAGTAACTGATCACGAACCGACGGTGATTGGAGGCTGCAGGTGAAAAAATCATGGATTATTTTACAGGATATTGGAATAGGTGTGATTCCAGGATGGAAAAACACCCCTGTAAAATGTGGGGGGTTGTGACATCCAGCACAAGAATGAGACCGGAATTTGACAGGAATCCCAGTGACGGGGTCGGATCATCACCTCGGCAAAACTCGGGGGAAATCAATGACAAAAACCGGCAAAATTTGGATTGTTTGAGCGTGGGAACAGCCAGGGAATAGCCCACTGATCCTCAACTTTTGGACTGTGGAGTTTTAACGTGTGACCTGCAGAGGGGAGGGGATTTCAAGGCGAGTGGGGAAGGAATTTATGACAGAATAAGATTTTTGTCTTGGTGCAGGAAAACTCTGGGTGAGTTCTGTTGAGGTCTGGGCTGAGGGAGGGATCTGCTCTTCTCCAGCCACACTTTCCACAGCGACGGGAAAAGTGACTTGAAAAGTGATTTGAAACCCTTTTTTCAACACAGGAAAGACTCGGGGGCGGGGAAAAAAAATGCTTGGAGTGACAAGAAGAGGCAGAGGAGAAACTTCCTCATTTCTCCTCCTCGCCGCTCCTCATCCCAGCGCTGTCACCGCCGGGGATGTCCCGCACCTTCACCAGCTGCCTCTCCACCTGGTCCATCACCAGGTCCGGGGGCTGCCGGCGGTCTCGGCACTCCAGGTTATCCAACACCACCGCGTACGGCACCTCGGTGGCATCGAGCGCCCGCTCCAGCCGCAGCTTCTGCGCCGCCAGCAGCTGGGTCTCGGCGTCCAGCTCCATGATCTCCTTCTGCAGCTCCGTCCTCCAGAACTGGACGTCCTGCAGGCGCTGGCCCAGGGTGTTTTTGGAGTGTTGCTGGGCTCGCCGGGCGCCGGCGGCCGCTCGCTTGGCCAGGTGCTCGGCCTCGGCGCGGCCGCGCTCCGCCGCCTCGCCCACCGCCGACGCCTGGTAGAAGATGCCCGCGTTGCGGCGGTGCCACTCGGGCAGGTGGTACTTGGCGGTGCGTAAGCCGGCCACGGCCATGCCGCAGCAGGAGCGAGGCCTGTCGCTGCGGGCCACATCGCAGATATTGGTGGGCAGCGGGCAGGAGGGAAGGATCGGCGGCTGCGGCTCCTCGGGCGGCGTCTCCTCGGGCTGCGCCATGGCGGAGCCTCCGCCGCTCCCGCCCCGGCGTCCTCCCCTCACCACAGCAACCGAGGCGGGCCCGCCGCTTGATGGACAGCCGAGTGAACCAATCAGAGAGCGGATCCGCGCCTCAGCGCGGCGCTGATTGGTGGATGTGCTGTCTTCGCCCGCCCCCACGCGGCTCGTTGCCGTGGTGACGGCGGCCCGTTGCCGTGGTGACGGGGAAAGGCGGCTGAGGGAGGTGTCATGGCGGCCGGGGCTGCCCTCATGGAGGCGTAGGGAGGATTGAACGTGCCCAGAGGAGGGCAGCAAGATGGAGGGCTTGGAGCGCAAAGCTGTTGAAGAACGGCTGAGGGAGCTGGGGATGTTCAGCCTGGAAAAAAAAAAAAAGGAGGCTCAGGGGTGTCGGGATTTCATCCCAGTTGCCGCCGCTCGTGTTTCCCCTGGAGCCCAGAGAGCCCCCGCTGGTTTCAGGCCGCTCCGTTCAACACGTTTTCGCTCCTTGTTCCGCTTTTATTCCCAAATATCCGTTTTTGAGGCATCTCCCGTGACGCTGGTCCTGCCAGGGAAAAGGAAGTGGGAAAGGGGAAACGAAAGGGGAAGCGAAAGGATGGATTCATCCTCCTGGGGAGGGGAGAGGGACACACGTGTCCCCTCATCCTGATGTTTCTGTCCCCATCCCGGTGTTCCTGTGTCCTTCATCCTGCTTTTCCCGTGTCCCTCATCCTACTTTTCCCGTGTCCCTTCCCCTTTCCCTCTGTCCCTTCCCCTTTTCCCGTGTCCCTTCCGACTTTTCCTGTGTCCTTTCCCACTTTTCCTGTGTCCTTTCCCGGTTTTCTTGTGTCCCTCATCTCTGTTTTCCCATGTCTGTTATCCCACTTTTCCCGTGTCCCTCATCCCTGTTTTCCCGTGTCCCTGATCCCTGTTTTCCCATGTCCCTGATCCCTGTTTTCCCGTGTCCCTGATCCCCGTTTTCCCGTGTCCCTGATCCCAGTTTTCCCATGTCCTTTCCCTGTTTTCCCGTGTCCCTCATCCCCATTTTCCCATGTCCCTCATCCCTGTTTCCCCATGTCCCTGATCCCAGTTTTCCCGTGTCCCCGATCCCAGTTTTCCCGTGTCCCCGATCCCTGTTTTCCCTGCACACTCTCCCGCCGTGGGGAGCCGCTCGCCCACACCGCTCCGATTCCCCGTCTGGAGCAGGGAAAAAACAAAAAACCCTGGAGCGATCCCAATCCCAACATTCCCGGCTGGCTGCTCCCGCCGTGGAGGGACGGGAGGAGGAGGAGGGGGGTGAGACACATCCAAGGGAAATTTGGGATGAAGGAATGTGGCTGGAATTTTGGGATTAAGGCATGTGGCTGTGCCGCAGGGAGGAATCTCTGTCCGGGCTGGAGCGGGGTTTGAACCCGGGGATTTTATTCCCGGCATCTGGAGCGGGGGATTCTCCGGGATAAAGGGAAAACTTGCATGTGCTGGGATTTGGGGCGAGGCCGGGAAATTTGGGATTTGGGGAAGGAAGAAGGGAATTGTTAATATTCCATCCTGGCTCTGATCCCAGTGCTGTGCCTGGAGTTTTGTGGGATCAGGGCACTCCTGCATCCCGTGGCTCCAGGGGGAAAGGGGCACATTCCCAAATTCCCGGATTTTCGTCCCAGCGGGATGAGCCCAGGAGGCGGAGCAGGGTGTGTCCATGCCCTCGGATCCCATGGGAATGGCTGAATCCAGGGAATTTCCGCTGCTCCCATCCCAAAATCCATCCTCACAGGCCCACCCTGCTGATCCTGGGGTTTGAGGGAAGGCCACAATTCCTGGGAGCTCTTGGAATTCTCTCTCTGCTCCCATGGGGCTGGAAAAGAGCTGGAATCTGCAGGTGGCCAGGACAAGGTGACGGAATTCCTGGAATTCCTGGGAAGATCCAATGGGGAAAATCCACCTCCTCCCCTTCCCAGGCAGCTCTCCAGGAGAATGGAAACTGGGCTCCAAATTCCAGGCGTTTCTTGGGATGTGCTGGGAATTCCTGGATCAAACCAATTCCTTCTTTGCCATCCCTTGTTTTCCACTCAGAGAACATTCCTTGTTTTCCCTGCAGGGAACATTCCCTGTTTTCCAGACATGGAACATTCCTTGTTTTCAATACAGGGAAAAATCCTTGTTTTCCCACTCATGGAACATTCCTTATTTTCCCATTCATGGAACACTCCTTGTTTTCCCACTCAGGGAACATTCCTTGTTTTCCACTCAGAGAACATTCCTCATTTTCCCACTCAGGGAACATTCCTTGTTTTCATACAGGGAAAATTCCTTGTTTTCCACACATGGAACATTCCTTGTTTCCCATTCAGGGAACATTCCCTGTTTTCCACACATGGAACATTTCCCACTCCTGGAACATTCCTTGTTTTCCACTCAGAGAACATTCCTCATTTTCCCACTCGGGGAACATTCCTCGTTTTCCCACTCATGGAACACTCCTTGTTTTCCACTCAGAGAACATTCCTTATTTTCCCAGTTGGGGAACATTCTTTGTTTTCCATACAGGGACATTCCTTGTTTTCCATGCGGGGAACATTCCTCCTTTTCCCTACAGGGGAATATTCCTCATTTTCCATGCAGAGAACATTCCCTGTTTTCCCACTCAGGGAACATTCCTTATTTTCCCACTCGGGGAACATTCCTTGTTTTCCAAAGCAAATCCCTCTTTTGGGAGAGGCCCCACGGAAGAGCAGGAAGGGAACGGGAGCTTCCCTATAAAATATTCAGCGGCTGAGCTCGGCCGGAACCTCCTGAGGAATTTTGGGATGTGGGATAATGAGGCTTTGATGCTCTTCCCGCATTTCTGCCTCCTCCCGGCTCATCCTTTATTCATGTGCCCTTTCCATGACTTTTCGGGATGGCTTTTCCAGAAGGAGCTTTGGATCCCTTTGTTCCTGCTCCAGGAAGGGGAAAACACCGCTGGAAAAAAATGGGAGCAGGGAATTTCCTTCATGGGATTTGTTTGGATTGGATGGGATTAGGACAGGGACACTGGAATTCTTTCATCCCAGCCTTTGATTGAAAACGTTTTTATGGGAAAGAAGAGGGAATTCTTTTCCTCCCGGGATTTTCTGGAAAAGCTTTCCCATTCCAGGAGGAACCCAGAGGTTCCTGCTGCTCGGATCATTCCCAGCGTGGCTCATTTTTCCCTTTTCCATCTTTTTTTTTTTAACCCTCAAATCCCACTTTTTGGTGGGATTGACTCTGGAATGGCGAGGCCAGGATGATCCAGGATTGCTCCTGGAATGGTTTGGATCGGGAAGGGACCTTAAAGCTCATCCCATTCCAACCCCGACACTTCCCATTATCCCGGCGTGATCCAATCCTTGTCCAACCTTTCCTTGGACACTCCCAGGGAATCCAGGAGCAGCCACAGCTTCTCTGGGAATTCCAGCCCAGCCAGAAATTCCTTCCCAAGATCCCACTTATCCCTATTCCCCCTTTTTCCTGTCGTTCCATACCCTTGGGAATATTCCCTTTCCATCTTTCCTGGACCTTTCAATCCTTCCCACTCAGGATTTTCCAGCCTGAGGCGATTTTATCCCGTTTTATTTTCGCACCAGGAATTCACGCTTGGAATGAAAAGCGGGAAATCCGGGAGAGCGGGAACACCGGGAATTCAATCCGGGGAGGGGGAAAAGCGGGATAAGGAGCAGAGAGTGGGAGAGATTCCAGCGGGAGTGAGGTCGGCGGGAATCCTCGGCAGGAAAACCCGCGCGGTTCCCATGGAAACGCCCAGCCAGCATTTCACACTCCACCAGTTTCAAGTCGGCATTCCATANAAAAAAAAAAAAAAAACCAGGAAAAACCCAGGGAGGGAATCCTGAGGGAACCCCTCCGGCACTTTTATTTTTCCTTCCTGGAATGCTTGGATAAATAGGAATATTCGGGAATGGAGCAAAATTCCAAGGAGTTGCTCTCAATTCTGACACTTCCGGGTGATTTTCCAGCATTCCAGAGGGTTTGGAATTCTTTTGCCGTGGGATAATCAGTGGCACAAGGAGCTCGTTGGAAATTAAAGGATTTTTAGGGGATAAATGAAAGAAAATTCCAGCCTCTGGATCGTTCCCAGAGATCTGGTCCTATCCGGGCTTTTAGAGCCAAAGCCTGGCTTTGCAAGGCCGGGCGTTAGAGACAGGGCCGGGTTTAACAAAGCCGGGCCATTACAGACTAGGCCGGGCCCTTAAAGACAAGGCCGGGTCTAACAAAGCCGCGCCATTAGAGAAACAACCCGGCCCTTAGAGACAAGGCCGGGCCCTCAGAGCCAAAATCGGCCCTTAGAGACAAGGCCGGGCTTTACAAAGCCAGCCATTAGAGACAAGGCCGGGCTCTTAAAGACAAGGCCGGGCTTTAGAAAGCCGGGCCATTAGAGACAAAGCCGGGCTTTACAAAGCCGGGCCATTAGAGACAAAGCCAGACCTAAGAGATAAATCCGGGATTTACAACGCTGGGCCTTTAGAGCCAAAGCCGGGCCTACAGACCAATCCAGGCTTTTAGAGCCTAGGCCGGGCTTTTAGAGGCCTCCCATGAATGTTTTAGGCCGGAGCAGCTCAGGGAGGAGCTGCAGGGATGGGAGACGCTCCAGAGGGAATTTTCCGGAATCTTCCAGCTGGATTTGCTGGGATGAGCTGGGATCCTCCGGGGTTTCCTTCCCTCAGGGAAAGCTCTGGGATGGGAAATGTTTTCTCCTCTGGGCTTGGGATCAGCCACGACACCATTCCCGTGTGGGATGGAGGTTCCCAGTTTTCCTGGGTTTTTGTGGATTTCTGAGGGAATTCCCAACTCTGCAGCCTCTCAGGAGGCTTAGGGTATTCCTGGTGATCCCAGAAATCCTGAGAGATCCCAGAAGTCCTGAGAGATCCCAAAAATCCTGAGTGATCCCACAAATCTTGAGAGATCCCACATATCCTGAGTGATCCCACAAATCCTGAGCGATCCCAAACTTCTCCCACCTGGATCTAAAATATTCCCAATCCACTCCAGTGTGTCCTGCTGCTCTTTCCTTCCAGGATCATCAAATCCCGGGATCATCGAATCCCAGGAAAGTTTGGGATGGGAAGGATTTTAAAGCTCATCCAATTCCATAGGCAGGGACACTTTTCCCTATCCCAAATTTTCCCAAGCCTTATCCAACCTTGGAGACTGGCAGGGATGGGAATTCTCTGGAATATCCCCGCCCATCCCAAATCCTGGGATGCTGATCCCATAAAAACTGCTCCAGCGAAAGAACTTTGAGGGCCAGGAAGGTTTTTCCCAGGATTTGTGAGGCAGGAAAACTCTGGGAATGTTTGGGAGTTGTTGTTGTTGGCCTGAGGTGAGGTTGGATTTTGAGGAGGAAAAGTTTCCTCCTCTTCCCAAAATTCCCCTCTCCGGGTCTGGGATCAGGATCGGGCGGGAAAGAAATTGGGGAGACAAAAATCATTGGTGATCGAAAAAAAAAAAAAAAATCCCAAAAGAAATCGAATTTTAGGGAAAATTCAGGAAGGGAATGGGATAAAGATGGAGCAGAATCTGGGAATACTCATTCCTGGAGTAGTCCAGGGAGGTTGGAGATTCCCAGCTGGATTTATCCAACCCTGCTGCTGCTCCAGGATGGGAAATCCCAAAATCTCTGGGATTTCAGGGACATGAACCATGGAAACGCAGAAAAAACGGGAGGGAAAAAGCTGGAAAAACGAGTATTCCTTAAAAACATCTCTTTTCCTTCTTTTATCCCACCTGGGGATAACAACTGGAGCATTTGGAATAAAATCTGGGAATTCTGGACGATCCCAGAGCGGGATGGGCAGGACTGGAGAGGGAAATCTGGGAATGGGAGATCAATTGAATGTTTTGCCCTCGATATTTGGAATACTTAGGAATATTTTGGGATATTTGGGAATATTTTGGAATGTTTAGAAATATTTTGGGATATTTAGGAATATTTTGGGATATTTAGGAATATTTTGGAATGTTTTTCGGATATTTTGGGATATTTGGGGATACTTGGGAATATTTAGGGATATTTTGGGATTTTTTTGGATATTTTTGGGATATTTTTGGGATATTTTGGAATATTCGGGAATTTTCTCTCGGTGTCTCCATGAGACCACAGCAGGGATAGGAAGGAGCTGGAAATTCCAGGAAAAGGGGATGAGGAGAATTTCCAGCAGCACCAGGAATTCCAGAGGCCCTCAGAGCTGGGGCCGCGTCTCCTCGTTTCTATCCCAAAAAAAATTCCGGGATAATCTGGCCAAGAACGGAGCTTGCGGAGCTCTCACCTCATTTTTTGGGATCACCAAACGGTTTGGGCTCCTTTGACCCTTCCTGCTCCCGGTTTTTAGAGGCCAGATAAGGAGCTCATCCCAATTATCCGCGGAAAAGATGATTTCTCATTTTTCCCACTTTATTCCTTCCTTCTTATCCCAAAAAAATTTGATCGTCCAGGCCAGGAGGCCGAGGAATTTCCCGGATAACAAAGATAAATTAAATTACTTTATTCCCCCCTCTGGCCCAAGGAGGTGAAAATCCTCCCTGAACTCATCCCTGAGGATTATCAGGAATAAACTCCGGCTTTTCCAAGGTTTTTAACCCGGCCCAAAGGTTCCCCGACCTCGTTCCGGGCTGAAAATTCCCATCGGAAAAGCGCTGAGCTTCCCAAAAAAATGATCGCGGCTCGGCAGCGGAATCCTGGGAATCGGGAGGGGGAATTTCGGGAATGCAAAGTTTGGATGAGGGAAGGAACTTTGCGGGGAATATTCAGGGAGTGCGGGTGGTTCCATTCCCGTTATTCCCAATATCCAACATTCCCTTAAAAATGGATTTCCTGGGAAACGCCAGGAAGGAAATTTCCCTCTCCTGGTTTTCCCACGTTTCATGAAATCCCTGGGATGGTTTGGGTGGGAAATTTCATTCCGAATCCCAAACTGATCCAAATCCCGCCCAACCTGACCTTGGATTTTTCCAGGGATGGGGAATTTCCAACTCCTCTGGAAAACAGGGAATTAGAACCGTTCCTGTCGTGGCTCTCCCACTTGGATAAATCCCAGAAATCCACACTTTTCCCCTCATTTATTTCAGGGATGGGGTGATCCTGAGGGAAGCGGAGAATTCCAGGGATTTGGATGAGCAGGATCCAACCTGCTCCAAAGGAAATCCGGGAGCTCATTCCCTGCTCCTGAGGAGGAAATTCCCGGGAGGATCTGATCCTATCCAAGGATTTTCCCATATTTGAAGGGCAGCCCTAAATCCTTCCCGGGATGGGATTTTTCCCGGTTTTTCCCGGGAAAAGAGGCGGCCAGCAGAGGGCACGCGATCTATGGAGATGGGATCCCGCTCCCGGCTCTTCCCAAACCCCTTCGCCCAAAAGGACAAATGGAGGAAAGAAACGAAATTCCCGAGGTTGGGAAGCGTCGGGAATGGGATCCGGGATCCACCAGAACTTCCCGGAGTTTGGGATGTGATTAAGGAGCAGAAATCCCTGGATGCGCCTTCCCAGGGATTTGGGATCCCTCAGAACTTCCTGGAGTTTGGACCTTAAGGATCATAAATCCCTGGATGTTCCTTCCCACGGATCTCCGATCCCTCAGAGCAGCCAGGAGTTTGGGATGTGGTGAAGGATCAGAAATTCCCGGCTGTTCCCTGCCAGGCCGGGTGGGAATGCCACAAATCCCAATAAAACCAGCAGAGCATTCGAGGATCCAGGAGTGATCCATAAAAGAAAAAAAAATCCTGGAAATCGCGGATGTGAGTCCCAGAGCAGGAGCAAACCCTGGATGTTGTTCCCTGGTGCCTCTGGAATGAGGTTTGTCCTTCCTGATCCATCCTCGGCCAGAACATTCCCTGCTCCAGCCCCAAACCTCAGCAGGGATGCGAATTCCCCTCTGGATGCGCCGCCTGATCTTGGATTTGACTTTGAGGCTGGAAGGGGAAGAACCCCAAACAATTTCTGGGATGGGGAAGGGAATCGGGAGATCCACAGATCCCAAATTCAACTGTTCCTCCTAAAACATCCCGAATTTATTCATCCCGACATTTCCTGGATGTTCCTCCAACACATCCAGCTCTCCGTCAGCATCCTGGATAATGAATTAAGGAATTTGCAGCAATTCCAATGGTTTTGGAATCCCCTTGGATTTGGGATTTGGTGGCACCAAGGGGGAAGGGAAGCAGGGATTGCGCTGGAGATCCCACACTTTTCTCCCAGCTAATTAGGACAAATCCCAAATTCCAGAGGGAAGATGTGGCTGGGAGTCGGTGGAGCTCTTCCGGAGTTTCCCACTCCAGAATTCTCCGGCTCAGGATAAAGGAGGGACTTTTAGTGGGAAACAGGAGATGGAGTGAAATGGGAATGGGGAGAAGGAGGGGCCGAGCCATGCCTCGATCCCATCCCAAAGGCAGGAGTAAAATTCCTGGGTTTTCAGCGGGGTGTCAGGAGAGCGGGATGCTCCCGGGAGTGCTGAATCCATCCCCAAATCCATCCCCAAATCCATCCCCAAACCATCCCCAAACCCATCCCCACATCCATTCCCACATCCATCCCCAAATCCATCCTCAATCCATCCCAAATCCATCCCTAAATCCATCCCCAATCCATCTCTCAGTCCATCCCCAAATCCATCCCAAATCCCTCCCCAAATCCATCCCCAAACCATCCCCAAATCCATCCCAAATCCATCCCCAATCCATCCCAAATCCATCCCCAATCCATCCCAAATCCATCTCCCAATCCATCCCCAAACCATCCCCAAATCTATCCCCAAATCCATCCCCAAATCCATCCCCAAATCCATCCCCAAACCATCCCCAAGCCATCCCCAAATCCATCCCAAATCCATCCCAAATCCATCCCCAAATCCATCCCTCAATCCATCCCCAATCCATCCCCAAATCCATCTCCCAATCCATCCCAAATCCATCCCCAAATCCATCCTTGGAGGTGCCGTGGTTGTGGAAAGGATCCCACATTTTCCTGCCATGAGGATTGATTCCCTCCCGTCATTCCTGAGGATCCCACAAGGAATTGGGAGGAGCAGGGCAGGTCCTGCTCTGTTTATTCCAGAGTTAATTCCTTTGAGTCGGAATTAATTAAAATGGATTTTTTTTTTCCCACCTGGACACCTTCCACTATTCCAGGGAAAAACCCCACCTTGAACAATTCCAGGGATGTGGCGGGAGCAAGGATCCTCCTCATCGTTCTGGAATTCTCTTTTCCAGAGTCAGGAAACCCCAAAAGTTTGGGAAACAATGCGGCTGAGATCCCCCTGTGTGAGCTGGAAACCCCAAATCCTCCAGAATTCCCACAAAGTCACCCTGATTTTCATGGAAAACATTGGCAGAAAGGGCAGGAAACAGAGGGAATCCAACCCCAGGGAAGGGATTCCAGCGGAATTCAACTGGAAGGAGATCCTGGTGATTCCCATTTTCCCATGTGCTTCACCCCAGATCCCTCCTGTCCAGGTTGGGATCCCTCAGCTCCACGTTGGATCATCCTGCGGTGAATTTTTGGGAATGTTTGGATTCCATCCTCGAGGTCTTCTCCATTCCTCTCTCTTCTGCTTTGTCCCTTTGTATCCCGCACTGAAATCGCCACACCCTGTTCATCCCAACCTGGGAACATCCCAGAAATCCCTGGAATTACCGACGGGATCGCTGCTCTTTAGGAGCCCCATTAGGCTCAGCTTTGGGAGCCGCCCCGAGCTCTCTTCCCGACCCATTCCCAGTTATTACCCGGGAAGAAAACACCGGGAGCCGCAAATGGAATGTGCTGCTGGATAATGAGCTCCTGAAAACATTCCAGGGGACGGGAACCCGTCCAGCCCCGGATTGAAATCCCATCCCCGCACCCCAGAAAACCCACAGAATTCCAAGGAATTCCATAGGAATAAAACTTCCCGAGAGGAGCGGAAGGGCCGGGGTCCTGCCAGGACTTTCCCTGAGCTGTTTCTCGGGATCCTTGGGAGTTTCTTGGGATCCTTGGGAGTCAAACCCTGGAGCGGCTGAGCTGCCACCTTAGAGCCGAGCTTAAAGCCAAGCTTAGAGCCGAGCTTAGAGCCGAGCTTAGTCCTGAAACCGCTCCTACCTCCAACCTGGGCTGGCACAGGGGCTGGAGGGCGGATCCCCCTTTTTTTGGGGGGCGGGGGCTCCATCTCCCATTTTTTAGGGATTCACCCCCCCTCCCCTTTTTTTTTTTTTTTGGGATCAGCCCCTCTCGGAGGTGCCGGAGCCGAACCCAAACCGCGCCTCCCGCTCCGATCCCTCCCGGGGATGTTTGGGGAGGGTCCCCCACCCATGGGTGCCCCTCCCCACCCCCGGGGCCCGGACAAAGGCGGGGGAGGGGGCGGTGGTGCGGGGCTGCCCCGGCGGCTCCTCCCGGCCCCCGCCCCCGCCGCCGCCCCTCTGCCCTCCCCTCGCTCTCCCTCCTCCCCCGGTAAATCCGAAGTTTCCTGTTGGGCACTGGGCGAAGCTCGGCGGAGCTGCCTCCTCCTCCTCCTCCTCCTCTTCTCCTCCTCCTCTCCTCCTCCTCCTCCTCCTGCTCGCTGCTTGGGATTTACCGTCGGGAGAGGCTCGGGAAGGGCCCCCGCCACCACCTCCTCCTCCTCCTCCTCCTCCTCCTCCTGCTGCTGCTCTTCCTCCTCCTCCTCCTCCTCCTCCTCTCCCCAGCCTTCCTCCATCCTCCATCCCCGCGGGCGGGCGCCGCACGCCGAGCCCCAACCCCTCCCTCCCCTCTCCCCCCCTCCTCTCCCCGCTGGATTTTGGGGGTGTCACCGTGCCCGGGGTGGGGGGTGACTCGGCCACCCCCCGCCAGCCGCGATTGTCGCCGGTCCCATGTGAGCTGCACGGCACGGCTATGCCCCTGGGGACACCGCGCTCCGCCCAGCTGAGGTAGGACACCCCTCCAGAACCCACCGCCTGTCCCCTCCCCAAAAAAAATCACCCCCCGGGAGGCTCCTCCGAGGGGTCCCCGAAGGGGTTTGGGGGCACCCCCGGCTGGCCGCGGGGGGCGGCAGCGGCCGCGCCCGGGCGGAGGCTCGACCTCCCTCCGCCCGCCTTTGTTGTGGCTGGAGGAGCGGCGGGACCCGGCGGAGCATCCCCGGGGAGGAGCGGCCGGGGACGGGGCCCGGCGCTGACCCGCCGCCCTCGCCCCGCAGGTGCCGCCGGCCGTGACCATGAGCTCCGGCGAGAGCCGGGAGCCGCCGCCGCGCCCGGCCGAGGTGCGGGTGCCCATCGCGGCGCTGCCGGCTCCGCGCCGCCCCGCCGAGCGGCCGCCCCAGGATGCCGCCGCCGGCTCCGGCTCCGCTTCCAGCAGCGGCTCTCCCGGCCGAGATCCGCCCGCCGAGCTGGGCTCCGAGGAGGAGGAGGAGCAGGTGCCTTACCCGGCGCTGGCACCCACCGCCTTCTTCTGCCTCAAGCAAACCACCCGCCCGCGCAGCTGGTGCCTCAGGCTGGTCTGTAATCCATATCCTTTCCCTCGGGACACCCGCGACACCCCCTGCGACACCCCCCGGGACATCGCGACAACCCCCCCGGGATCGTCCCCTCGGCCGGAGCATCCCGGCGGAGGGAGCGGCGCCCGGGGATGCCCCGCAGGCAGCGGCGTGTCCTCGCTGTGTCCCCAACCCCGGCTCCACGAGGGGACAAGGGGGGATCGCTGACAGCGGAGACGCGCGGGGAGCGTGTCCCCGCTGTCCCCGCCGTGTGTCCCCCGCCTTGGGGACACGCCAAGGTCCCGCAGCGGCTCCGCGCGAGTGTCCGGGACGGGCAGGACGGAGCCGCTCAAAGCTGGGGGGGGATCGGAGCCTCGGCCCCCCGCCAAATTCCCAGCGGGAAAAATTTAAAAAAAAAAAGAAAAAAATCCCTCAACTCCACTGGCGGCTGGCCGGGGTGTGGGGGAATCATCGGAATTCCAAAGGCGACCTTGATTTTCTTGGAATGCCNGGGGGGGGGGGGAGGCGGCAGCCCCTCCGCTGTTTATATAAGAGCCGCGAGTGCCCGGGAGCTTTCCCGACGGGGGGGAAAACATGGAGCGGGAGTTGCTCGGGGAAAGAAAAGCGCATTCCCCAAAAAGTCCCCTCCGCTTTTGTTCTGCTGCAACTTGCGGGCGAGGAAAGGGAACAGCGAATCCCTTAAACCTCCGCCGTTCCCCGCTGTCCTTTCCTGGCTTTAGGAATGTTAAATAATCATCCTAGCAGCGGGTTGGGGTTTTTTTTTT
>VZDJ01000076.1:11933867-11944386 GCA_008694505.1 Cyanoderma ruficeps | reverse complement strand
TTCCCAATTCCCAATTCCCACCCCTAAAATTCACGGATCCCAGCAGACAAACAACCCAAACATCATTTTGGGATGATCCCAGTGGGATTTTCCCTCAAATCCGGGTGGATTTTCCCTGCTGGGCTTGGAATTTCCTGTGGTTTTTTTGGTTTGTTTTTTTTTTTAATCCACCTAAAATCGGGATCAAACTTCCTCATTTTCCCTGGGATTGGATCGTCTGTTTATTCCTGGCGGAGTTTTGTGCTGCTCCCGTCGGGGATTTGGGATTTCGCTGCCTGGGATAGGAGGGGAGTTACTCCAGGGTTATTCCATGATCCCACCTCGGAGTTAATTCCAGAACTTCCTTTTCCTGAAGCGGCGAGGGAAGGGAATTTGAGGGTGGTGACCTCCCTGGAAATCCGGGAACGCTCACTCCGGAGCGATCTGGGAAACTTTGACAAAAAGCAGCTGGAAAAGACAATTTTCCCTCTTATTTTCCCCGGATAAAACTCCGCTCCGGGCACGGTGGCGGGAGCAGGGATTTGGCAGTGGATGAAACCCTCGGCTCCGGGATCTCATTTTCCCTCTTTCCACGGACAGATGGGAATTGTGTGAGCTCACAATGCTCCCAGTATTTGCCTGGAGATTTTTTTGTTTTTTTTCTCTCCCAGAAAATCCAGAGGAACGGGATAGATCTCCAGATAACGGGATTTGTGTATGTGCAGATATTCCAGGCGGGAATTCCAGCTGCTCCCGACCCCTTCCCTCCATCCTGGCAGGGAGGATTTGCCCTGATATCCAAAAAATCCTGGGAGATCTTGCTGGAAGCAGGAGCCGCCGTAGGGATTTTTTTGGGATATCAGGGAGATTCGAGAACAGGGAGAGTCAGGAATTGGGAAAACTCGGGAATCGTTCCCAAGGGATGGATGTGACAAGCAGGGATATTTCGGGAAGAGCATCCCCTGGGATCCCTCTGGAGCTCCTTGTACCCAAACTCTTCGTTCCCCTCTGGGCCTGTTGGTGTTTGTTTGGATTTTCCTGCCGTCCCCGGGAATTCCCGGGGGATTTGGGATGGGAACACAGGTGTTTCCATGGATTTCTGCTCCCGTCTCCCAGGATGTGCAGCCAGGGAGGAACTGACACCTCCTTTCTCGGGAATGACAGGGAGACAGAGCAAAATCTGGGATTTGGCGCCACGAGGGGGAATTCTTCGGCTCAGCTCGGCTGGGATGGGGCTGTTCAATCCCAAATCCCGACCCCAAATCCATCTCCAGCTTCCCTTGGGACAGAGCTGAGGCAGGATCGTCCCCGCTGGAGCCACTTAAAGCCCGAGTTTAAGCCAGGCTTAACCCCGTGTTTCCCGGGAATCGGGGAGAGCCGGGAAATCAGGGAGTTGGGAACAGGGAGATTTGGGAATGGGGAGATTTGGAATCAGGGAGACTCGGGGATCAGGGAGATTTGGGAATCAGGGAGATTCAAGAACAGGAAGGGTCAGGAATCAGGGAGTTGGGAACAGGGAGATTCAAGAATCAGGGAGATTTGGGAACAGGGACACTCGGGAATCAGGGAAATTTGGGAATCAGGGAGTCAGGAATCAGGGAGATTTGGGAATCAGGATGATTTGGGAACAACAGAGGGACTCGGGAATCAGGGAAATTTGGAGATAGGGAGAGTCAGGAATCAGGGAGATTTGGGAATCAGGGAGTCAGGAATCAGGCAGATTTGGGATTCAGGATGATTTGGGAACAGAAGGACTCAGGAATCAGGGAGATTTGGGAACAGGGAGACTGAGGAATCAGAGATTTGGGAATGGGGAGACTCAGGAATCAGAGATTTGGGAATGGGGAGATTTGGGAATGGGGAGAGTCAGGAATCAGGGAGATTTGGGAACAGGGAAACTCAGGAATCAGAGATTTGGGAACAGGGAGAGTCAGGAATCAGAGATTTGGGAATGGGGAGATTTGGGGATCAGGGAAACGCTCCTGGCCCGGCAGCGTGTCCCGCTCCCGCTCCCGCTGGACGTTCCCCAGGATTCCTGCCCCTTCCCGCGGCTCCTGGAGCGATCCCGCGCCAGCAGTGCCCGCTGCCCCAGACATCCCGGCCTCTGTCCGCCCGGGAATGCTGCACCACGATCCCTAAAAAGCCTCCGGGGCCGCGGCTGCCAGGAGGGATGAGCTCCACCCGCCTGCTGATCCCGCGGCCTTGGTTTCTCTGGAATTCTGGGATGTGCTGCCCTTTCCAGAGGCTTGGGAAGCCGAGAGCTTTTCCCAAAGTTCTGGGTTTTTTTCACCAGGAGCTTTTCCCGAGCTCCTTTGGGCTGGATGTTGGGAAAAACTTGGGTTTTTTCCCACGGAAGTTCTCGCTGGTCCATAAATATTCCCGGGAATGGGATCACTCCGGGTTGGAAGAAACCTGGAGAAATGTGGAATTATCTGGGATGACCTCAATGCCCGGATTTAAATCCTGGTGGCTCCGTGGATTTCCAGGTGCTGTTTGCAGAGGGCTGGAGAAGTTTGGGATAAGGGCAGGAATGAGGGAATTCCCACCCAAGGGGAGGGGCCGCTTTCCCTTTGGAATGGCTGGAATTGCTCCATCCCAGTTCCCAAACTCCCAGATCCAGCAGCTCCTCCTGGAATTCTGACCCTGGAATATTCCCCTCGGCTGCCACAGTTACACCCAAATCCTTCGGATCTGATCCAGGTATCCCAGATTTTCTAGCAGTGGGGCTTTTTGGGATCAGTGCTTGGGATTTGAGCATTTTCCACTTTCCTTCCCGGTGTCCTGGAGCATTCCTGGTGTCCCAGATTGGAGCATCCCTTTTATCCCAGAGCATTCCTGGATTCCCAGGAAACCCCTTTTATCCCAGAGCATTCCTGGATTCCCAGGAAATCCCTTTAATCCCAGAGCATTCCTGGATTCCCAGAGCATTCCTGGATTCCCAGGAAACCCCTTTTATCCCACAGCATTCCCAGTGTCCCAGACCAGGCTCGGACAGAAATCCCAATCCCAATAAAACTTCTCCAGAACGCTTCATATTCCCAGCACTGCCTAATTCCTTGAATTCTGTAGGAAAAAATCTTAGGAGCGGAGTTGGGTTTGGCTCTGATGTGGGAAACTTGGGATTTGGGAAAGGTTTTGGAATTCCAGAGGTTTAATTTGGAGGGAAAAGCTGTGGAATAGGAGGAGAAGGAAATGAGGAAAACTTTTCCAGCTGAGCTCAGCACAAATCCCACGGGTTGAATCCTGCCTGGAATTTTGGGGGATGGAAAGAGGCATAAAAGTAGGGAAGGGACAGAATTTCCCAGGAATCCCTTCAATTCCAGTTGGGAACAAGAGGTGACGATGGAAAAAAAAAGTTCAACTGGGCAGGAAAAACGGGAATATTTTAATAAATATTTTAATATTCCCTGTGCTGCCTGATCCCAGAGCGTGGAATTTCCAGGGAATTTCCCTTTAGCAGCTCCCAACGGAATTCTGCTCCAATTCTTCCCTCATTCCCAGGAATTCTGCAGTGAATTTTCCATGTTTTTATCCAAACTCCATTTCCTTCCCTGCCTTTTCCGAGTCAGATTCCCACCTTTGCTCTCCCGCCTGACCTGGGATATCCACGGGACAACTGGATTCCCTGGAAGTGCTGGAAGAATTCCCACCAGGGGATTTTCCAGGAGTGTTTTGTGTTTCCTGGGAATGCCAGGAGGGAATTCCAAACCGGAGTTTGGATCTCGTCCTCCTTCATCTCCCTTTTCCCATCTTTTCCACATCCTGCTCCTCTTGGAACACCTTTCCCAAACCAGTTTTGGGTTTTTTTNTTTCCCAAACCAGTTTTGTTTTTTTTTTTTTTTGGGGGTTAGGAGGGAATTCCCAGTTCGAATCCAGGGAGAACAAATTCATCCCAGGAATTGGGATTTGGCAGGACATGAGGGGACGGGAGGGGAGAAAACCACGGAATATTTTCCTTTTCCTCAGTTTTCATGGGAAAAAAAAAAAAATCTCATTTTTCCCTTTGCAAGCAGCTCTCAGACCATGAAAAAAAAAAGGGAATTATCCCTAAAATCCTCATTTTATTTAAAATCCCAGTTGGAAAAGGTGACCTGGGGAGACGAGTGGGAATTTGGGTGCCGTTCCCTCATCCGCGCGCATTCCCTGCGAAATTCCCCAAGGATTTTCCACCCCACGCCCGGGAAAAGTTGGTTTAGGTTTGGGGTTGGGGATTTTTTTTTGGGATTGGGGTGGGGTGGGGAGAAGGAAAGGAGGAATTAATGAGCTTGGAGCCGTTGCCATGGCGACCTGTTGCTAATGGATCTCTGGGGTTCCCTCTCCACCTCCAGCCGCTTTTCCTGGGAATATCATTCCCATGGCAACGGATGGCGCCGATCCCTCCCGGGCCACCGCCTCGGAAGGCCACCAAAAGCTCCTTTTCCCACCAGCCCGGGAATTTTTAATGGGAAAAAATAGGAAAAATAAAAAATTCCTGCTGCTCCTCCAGAGAGTTCTTTTTGGAATGCTTGGAGCAAAAAAAAAAAAAATTCCCAACTTGATCCCGGCTTTNTTCCCCACTTGATCCCCTTTTTTTTTTTTTTTTTGAGGAGTTTTTCATCCCAAATCCAGCCTGAGCCTCCCGTGAGCTGTTTGCTGCCTCCTCTTCCTCGCCCTCCCCTTGAGCTGGGAATTTTGGGAGAAAAGCCTGGGAAAAGTGTGAATTTTCTGGCGGGATAATGAGGAACAAGGAGATCCCCTTGACCTTGGAATTTTGGGAGAAGAACCTGGGAAAAGTGGGAATTTTGTAGTGAGATAATGAGGCACGAGGGAATTATTGACCCCCTTGACCTTGGAATTTTGGGGAGAAAAACTCAGGAAAAGTGGAAATCTTGTGGCAGGATAATGAGGAACAAGGAGATCCCCTTGACCTTGGAATTTTGGGAGAAAACCCTGGGAAAAGTGGGAATTTTGTGGCAGGATAATGAGGCATGAGGGGATTATTGATCCCCTTGACCTTGGAATTTTGGGAGTAAAGCCTGGGAAAAGTGGGAATTTTGTGGTGGAATAATGAGGAATAAAGGGATCCCCTTGACCTTGGAATTTTGGGAGTAAAGCCTGGGAAAAGTGGGAATTTTGTGGTGGGATAATGAGGCACAGGGGGAACTGCTCAGAATTGTTCATTCCTTTGAAAAGCTCCCCCTTCCTGCCTTGGCTTTCCGTTGCCTTTGGAAGATTCCCTCAAATCCCTGCCTCCCTCTTCCCAATCCAAACGGATTTGGACCCAAATGGATTTCCTTGGACGAGCAGCACTCCGAGGAGCTGCTTTTCCAAGGAAAGTTGGGTTTGTTCCTCTTTCAGTCCAGGGAAGGCCGCTCGGAGTCGTTATCCAAAATTTTCCCATCCCGCGGCCATCTCCGGTGGATTCCTTGTTTTCCAAAGGCTTCTCCCGCATTCCAGGGAACCTGGAATGTTTTGGATCTTAATTTATTTCGTTTATCTCCAGAGGTCCTGGAGTTCAAACGCTTTTCCAGCTTTTCCAGAGCCTTTCCAGCGGCTCCGCCTTGATCCACCAGGCAGGATCAGCACTATCCCAACTATCCCAATTTTTTAGGGGATTTACAACCCAACCCTTCCGTGCTGTAAATCCCTAAAAAATCCCAATGCTCTTCCTTTTCCCCCCCAAAAAATTATCCCTGGATCTCCCCTCCCAGCCGGTGTGGCCTCGCCGTTTTCCGTGCCGGATTTCCGGAGAGGAAAGGTTGGATTTGAGGGAGATTTATGGATTCTGGCAGTTTTTTCCAAGGATGTTCCGGCATCCTTGACCTTGGAGGAGAAGCCGGGCAGCGCTGCAGGTTCCCGCTTGGCTCCGATTCCCAGCCTGTCAATCCCGAAAATGCTGACACGTTGGGATTTGAGCGGAGCGTTAAAAATCCGGGATAATTACCTTGGAATTGGATCGTTCCATGGGAAAGGTTCACAGCTGCTCCTTCCTAATCCGCGGGGCCGGTTTAGGCTTTATTCCCTATTTCCTCTGGGATTGTTTAAAGGGGAAAATAAATTGGCTCCGTTAAAAAAGAAGAAAAAAAAAGATGGAATTATTATGATGGAATTATTATGGAATTATTGCTTTTCCAGCGAATCCGGGCCCTGATTAAATCCTTCCGTGGTGGGAAAAAAGAATAAAAAAAAATCCTTCCAATTACTGGAGAAGGAATTTCTTCCCAAGCAAAGCTTAAGTGGTCACCCTCGGCTAAATTCCACCTTTTATCAATTTAATTGGAAAACGTTCATTCCATGAAATAATCTGGGAATGCTGGGAAGGAATCGCCAGTTGCCAGGACAACCCATCTCTCCCTGGCTCCCTTTTTAATCCTGATTTTTCCTCCCCCCCCCATTCCCTCCCTTTCCTTTCTCCAATGTCACTTTGGATCACATCATCCTGACGGGAGATTTCATTATTTGGGAATTCAGGCGGCCTGCGCTGAACGGCAAGAGGGATTTTTTTTTTGGGAAGTTAATGGAATTTAGGGAGATCTTCTTGTGTCCGTGCCTGTCCTCCACGGAAGGGCGCGAGGAGAAGCGGGAATGGTGGGGAAAGCTGGAAAATCGGTGGAAGCAAACAGCACCCTGATCCCAACAGCTCATTCCAGCGGATTCCAGCTGGGAATGTCCTTGAATCCAAGTTGGATTTGTGATGCGGGACACAGTGTGAGCTCTGTGGGATCTGTGGGATCAGTGAGATCCATGGGATCCATGGGATCCGTGAGCTCCATGGGATTTGTGAGGTCCGTGAGCGCCATGTGATCCATGAGCTCCATGGGATCCGTGGGATCCGTGAGCTCCATGGGATCCGTGAGCTCCATGGGATCCATGAGTTCCATGGGATCTGTGGTATCCGTGAGCTCCATGGGATCCGTGGGATCCGTGAGCTCCATGGGATCTATGGGATCTGTGGGATCCATGAGTTCCATGGGATCTGTGGGATCCGTGAGCTCCATGGGATCTATGGGATGCATGAGCTCCATGGGATCCGTGGGATCCATGAGTTCCATGGGATTGGTGGGATTTGTGAGCTCCATGGGATCTATGGGATCCATGAGCTCCATGGGATCCATGAGTTTCTACTCAGCAAAATTCCAGTGGCAGAATGAGGGTGGCTCAAAGTCTTCCAGATCCAGGATTTTCCTGGAAAACCACTTCCCTCTCTCCCATCCTTTCTCCCTCCTGCAGAAATAATCAGGAATTCAGGTCAGGGTGGAATTTTGGTTCATTAAGAAGGAAATAATTCCAGAGGAAGTCATGGACACGAGGCTGGATGTGACCTCAAAGGGAAGAGTTGGTGGCAGGTCCGTCCACGTTCCGTAGGAATGGATTGGACACTGGGAAAAGGGGCCCTGGCAAAGATCCAAAGCCTCCAGGGCAGCCTCGACCAGAAATCCCTGGATTCGATCATTCCAAGGAAACCCTTGGCTCAGTGTCCCAAGGGTTTGTCCCATGGCTGCGTTGAAAATCCAAGGACAGGATTCCACTGTCCCATTTTTTTCCGCTGGAAAAAAACGGGGAAAAGCTCTGAAATACGTCCGGGAATGGGGCAGCAGTGATTTCCAGGGAGATCATTTCGGAGTTGGATTTGGGGGCTGTTCCCGCATTGTCCCACAAATCCCAGAGCGCTGCCGGCCCGGGCGTTGGAATTTTGGGGGGGGAATAGGATGATGATGTGGAATTTTTGGGAATAAACACCCGACTTCAGACATTAGCCTGGACAAAAAAAAAAAGCCTCAAAAAGAAGGTTATTCCTAAAAAAAAAAAAAAATCTTGGATTACTCGGAAGCCGCTGCAATCCCAGCCTGCTGTGAGCGCCGAGCTCCGGAGGGGATAAATCCATTCATCCCAGCCCCGTCCCTGATCCATTATTTATGGCCCAACATTTGCTCTGGAAAACATCTCCGCGCGTTCGCTGCCAGAACCTTTGGATCCCGCGGGATTCTCCCTGTTTAATGAGTCCCCGGGGGCGGGAAGAGGGGTCAGGAGAGGGGGAGACTCCCAACGTCTCCTCTCCGGGTTTTTCCCGCTCCGGGTTGCTCCAGTTTTGTAGGAATTCTCCTCCCAGCCAAGCGAGATCAAAGGGGAAAAAAAAAAAAAAAAGGGAAAATAAATCCATGGAGCCACTTGTTGGGATTTCCCTTTNTTTTTTTTGGGGATTTGGAATTAAAAAACCGGGCTGGAAATGCCGACTGGAATGTGAGGAATATTTTGATTAAATTTGTCCTTTTCCCCGTGACTTCGGTCGAATTCCAGATAAATCTGGGAATTGCTCCCTGCCCTCCTCATCCTTCTCCCAACGTCCTCGGCCAAGGATCAAAAATCCAAATTCCTAAAAAAAATCCAGGGACTCAAGGAAATTTCCCGGCTCCATCTCCTCCCATCCTGGGCATCCCATCCTGGAGAACTTTTTCCGTGAACTCTCTGGATTCCCATTTCCCTTTCCCGCTGATTTCGAGGGAATGACCCAGCCAGGCTCCTGGAAAAGGCAGGACTAAGTGGAGGGGGAAAAAAGAGGATTTAGAGGAATTAGGGGGGAATATTCCCAGCATTCCTGATCCGTTGGCAGCTCCACAGGAATGGGGCCGTGCTGTTCGATCTGCGCAGCCTCATTGATTCCCAATAAATTATTGGGATCACTCGATCCCATTCCATGTGCTCAGTCCAATGTCACTCATCCCACGCATCGACACCCGCTCCAAACATCCCGGGCAGCTTCCAGCCCTTCCCAGATACGGATCTGGACTCCCAAAAGCCTTTTTGATCCATGTATTTCATGGAAAAATCCATCTTTTTTTTAAATTATTATTTTAATCTCAATTTCTTTGCAGTTTTGGTGTTTTTTCCCTTTTATCCCGGATTTTAGCGGTCGGATGCTCCACCCTCCCCGCGTTAAGCAGGAAAGGCTGATGTTGGGATAAGGAAAACAAGGAATCCATGGATTTGGCCTGGCCCAGGGACAGTGACCGCACTAATTATTCCCTGGGGATAATTAAAATCTCCACAGGGGCGTGAGAAACAACGGAGCCAATCCCATCTCGGATCCTCTGGATCAACCCTCTCCCTTTCCAGCCAATCCTGAGGGGGATCGGGAGCAGATCCAGAACATTCCGTGATCCTCGTTTCGTGTCAGTTAATGGGATTTTTTTCCTGGAAACACTTCCTGGTTTTGATTGGGAAGATGAGAGTGGATCCATGGATCCTCCAGGATTGGCTGAGGGAATTGTCAGAGGGAGATAATCAGTGGGAGAAATGCCGGGATAACATGGATGGGAAGGGGATTCACGGCAAGGGATGTTGGGATGGTCACGGTGGGAAACTCTGCTGGAATCCGGGGATTTGGTTTTGCTGAGGGAGACCCATGGATGGCTGCTCCTGATGGATTTTGGGAAGAGGGGGATGTGGAACACGATCTGGGAATGTGGTTGGGAATAAGCTTGGAGAGACCAAAGAGGGTTTAACAGAAATCCCTGGGAAAACTCCCGTTCAATTCCCAAACCCAGGAATGGGTTGGGTCGGGAGGGACCTGGAAGCTCCTCCATTCCCATTCCATGGGCAGGGACAGCTCCCGCTATCCCAGGCTGCCCCAAACTCTATCCCGGGACACTTGCAGGGATCCAGG
Source organism: Cyanoderma ruficeps (assembly GCA_008694505.1). NCBI lineage: Eukaryota > Metazoa > Chordata > Aves > Passeriformes > Timaliidae > Cyanoderma > Cyanoderma ruficeps. The sequence continues at coordinate 11,934,764 of VZDJ01000076.1, read as the reverse complement.
GGCAGCCACAGCTTCTCTGGGAATTCCATCCCATCCCCTCCCCACCCTCCCAGCTGGGAATTCCTTCCCAAATCCACTGAAACCTCCTCTCTTCCAGTTTAAAGCTCCCTGGGAGGGAGGAAGCTTTTAAATGAAAAAAAAAAAAGCTCTGGGAAAAGCTCAAATTTTCCCTCTTTGAGCAAAATCCCTCCCAAAATTTGATAAAACCACGTGATTCCACACAAACCTCGGCCTTTCCCTGTGCTGGGCAGGAGAAGAGCAGGATTGGCTCCAAGGAAAAGTTCGGGAAGAGCGTGGAGATGTCAGGGCTGGAGAAAAATGCCTGGAACCCCTTCGGCGTTCCCGAGGTTTGTCAGGAAATCTTTCCTAACGACTTCACTCCTGAGTCGCGGCGGGGTTTGCCGGGAAGGGCGTCGGGAAAGATGGATAACAACGGGAATCCAGCGAGGGCTCCGGCCAATTTCCCTTCGCAATCCAATTTGCACGGGCGGGATGTGCCCCTGGAAATGCCGGGGCTGTTTCTGGATCCGGGCATCCAGGGGAAACGCGGGAAACTTTGGAATTTCGGCAGCTTCGTTATCAGCATCTCGGAGGAGGGAGGAACTCTTGGGATCATGGGGAAATGTAGAAAACTTTGGAATTTCGGCAGCTTTAGCAGGATCTGGGAGGAGGGAGAAGCTGTTAATCCTGGGAATGGCCTGAAGGGAGTCGGGGAGCACAGCCAGCCCCATTCCCGGGCTGAGGAATCCCAAATCCTGCTCCTTCCCTGCCTTTTGTTCTCCCTGGGGCTTTTCCAGGAGAAACCTCCCAGCAGGGCAGTATCCCAGGATTTCTGCAGCTCCAAGCTCCCAGGACAGCCTCCAAATGGAATTAGGAGCCCTTGGGAATTGGGAATTG
>VZDJ01000076.1:11895540-11930932 GCA_008694505.1 Cyanoderma ruficeps | reverse complement strand
GCCGCATCCCATCCTACGGGAAAAAAAAAAAAAAAGTGGAAAAAAAATTCCCGAAGAGTCGGAATGCTCGGCAGGCCAGGGCTGGGCGGGGTGGGATCCCCGCTCCATCAGGAGCATCCCAAACTCCCCCCCCAGGGCGCGATTCCAGGCGGGATCGGCAGCCAGGGACAGCTGGGAGGGAGGGATGGCACCACCCGGGGCAGGAATATATCCCTGCGCTCCTCCTGCCGGGAATTCCAGCCCCGCGGGATTCCCACCCGCCACACCCCGCCCTGGGAGTTTGGGAACAGCTGGATCCGAGCTCCTGGAATGCCGCCGGGGTGGGAATTCCTGGCTGGGAAGGAGCAAAGCCCAGCCCGGAGCGCGATTGGAGCCGCCGAGATCCTACCGGGGTTTGGAACAGATTCCCAGAAAATCTGTGGATGCCTCATCCCTGGAATTGGAATTGTCCAGGGTCAGGTTGGACACTTGGAGCACCGTGGGATAGTGGGAAGTGCTGGGGTTGGAACAAAATGAGGGGAAAGTTGGGAAGGGCCGTGGCCACCTCTGAATCCAGGGAATCAGGGTGTGATTCCCTGGAATACCACAGGTTCTCCCTCCTGGCAGGGGAAATTCCCAGAGAAATCGTGGAAAAGTGTCCAAGGCCAGGCTGGATGGGGCTTAGGGCAGCCTGGGACAGCGGAAGGCCCCTGCCCACGGAATTGGATGAGCTTTAAATTATCTTCCCAGGATTCTGGGATTTTTGGGATTTTTTTCCCAAGCAATCCATTGTCCTTTTGCTGCTGCAGCTCCTGCTGTGATCCCACCCATGGACACGGGGACGTGGGACACACGGGACACTCCGTGTCACTCGGGGCTGTCCCACTCTCCCCCTTCCCAAAAATCCATTCCCAAACCCCTTCTTTCCTCCTGGAGAAGGAGCCGGATCCGTTTGTAACTTCCAATGGGATTGGGGAAAGCACTGGGGAGCTCCCAGTGTGTGGGAAATCCACGGATGTCAAAGTGAGGGAGATTCCCTTGTGCAAACTGGGATTTTCCCCTTGGAGCTGGGAGATTCCCACCCCTGGAGCTGGGAGATTCCCAACCCTGGAGCTGGGAGATTCCCAACCCTGGAGCTGGGAGATTCCCAACCCTGGAGCTGGGAGATTCCTGCCCTTGGAGCTGGGAGATCCCACCCCTGGAGCTGGGAGATTCCCACCCCTGGAGCTGGGAGATTCCAGCCCTGGAGCTGGGAGATTCCAGCCCTTGGAGCTGGGAGATTCCCGCCCCTGGAGCTGGGACATTCCAGCCCTTGGAGCTGGGAGATTCCAGCCCTTGGAGCTGGACTCATCCTGATGTGGGAATTCAGGATTTCTCCAGAAGTTTCCTTCTGCCTTCTCCCTCCTTTTGGGATTGCTCTGCTTTGACTGGGAATTGCTGATTCCTTGTCCCCGTGGATATTCCCGGCTGGGAATTCCTCCTGGAATGGCTCAGTCCTCACCTCGACCTCAACCTAAAACATCCCCAATGTTCCCACCCTGCAATTCCCGGCCGGATTTCACATTTTGGGAATGCACTGGGAGAGATTTTAGGGCTGAGGAGTTTTTCCCAGCAGGGGAGGAAATTCCAATCCTCATTCCCTCGGTGTATTCCCATTTTCCTGCGTGTTCCACCCCTTCTCCGTGTCCCTCTGGCAGCTGGGATGTCTGATCCATGGGGAATGCTGTTGTTCCGTAGGGAATATTCCATAGGGAGCCATCCTGAGGCTGCTGCTGCAGTTTGCTCCCTGCTCCCATTATCCCACTCGTGTTTTTCCACGCCTTGGAGCCAGGAATTGCTGCTGAGCTCGGCTCGGGAGCCTCGAGGTGGGATGAGAACGGTGGGAACTCAGGTCAGGAATCCTGGGAGAGGCTCCGGGCCAGCTGTGGAGCCGATTCCCAACATCTGGCCTGGCTCAACATGGCCTCGGAATGGGCCAAACTGGGAAATTCCCACTCCCGGTGGCTCCTTGAGCATTTCCCACCTCTGGAGGTATCCAAGGAATACCTGGATGCGGCACTTGGTGCTCTGGGCTGACAAGGTGGGATCAACAATCCTGGAGGGCTTTTCCAGCTTCAAAAATTCCGGGATTTTATGGAGAGGGGGAAGCACTGCTGGAGGAATTTCTGTCCCCCCGTGCTCCGGGCTTTGCAGCAATCCCATTTTTTTTTTTTTCCTGGGATTTCTGGCGCTATCCAGTAGCCAGCAGGTTTCATCCCCAGCCAATCTCCCCTCTGGATCTCGCAGAATCTCTCCTTCAGCCCGAATTCCAAATAAACATTGCCATGTTTGGAAATCTCCCTGCTGGGCCTCCCCCCCTTTTCCTCCCGGCAGGAACTTTGGCTGGAGGGTGACTCATCACAATCCCTTCCCAAACAGCACAAATTCCCAACGGAGCCTCCGGCCGGGATCCACGGGGGCCTTTGGATACCACAACATCCCAGCCCTTCCCACCCCTTGAGCCTCCAGATGGATTTTCCCCGTTTTTCCCCCATTTTTGGGTTTTCCCTGTTTTTCCCCCATTTTTGGGTTTTCCCGGAGCTCCTTTGCCAGCAGCGCCTTGGATGTGCCATTCCATGGGGTGATCCCAAGTTTGGGAATAACTTTTCCCGCTTCAGCTCTTCCCCAAGGCTGGGTTCATCCCTCTTTCCTCCACGGGCTGGATTTTGATGGAAAAATTCCCTTTTCTTGGAATCCCTCTGAGCGGGGGCTTGGGGAGGTGAATAACGATTAGTGCTGGTCAGCCTGGCTCGTTAATTAATGAAGTAATTAATTAATGCACTGCATATTCCACTCAGATGAGGGATAACCGTCGAGGTGTAATTAGAGGGGCGCGGTAATTAGCCAGGCTGGGGTGGAGAATTCCCAATCCCGGTTGGGATCCAAAGCTGCCTCGGGCAATCCACGGGGACGAATCTCCGCTGCCTCCGAGGGGACGGAATCGACCAAATCCATCCCCAAAATTCCTGCTTTTCCAAAAATGAGGAGAGATGGAGGGGTGATGAACGGGCAGTGGTGAAGGCAGGGCGGATTGATGGGATTTTTGGGAAGGGATTCCTCCCAGGAAGGGCGGCACAGATTCCCAGAGAAGCCGTGGTTGCCGCTGGATCCCTGGGAATGTCCAAGGCTGCTGCTCCATCCTCGTGGGTTGGGGTTTTCCCTACTCTGGGAATGCTGGGATGAGTCTGGCTCTTCTCTTTGGACACTTCCACAAAGTCCCAGAGGATTTGGGGGTTCCCTAAATTGTGGGATGTTATGGAATCGTGGGGTCATGGAATGCTTTGGGTGGGAAGTGACCTTGAAGCTCCTCCATTCCCATTCCATGGACAGGGACACCTCCCACCATCCCAGGCTGCTCCACGCCCTGTCCAACCTGGCCTTGGACACTTCCAGGGATCCAGGGGCAGCCACAGCTTCTCTGGGAATCCCATTCCAGCCCCTCCCGCCCCTCACAGGGAATATTTCCTTCCTCAAATCCAATTTAAATCCATTTATTCCCTCTTGTCCCCACCTCGGTCAAAGTCTCTTCCCATCATCTCTCCCAGTTCCAGAGCCGTGGTTTGGGAATATTCCTGGGATATCTCACCAGAGCCGCCTCAGCTGAGGAGATCTCCTCGCCAGGGGCTCCCATCCTTTTGATCCATTGCTATTCCTGGAAAACACGATTTTCCAAGGCTGGGGAGCTGCGTTTGGGCAGTTCCTTTAAATAACCCTGATGATAAAGCGTTATCCATGGAAAGGCCATCTGTTCCCTGTGCTCCCAGAGCAGCTCTTCCCAAATCCCTCCCTCCTTCCAGCCTTCCCAAAGTTTCCGGCTCAGGCTCTCCCCCCACCTCTCCCACCCATTCCAAACTTTTTTTCCCGGCTTTTTGCGTGGCCCCAAATCCAGCTCCCCTCGGAGGAGAGGTTGGATCTTCACCTGAAATTCCAGGAGCGGCTTCCTTTGGAATTCCAGTCTCGCTCCACATGGATCTGGAGCAGAGGGATCAGTTCACCTTCATCATCTGTTCCCAGATTTTTCAGGGCAACTTCTTCCCACATCCCTTCTCCCTCCAGCATTCCCAGAGTTTCCACCTTCAGCTCTCCAACCTCCATCCAAGCCCTTCCAGGCCATTTTTCCCAGGTTTTTTTTGTGTGCTCCAAATTCAACTCCCCTTGGAGGAAAGTTTGGATCTTCACGTGAAATTCCAGGAGCTGCTTCCCTTGGAATTCCAGCCTCATTCCATATGGATCTGGAGCAGAGGGATCAGTTCACCTCAATGATCTCTTTCCTGAGTTCCCAAATTGTGCAGGGCAACTTCTTCCCACATCCCTGCCTCCCTCCAGCATTCCCAGAGTTTCCACCCTCAGCTCTCCAACCTGTCCCATGAATCCAAGCCCTTCCAGGCCATTTTTCCCAGTTTTTTTGTGTGCCCCAAATCCAGCTCCCCTCGGAGGAAAGTTTGGATCTTCAGGTGAAATTCCAGGAGCTGCTTCCCTTGGAATTGCAGCCTCGTTCGGCAGGGCTCACGCGGAGCAGAGGGAGCCGTTAACCTTCAGCGGGGCGGGCCGAGAGGAAAGGTTGGGAAGGCGTTCCGCCGGAATGTTTGGATTGGGAGAGCTGACATTAGCGCGGGTAAATGTCAGAGGGAGTTTAAACAGCGGGACGGCTCCTGGAGGGCCACGCTGTCCCCGGGTGGGCTGGGCTGCCAATCCGCCTCCCTGCCACACGGAATTGCTAAGCAGGGCTTCTATTCCCGCTTGGAATTCCGGCCGTGAACCTGCTGCTCCTTTCTCCAGCTTTTCTTCGGATTCCGCTCATGTTTTCCCAGTTTTTCCCGCTTTTCTGTGTCGGCTGGGTCCCTCTCCGATGCATTTTCCACTGATCCCACCAACCTGGGTTTTCCGGAGCGTTCCGGGGTCTCCAGTGCCATTTCCCACCTGGAATGGCCCGTTGGGGATGAGCAGGGATGAGCTGGAAATGGAAACTCCCATTTTTGGGGCAGGAATTGTTCCCTCTCCCTGAGGGACGGGCTGGGATGTGGGACTGGGATTGTCCTGGGCAGGACCAGCAGTTGGATTTGCTGATCCCTGGGATCCCAGCTCAGGAGATTCCCTGATTTTTGTTGGGAGCAGAGAGCTGGAGCTGCTCAGGGGTGAAATCCCGGCAAAGCGCTGGCAGGGAATTTATGGAGACTTTGGAAAACCGTTCCCGTTTCTGGGAAGAGGAAGGGGCTGTGTGGGGGACACAGGGAGGAGCTGCTGGCTGGGCTGGGACCGTCGGACAAACCGGGATCCCGGCCTGAGAACCCATTCCTGGTGGAATTATTTGGGATGAGATAAGGATTGGGCTCGGAATAACCCGTGGAAGGTGTCCCTGCCCGACGGGATAAATACCAAAGCTGGAGCTGGGCAGGATCCAAACCACTTCTGGGTTTTCGGGGCGTGCTTTTTGGGACTGGGTTGTTTTTTCCGAGGGTTTTGTATTGAGATTCCCTGAGGAATTTCGGGGCGGTTTAAATTTTATTTCAATTTAATTTAAATTAATTAAGCCCAGCCCACCAGATGGATTCTCCATCCTCTGGATGGGCAGAACCCCGGGGAGGTTCCTGCGGGATCTGGGATGGGTTTTCTCCGCCAGGTTTTAGCACAGATGGGAAAATTTGGGTGGAATCAAGAGGAGACCACCGGGGTGGGAAGGGTTTTCCCACCATGAGCACCCTCATCCCAGAATTCCACCACTCCATGGCCTCTTCCAGAGCCCTGCGTTATCCCGGGATAACAACACGTCAGTCCAGCCATGGACATCCCTGAATTTGCTCCTCCCAACTTAGAGTTTGTGGGGATCCATCCTCCGGGAGCAGGATCCACCCTTCAGGAGCAGGATCCACCCTCCAGGAGGAAGATCCATTCTCCAGGATCAGGATCCATCTTTCAGGAGCAGGATCCACCCCTCAGGAGACGGATTTATTCTCCAGCAGCAGGATCCATCGTCCAAGAGTAGGATTCACACTTGAGGAGGAAGATCCATTCTCCAGGAGCAGGATCCATCCTTTAGGATCAGGATCCACCCTCCAGGAGCATAATTTATTCTCCAGGATCAGGATCCACCCTCCAGGAGCAGGATCCATCCTCCAGGAGCAGGATCCATTCCTCAGGAGCAGGATCCATTCTCCAAGAGCAGGATCCCTTGTCCAAGAGCAGGATTCACACTCCAGGAGGAAGATCCACCCTCCAGGAGCAGGATCCATTCTCCAGGAGCAGTTTCCACCCCTCAGGTGCAGGATCCATCCCTCAGGATCAGTTTCCAGCCCTCAGGATCAGGATCCATCCCCCACCGGCCGGATTCCCACCCCCAGCTCATCTCCCAGGGCTTCCCCTCTCATGGCTCCCCTCCTCCATCCAGGCCATTACTCAGCTGTTTCCCAGCTGTTCCCTGGTGCGGCGGGGATGAGAAGGCAGCACAGACATTTACTCCCAGGGTGGAGGGATTTTTTTTCCCGTGTTTTATGGCTGGGATAAGCTGCTCCCGAGGCGTTGGAGCAGCTGTGGGCCGGCAGGGCCGCGTGCCGGGCGTGGCAGCGCCGAGTCCCCAAAGGTGCTTCTTTGGGATCCCCGTTCCCGGAGTTCCCCCGTGGCTGTGGGGGTCTGACTGCCAGGATTTTCCAAACGAGCCTTTTGGGAGGTGTGGGATTAGGGAAAAGTCCCGGGAGAACGGGACTGATCTGCTCAGGCTCCGATCCCCACAAATCCTGGCGCTCCCCGGGCAGTGTCGGTTTTCCTGCTGGGTTTTCCTGCTGGGTTTTCCCCAGGCTGATGGATCACCTGCTTCCCTCCCTCCTTCCCTCCCTCTCTTTCATCTCCCAGGATTTGTTTGAAACCCCGTGGAATTGTTTTGATGGGATTCCCTAGTTTTTCCGTGGCTGAGGGCATCCCGGCCCTTGCTGCCTGACAAATCCTGCAGCTCCCACTTCCCAGGTTTGGCTTTTCCTGACCAAAAGCTGGATTTCCCTGAGAGAATCCTTTCCAAACCCTGCGAGCTCCTCATCCTCTGGGATAAATCCGTGGCACAGAGGAGGAGAAGCCAGAGCTGAACCCTCTTGTTCTCATGTTGCTTCATTTGACTCCAGAAAGGACCACTGGAATTGCCATCCCGAAATTCCAGAGCTTGGCAAAGTTCAAGCAAAGCCTTCCCCAGCCCCTTTTCATTTTCCAAGCCCAATATCCCAAAGAAATTCCCTGTGCAGGCAGGTGGCCACCAGGCTAATCGGTGCAATCCAGGAGAAACTGAGAATTCCTTGGAGCAGGGGCAGCCTCGTGTTTAACCGAGCCGGAAGGGAGATTCCAGGAGGGAGAATCCCAGCATCCCAACGCTCATCCCGCAGCGGTTTTTTTGGGGGATGATCTGCGGGCGCCTCACTCCGGGATAACCCCGAGGATGCTCAGGTGCAGCTCCCGCCCGCCGAGCCTCGCCCACGTTCCCGGGTTGCCCTTTCCAATCCGGCAGCCGCCGGGACCTTGGGAAGCGCCTCGGCAGCGTTCCCTTGGCAACGGCGGGAGCTGGGAATGGCAAAACGTGTGGGAGAAACACCAAACTCCACATCCGGCCACTCCAGCCCCATCCCCAAAGGCTCTTCCACCTTTTTTTTTTTTTTTTAATTTNTTTTTTTTTTTTTTTAATTTATTTTCACAGCCCGGGGTGGTGGTGGGGGGGTATTTTTAGCTCTGACACGTCCCAGGGATCAAATATCCAACGGGGGATCGGGGAATTCGCAGTGGGGAACCCTTGGGATTTACCCTGTAAGCTAAGCCTGGCCCCGGCTGCCGCTCCAGCTGAACTCGGGGTTACCTCCAGCATTCCCCATCCCCAGGAATGACTGACGCAGCGGGAAAAAGTGCCAAAGGTTTTTTCCAGCGAAAAGGGGGGGACCCGAGTGAACTTTGTGCCCGCCCGTGTTCTCCGCTCTCCCGCCCCTCCTCGAGTTATTAATTCCTCCATCTGCTCCCAGGGAAGGGTTTTACGGGTTTTTCTCTTCCCTTCCTCAATCCCTGGAAGCAGAGCGGGGGAAAAAAGGAGCTGGGGGAGGAATCTAGGCCATCCCTTTGTGGCTGTGTCTGACAGGGCCCGTTTCTGTCTCGGGCTTTCGGCTCGTTTGATTTTATTTGGATTTTCCTTTGCTCGCTCGGCTGGAACAGGCGGGCGCAGAGGGAGGGGAAGGACGAGGATTCCAATAACGGGGTTTTGGCAGCAGGTTGGGCGTGAAACAGCTTTATTTGGGATTTGGGAGGTTTTTTTTTTGCAGCAGCAGCAGCAGCAGCCGCAGATGAAAGGAACTGACGGAGGGGCCGGGGCAGGGGCTGGGGATGCCCAGGCTGTGTCCCGGGAGCCGGGTCCACCCCAAGAGCTGGGATCACTGGGAATGCCTGGCCTTTTCAGCTGGGATCACTGGGAATGCCTGGCCTTTTCAGCTGGGATCACTGGGAATGCCTGGACTTTTCTGCTGGGAATAACTGGGAATGCCTGGCCTTTTCCACTGGGAACTATTGGGAATGCCTGTCCTTTTCTGCTGGGATCATTGGGAATCCCTGTCCTTTTCTGCTGGGAATCATTGGGAATCCCTGCCCTTTTCTACTGGGATCACTGGGAATCCCTGTCCTTTTCTGCTGGGAATCACTGGGAATCCCTGTCCTTTTCTGCTGGGAATGATTGGAAATCCCTGTCCTTTTCTGCTGGGAATTATTGGGAAGCTGTTGGTGATTGATCCATGGCTCCAACCTCGATGCACTCCCAGTGCCCACTGCCCCCAGGGCATCCCAAATCCCGGGATAAACACAGCAGGAAGTTGAATCACGGACTGGGTCGGGTTGGGAGGATCTGAAGGATCATCTAGATCCAGCCTGGAGTCCTGTTCCCAGCTGGGAATCACCCAGACCCGGCTTTTCTCCCAGGGAGTTTCCTTTGGGTTTTGCTCCCTGCAAATCCAGATTTTCCTGCCTTGGTGCTGCTCCCCTTCCCTGCAGTCTTGGAATCTGCCGATGGAAACCTCCTGTTTGGTCATTTTAATGATGTCGGGAGCCCAAAACTTCCCAGATCCCGGGGGCAGGGTTTATTTTGGGATGTGCGTGCTGCGGCAGTGTGGGATCAGGGAATGGTTTGGGTTGGGAAGGACCTTAAGGATCATCTCATGCCACGGGCAGGGACACTTCCCTCTATCCCAGGTTGTTCCATGGATCCATCCACGTGTCCAGCGGCCTCAGTGCTCCACCCCTTCCCTGACATCCCGCCAAATTCCCCTGGAGCTCCTGGCGGCATTGGATGGGCTCAAAGGTCCCTTCCAACCCACCCCATTCCGGGATTCTGGGAAGCAAAGCTTTGCCCTCTGGTAACTGATCATCCCTCACCAGCAGCCAGGGCGGGACTGGGATAGAACTGAGCTTATCCTGGGCTCAGCCTAACGAGCCCGAGCCTAAACCACGTGCTGAGAGCTCGGCTGAGCCCTTGGGAGTGAGCAGGCACCGGAATGTTTCCGGCAGGAATCATCCCAAATGTCAGGCTGGTCTCCGAATCCTGGTGGGAGTAAATGTCACTGGAATGGCTGGGGCTGTGCCAGCCGTGGCGGGGGGAACTTTGGGAAAGGCTGGGGCTGGTTGGAGCGGCTCCAGCAGCAGCGGGAGGGGGGAACTCCCAGGATCCCACGGAGAGCAGCATTCCCGGGATGGGGAAGGGGACAGAGCTCGGGGCTCTCCAATGGGCTCCTCCTTCCCTTGGTGTGAAGCCACCTTTGGAATCCTGACCGGGATCCTGGAGCAGGGACCTCTGGGGAGCTTTTGGAGGAGATCTCTGGAGGGTGAGCTCCAGGCTTTGGAGTTCTCACCCTTTGCCTTTCCATTCCTCTCCCCACGGCAGAGGGGACGGATTTGGGGCAGCTAATCCCATTGGAGCAGTGTCCACACCAGGCGTGGATGGGGAAACGTTGGATCCAAAGCGTCCAATTCCCTGTGGGAGGCAGGAGTTGGATTCCTTGTAGGACAAGGGGTGATCGCTTTAAACTCAACCAGGGGAGTTTTGGGTTGGATATTGGGCAGGAATTCCTGGCTGGGAGGGCGGGGAAGCCCTGGCAGAGATTCCCAGAGGAGCTGTAGCTGCCCCTGGATCCCTGGAAGTGTCCAAGGCCAGGTTGGATGGGGCTTGGAGGAGCCTGGGATGGTGGAAGATGTTGGGGTTGGAACTGGATGTGTTTTAAGTCCTTCCCAACCCAAACCGCTGCTTTTGGGTGGGAATTCTCCCCCTGAGCAGGGACAGCTCTCCCCACATTCCAGGTGGGCGCTGAAGGAGCCTCCTCAGCATCTCCTGAACTCACGGCAGGGAACATCCCATGGAACGGCAGCTCCCAAAGAAACTTCCCGGAGCAGCTCGGAGCTGCAGGCAGGGCCCGGCTCTGCAGCAGGAGCGGCTCCAGCTCCGTGCTCAGAGCAGATGGAAGGAGCAGCATTTCCCTCCCACGCTCCTCCCCAGGAGCCCCTTTGGAGTGATGACATTTTTCCTTTAACCCCCTGATATTTTTCCGGGATCTCAATGAACAGCCCACACACGAGGACGGGGTTTGGGTTTGGGGTTTTTTTTTTTCCCCTCCCTTCCTTTTCTTTTCTGTCTCTCCCTGGATTCGGGGAAGGGGCTGCTCCGAGTATTCCAGTCATTTGGATAACCGGGAAAAGCCAACCCGGCAGCTCTGCTGCGGGATGGATTCCCCGTTCATCGGATTTCCAGGAATTCCATTAATTGGAATTCCAGGAAAAGGTGAGAGCTGAGGGGAGATCATTTTGGTGCTGCAGGGTGTGGACATCACCTTCCCAAATCCCCCCACCATCCCCAAGTTCCCCTTTTCCCAGGGAACATCCCCAAGGGATGAAGGATCCCATTTCCACCAGACTTCCCAGGCTGTAGCTTTCCACGGAAGAGGAATATCCCTGGAAGTATTTAAACTTCTGCTGCTGATCCCTCGCTCGTTAAGTCCCCAAGCTCGTTAAATCCTGAGCGATGGTTTAATGTCTTAAGCCTTGACCTAAATGACCCGCTCTGTGTCCTGGGATTAGGAATGCCGTGGATTGGGAAGAGTCCTCTCCTCCTCCAGCTTTCCCAACACTCCTGCATTTGGAAGCTGGATTGGTTTAAAGTCCATTTGGGAGCAGCGATTGGACTTTTCCTGATTGGAAGGCTTTTTTTTGGGGGTTTTTTTTTTTTTGGTAAGCAGATCGGGGAGGGTTGGAATCAGCCTTTAAAAGCCTTATTCATCCCTAATCCCGAATAATTCCGTCTCCGTGGCTTTTAACGTGATTAAATCAGGGCAGGCTGTGACGACACCCGGCAATTCCGCTGCCTCCCAAAGAATATTGGATTTAACCCGGAGGGAGCGAAGCTGCCGGGCTGAAAAAGGAGGAATTTGGTGCTTGGGTTGGGCAGTGCTGAGTTCAGCCCCCTGTTCTCCTGGAGTCTGGAATTCCAGGGTGGAAAAGCAGAGCCTTTCCCCATCGGTTTGGCCTCATCCTTGGATTTAAAGCTGTTTGTATTCCATGGGAAATCCACATCCCAGCATTTCCTTGGTTGGCGGATGTGATGGGAAGTGGAGCGGGGTCACCTGGATTGTCACGGCCGTGGGTTTGTCCCCCTGGAATTGCATCCCTCTGGAATTGCATCCCCCTGGAATTGCGTCCCTCTGGAATTGCATCCCCCTGGAATTGCATCCCTCTGGAATTGCATCCCCCTGGAATTGCGTCCCTCTGGAATTGCATCCCTCCATCGCCCTCCTGCAGGGGCTCCCCCAGCCAGGAATAATTAGGAATAATTAGTTCCCTGGGTGATCTCGTGCCAATCAACTCAACCTCATTACGTCCCAATTCCTTTGTGCTAAAGCAGCGGATAATCCGGGAAAAGGAGATTTCCAGAGGGGATGAAGCCGTTGGCAGCTCTGAGGTGCTGGGCCACAGGGATGGGCCAGAATCCCGGGAATACGGCAGGGAAGGGAAATCCTCGGGGAAAAATGGGATATTACAAATCACAATTCCCAGACAAGGGAAGCCCCAAGCCCCACCGGTGACAGGAAATCCTGGGATGGGGTTTATGCCCATAAATTAAATCGATAATATATAATTAATTATATATCTTATCATATTACATTAAATTATATATATGATATATAATTAATTGTATATACTATTATATTACATTAAATATATATACTATTATATTACATTAAATTATATATAGCATGTATAATTAATTTAATATATTGTTATATTACATTATATAATAATAATACGTATAATATATACAATAGATAATGATTTTATATATATATATATAAAATAATTATGCCCCATAAATCCACATTACTCTGATACATTCCCAAAGGACTCTGCAAGCCCAAATTCCTCATGGATCTCAAAACGTGTCATTTTCCGGGTCTTTTTTGCCCCAAACCCTAAAAAAATTAAAAATTAAAAGAAAAAAAGGTGAGGGATTGATAAATTGATGAGGAGCGGGCACATCCAAGGATTGGGATCAGGACTCTGCATTCCCAAAGCTCCCAGGCAGTTTGGGAAGGGGACATTCCCAGGAATGGATTTTGTTTTTTTGAACCAGGGTGTGCTCCCATGTGTTTTTTCCTGGAGCCTGGAAAGAGGGAGAACAGGCTCGGGATTCCTCCTGCAGATTCCTGGTTTACCCTGTGGACATTTAGTTTAACTCTGGCTTTACCTTTTCAAATTTCAAATTCCCACAGCAGCCACATCTCCTTCGGCACAAGTTTCCCCCATATCAAAATATTCCCTCTCCACCGTGGCCTCCAGCCGAGATTTAACATGCAGGAGAAAAAAAAATGGGATTTTTCCTTGATTTTTCCCTTCATTTTTAATCCTTCAAAGGGCCGTTTAGTCCCGATTCAAAATGTTTCTGTGTTTTTGGGGAAGATGCAACTTTGTCGTGGCAAAACAGCTGCAAGGAGACGTGAAAACAGCAGAATAAATGGGAGAGCAGAGTAAATGGGAGAGCAGAATAAACGGGAGAACAGAATAAATGGGAGAGCAGAATAAATCAGGAGCTGCAGAAAGGAAGGAGCGGGACTCTTTTATCTGTTCCAGCATTGTCCCCAAATGTCCCCATTTTCTGTCACTCCCAGCTCCTTTCAGGCGTGGCACTGCAGAGGATGAGGAGAGATAAGGCAGCGGGGCTTGGTTAATTATTAATATTAATATTAATATTCCCAAAGAATCGATGGGAGCTGGGGAGGGCTCCAAACCCCCGGGGGGCAAAGCTCAGCCTTTTGGCCCCGTTTTTAGAATTCCCTCATTTGGCCATTTAGGCTCATCCTAAAGGAAAACTGGACTGGAGGTTTGCTGACAGTTTGGAGGTTTCAGGGCAACAAATCCCCCAAAAGCTGGGAGCCAAAATTCCCTTTCCGTGGGGCAGGTTTGGATTGAAAGCAGCTCCATCCTGATGGGGAGAACAGGCCAAGGTGATCTCCAGGGCAACCAACCAGGGCAGGAGAGGAGCAGCTTGTCCTATTAATTAATTAATCATTGATTAATGAATTCCATTAATTGGAATCTCCCCTGAGCAAAGCCATCCTCAGGAAAAGATGGAAAAGGGAGATCCTGTGGGTAATGCTGAGCTCCAGCTCCAGCAGGACCTGGATCCGTATCTGACACCTGCCCTGCTCTGCCACAAACACAATTCCATCAAATCCTCGTTCCCTTCCCATCCCGCGGCTTTGGCGGAGCTGGAACGGGAATTTGTGATCCGTGGGATGATGGAGATCTGGAGGGATAACAGGGATTTGGGCAGCTCTGCCCCCGTGGGATTGCTGGGGAGGAGAGGCCTGCTCCTCCCTCAGCATTCCCAGGAATCCCTTCCCAGCTCTCCCACGCCTCAGGAAGTTGGGAATGTTTTCGCTCTGGCTCCGAAGGGTGGGATAGGGCCAGGGTGGAAAACCCCAAATGGGAACATTTTGTCCCCCTCATCCATGCAGGAGCAGGGCTGGAAACAGGGATGCAGGAATTCCCACCTGAGCCACAGCCAGGCCTCAGCTGGATTAGAGAAATCCCAGAAATCCAGTGCAGGGAGGGGTTTGGAGCATGAGCTTTTCTCCAATTTATTATCCGGAGATTTCGAGGCCTTCAGAGAATCCTGGAATGGTTTGGGTTGGGAAGGACCTTCAAAATCATCCAGGGACACCTTCCCCTATCCCAGGCCGCTCCAACCCGGCCTTGGACATTCCAGGGATGGAGCAGCCACACCAAATTTCTCCCAAAATTCCCACAAAACCCCATTCCAGCAAACCCCAACCGCCAGGCCCGAACGCTGCTTTGCCAGAACTCCTGGTTTGGGGTTCACCCCGAGGTGTTGCCCCATTCCAGGATTCCCATTTTTTTTGGGAGCAGCTCCTCCCCTCAGCATCCAACCCCTCCACAACCCGGGCTTTCCCTTACAAACCCAGCTGGACTCATGAACATTTGGAAAGCTGCGATTTCCGTAGGAAAACTGGGAAAAAAAATCAATCAGCAGCTCTTTTGTTTCCACATCCACAGGGACAGGATTTGTTTTTCCCGGGAGCATCCATACTGGGAGCTGGAGCTGCTCGGGGGGTGTTTCATCACAGGCTGCTTTTTTAAATTATTATTAATTTTTTTTCCTGCTTTTTAATTCCCATTTTTCATCAGCCGGAGGGAAAAGAGGAGCTGACAGGCAGGGAGGGAAGGGGCAGGGTGGGTGACACATCCCGGGCTGGCACCCATGGGACACCCAGTGACTCCACCAGAGACCGGCCCCAGCAATGTTTTCCAAGGGTTTCTTGGGAAACCAAAGGCTGATTCCCAAATTTAGATCCGTGGCGATTAGCGGGTTCTAATCTGCAAGGAAATGGGTTTTTTTTTCTTCCTGGTTTGGTTTTGTTTTGGTTTTTTTTCTCCCTCCAAGTTAAATTGTTCCTCCAAGTGCTTCAGAGCTGGAGCATCCAGTGAAATTCCAGCCTTGGCCACCTTTTTCTTTCCCATTTTTCCCCCCAAATCCCATTTTCCCTTCCCTGTGCAACCCCCCTGGAAATGTTTTTTTCCTCCTTTTTTTTTTTTCCTTCAAATCCAATCAATTCCTCCATGTGCTTTAGACTTGGAGCATCCAATGAACTTCCAACCTTTGCCATCTTTTTTCCCTTCTCTGTGCAGTCCCCCTGAAACAGTTTTTTCTTCCTGGTTTTTTTTTTCCCTCACCCTCTTCAAATTCAATCAATTCCTCCACATGTCTTAGAGCTGGAGCATCCAGGGAATTCCCAGCCTTTGTCATCTTTTCCTTCCCCATTTTTACCCCCAAATCCCATTTTCCAAGCCTTGGATCCCTGCAGTTCCAACCTCCTGGAATTAACCCAGAGAATTAACCCAGAGAAACGGGATGAGGAATTCCCTGGGTTTATTAATGACTGGAGCACGGGGAATTAGTTTGGAATTAAATCCACGAGTTGTCCCGGAGGGGAAAAAACCTTCCCAAGGATTTTCCTGGCAGCTTCACGCTGGTGTCTGCTCGGATTTCTCCCAGCCCGGCTGTGCTTGGAAATGAATTTACACCTGACTTATGTTGGGATTCAGATCTGAGGAAAGGAGTTTGGCACAGACGGCTCCAGCAGGTTCAGCCTGAGGTGGGAATTCCCGACTGGAGCCGGTGTTTGGAGCCGTGCTCAGCCCGGAGCGCTGCGAGCCCTGGGATTCCTCCGGCTTTCATTCCAAACCTTGGTTTAGCTTTGCTCTCTTACTGACAGGGAAAAAAAAACCAAAAAAAACCCCCCCAAAAAAACAAAACCAGCCAAAAACAAACCAAAAAAACCCCAAAAAAACCACCAAAANAAAAAACAAAACCAAAAAAAAAACCAAACAAAAAAAAAAACCAAACCACAAAAAAAACACCCTCCTGATTTGGGTTGTTCTTCCACAAAAAAACACCCTCCTGATTTGGGTTGTTCTTCCTGCACGCAGAATTCCCCGATTCCAGCTGAAAGCTCGGAGTGATTCCCTTCTTGGAAATCACCCCCCCAGCGAAGGGGGAAGGAGGAAATGAAGATAACCAAAAGTGCCCGGGCAGGGCTTGAGAAATCCGGGCTCATCTTTGGGGGGCCACCAATTCCCGCCCTTCTTCCCTTTGGGAATTCCTCTCCTGCTGCTCCCTCCTCACCTTCCATCCCCAGCCCGGGGGAAATCCACAGGAAAACCTCGGCTGAAGTGCTCAGCTGGGTTTGGGCCAGCCCTGCTGGGATTTCCCGATGTGCCCGAGCCGGGGCTAAACCCTCAAGGCCACCACTGAGCACCAAAACATCCATCGGGGCTGGGAGCGGGAATCTGCTCCCTGCAGCACCCTTGGGGTGAAAAATGGGACAAATCCACGGGATTCCCATCCCAATTTCAAGCCTGGCTCATCCAGGCCTGGTTGGGATCTGGCAAACATCCATGAAAATTTTAGAGCTGTTTAAAAATGATGGTTTTGGGGGTTTTTTTCCCCAGTTTCAGAGAAGATGGGGCAAATCCACGGGGTTCCCATCCCAATTTCAAGCCTGGCTCATCCAGGCCTGGCTGGGACCTGACAAACATCCATGAAAATTTTAGAGCTGTTTAAAAATGATGGTTTTGGGGTTTTTTTTCCCCAAATTCAGAGAAGATGGGGCAAATCCACGGGATTCCCATCCCAATTTCAAGCCTGGCTCATCCAGGCCTGGCTAAACTGAGCCCAAGGCCTGTGTTGCCTCCTTGAAGGGAGAGCTCAATCCATGGAATTACAGGAACTGGGAGAGCAGGTTACTGGGATTTTCCCAGCCGAATTCAAATCAAAATGAAACCCAGAATCCCAGGATCTCCTTTGGAGAAGGGAGCGTGGAGGGGGCAGCTGATGGGGAGGGTTGTAGGATCACAGGAGTGCTGTGGATGGAAAATTCCTAAATCTCAGGGGGACAATTTGGGCACCAGGTGACATTTGGCTCCTCTGTGTGCCCCACCTGGGGACACCAGGGGGACAATTTGGGGACCTGGCTCTGCCCTGTGCCACAAGAACCCGGATCCCGCCAAATCCCAGGGGTTAAAATCACGGGTTAAGTCGCCAAAATCCCCTGAGTGGCTTAAAAATAATCAGATTATGGGGAAATAGCGCCGGGATCTCTCCTCTGTTCAGCCCCTGGGTGTCAGGATCGTGGCCTGACAATTTGGGATTTGGGAGAGGGATGGTGGAGGTCCAGAATAACCGGGAAAATAACAGGTTATTTTAAAAAAAAGTGGGAAAAAAAGGATAAAATATCCTAAAAATAATAAGATTATGGGGAAATAGCGCCGTGATCTTTCCTCTGTTCAGTCCCTTGGCCCCGACGTCCTGAGATTGTTTTTTTTCCCCCCTGGAATTTCTGCCAGAGGAAGGAATATTAAGCGAACCCTTTGCCTCCAGCACGGATCCCCCTTTGGATCTTTCCCTTTCCCAAGGATTTGGGAAGTCCCCGCGCCGCCGTTGCCATGGGAACCGCCACGTTCCCGGTTTTTTTTGCGGAGTCACGGTTTTGGGGGATTTGCCGGGAGGATCCCGGTGCCATCCCTCACCTTCCCGGCTGGAAAAGAGCTCTGGGAACATCCCCAAGGATGTTCTGTGGGAATTCCCTCTCCACTCGCACCCTTTGTGCTGCTCCAGGAATTTTTTTGTTTTGTTTCGTTTTCACCTTTTATATTGGGAATGGGATCTGGCTGTGGTTGGGGTTTTTGGGGTGGGATTTGGGTGTTTGATCCATGGGGTTGGATTATCCCTGTGCCTCCAGTCAGGGAAAAGCGTCCAAACAGCTCCTAAAGGTGGGAAAAATCAGGGAGAAATCATGGAAGGGAGGGAGGAATGAACCCAAGGTCGGAATTTCAGCGGCGGAAAAATCCCATCAGGAGCTGGTCCTGCTTCACTCCCGGCGCGACTGGAATTTTATTTCATTTATTTCTTGGATTTCCTACGTTTTTTTCCATTTTGGACAAGTGGGTTTCCAAGCCTTCCCAACTCCGAGGTGTTTCCAGCTCTGAATTAAATTCCGTTTAATTAATTTTTGAATTAACTTTCATTGAATTTATTTATTTTAATTGAATTAAATTTCCAATTAAAGCCCCCTCTAAAACGAGAACTGGGTTGGGATCAGATTTTAGGGAACTGCAAGATTTGACCCCACTGATTTTGCCTCTTTTTTTTTAAATCCGGATAAATAAGAACACGGAAAACCAGTTGGAGACTGAAGCCCTGATCAATTTTTACCCCGAACAGATAAAACCCCAGATAAAATATTCCCGACGGAATAAACATGGAAAGCTTTTCCTCCCGGCTCCCAAAGCGGAATTGCAGAAACAATTCCATGTCTGTGCCTGTCCCTGCCTCCCCCAGGTGTGGATTTGGGAGCACAAAGGTTTATTCACATCCAGATGTTTCCAATTATTCCCCCTGGAAACGGTTCTGCGGCTCCCGCTCCGTCGGCGGGATTGTTCCGTCTCTTTGTGGGGTTTTTAATCGTCCCGCCAGCGGCAAACGGCAACTTTGGGCCCGTTTTGCACGGATGGAAATCACCCCTTCCTGCTCAGGTCAATTAGTTATCGGTTAATTGGGCACTGGCGGATCCCGGGAGGAACATGGAGGGATTTCGGAGATTAAACCGGGAGCCCTCTCCTCCTTTTTCACTCCCTCTGGATCCTGAATCCCAACATTCCCACCCTCGGCCCCGCCGGCTTGGCTCTGTGGTGTCTCTGTCCAGCAGGAATCTGTCGTTCCTGGAGATGTGGGGTTGGGATGAGAGAACCTCGTTCCCATCGGGATGTGGATCTCAGAATGGAATCTGTCATTCCTAGAGAGGTGGGAATGGGGTTGGGATGAGAGAACCTTGTTCCCATCAGGATGTGGCTCTCAGAGTGGAATCTGTCCACAGTGGAATCCTGGAGATGCGGGAATGGGATGAGAGGACCTCAGTCCCATCAAGATGTAGATCTCAGAATGGAATCTGTAATTCCTGGAGATGCAGGAATGGGATGAGGGACAAGAGAATCTCAGGATGTGGCTCTCAGAGTGGAATCTGTCGTTCCTGGAGATGCAGGAATGGGAATTTGGAAGGAGAGAACGTCAATCCCATTGGGATGTGGAGAACTTCATTCCCATCGGGATGTGGCTCTCTCAGAATGGAATCTGTCCCCTCTTGAGATGCAGGAATGGAGTGGGAATGAGAACCTCATTCCCATCAGGATGTGGCTCTCACAGAATGGAATCTGTCATTCCTGGAGATGCGGGAATGGGGTTGGGATGAGAGAATTTCATTCCCATCAGGATGTGGAGGAGAGAGCCTCATTCCCATCGGGATGTGGCTCTCACAGTGGAAATTGTCATTTCTGGAGATGCAGGAATCGGGTGGGAATGAGAGAACCTCATTCCCATCAGGATGTGGAGGAGAGAACCTCGTTCCCATCAGGATGTGGCTCTCTCAGAATGGAATCTGTCCCTTCTTGAGATGCAGGAATGGGGTGGGAATGAGAACCTCATTCCCATCAGGATGTGGATCTCGGAGTGGAATCTGCCATTCCTGGAGATGCAGGATTGGGAGTTTGGAATGAGAACCTCATTCCCATCAGGATGTGGCTCTCACAGTGGAATTCGTCCTTCCTGGGATGCGGGAATGGGGTCGGGATGAGAGAACCTCATTCCCACAACTCCAGAGGGAAACAAGAGCAGGGCTGGAGCGAGGAACCGGACGTCGTTCTGCTGGTGCCGCCCTCCAGCTGCTCCCCTGCTGTGGGGCGATTCCCTGCTGAAACTCGGGATTTGGGGCCGGGAATAGGCCGGGAGAAGGGCTGTGGACGGGAGGAGGGTTTGGATGTGTCCCCTGGGTGTCCCCTCCCGCAGCCGTGCCGTCCTTAACCCGCCGGCACCTGGTTCGAGCACGTCAGCATGTTGGTGATCCTGCTCAACTGCGTCACCCTGGGCATGTTCCAGCCCTGCGAGGACGTGGAGTGCCAGTCCGAGCGCTGCACCATCCTGGAGGTGAGCACCCCACGGCCCCACGGCCCCGGGATTTGTGGGATCGCTGGGGCGCAGGGCTGGGGTGGCTGCCCTGGGATCTGTGGGGTGTGTCTGTGGGGTGGCTGCTCTGGGATCTGTGGGACACAGGACTGGGGTGGCTGCTCTGGGATCTGTGGGGTGTGTCTGTGGGGTGGCTGCTCTGGGAGGTGGCAGCCCCATCCTGTTCCTTTTTCCCCGGGAAAAGCTTTCCCACAGGGATGGGTTTGGGATGGCCCGTGTGGGATCTGCTTGGGGTGAGGCCTAAAGGCTGATCCGGGTCTGTCCCAAGCAGATCCATCCTCTCCATCCCCAGCAAGGGCAGGGGGGGAAGGAGCCCAGAGCTGTGCCAGAGCCTGCCAGCTCCCTGCAGGTCTGATTTTGGGGTTGGCAGGTGGGACTTTGGTGACAGGAACACGGGATGTCCCCATGGCAGGGCACTGGGGTCTGGGGACAGGAACACGGGATGTCCCTGTGGTGGGCACTGGGGTCTGGTGACAGGAACACGGGATGTCCCCATGGCAGGGCACTGGGGTCTGGGGACAGGAACACGGGATGTCCCCGTGGTGGGGCACTCAGGTCTGGGGACAGGAACACAGGATGTCCCCGTGGTGGGGACACTGGGGTCTCTCCCTCCCCCTGGGCAGAGCAGGGCTGACTGAAATCCCCCTTTTCCTGCTCTCCAGGCGTTCGACGACTTCATTTTCGCCTTCTTTGCCGTGGAAATGGTGATCAAGATGGTGGCCCTGGGCATCTTCGGGCAGAAGTGTTACCTTGGGGACACCTGGAACCGCCTGGACTTCTTCATCGTCATGGCCGGGTCAGCACCCACCTCATCCCTCCCTCCCCGGGGCAGGAGAACCCCAGGCAGCCAAACCCAAGCCTCGCCCCGGCTGGATTTCAGAATGCCAGATCTGATTTTTTAAATCCTCACCCCCCCAAACCACGCCGGGCTGGTTGTGAGTATCAGGCCGAGCCGTGAGGGGTTTGGAGCGATCCTTTAACCCCAAAACACCCTGAGATGACCCACAGTGTCCCAGAGCTGTTGTGGCCAAAAGGAAAAAGCGTCTCGGCCCCGCTCCTGGCACCAGCCGGGCGAGGCAGGGCCGGGGCAGGCGAGGAGAAGGCAGAAAACCCCGTTAAAAGGGTTTTCCAGTGGGAAAAGCTGGGAGTTCACCCAAATTCCAAACTCCTCCTCCTGGTTCACAGCTTCATTCCATCCATCTCCCCCAGCTGCCGGCTCGTGCAGGATGTGTTAATAAACAGCTCCAGGGATGATGATCCCGTTGTTTTTGACGCCGCTTCCCTCACCCCCACGGGGAATCACCCAGTGGAGTAAAAGCTTGGCAAAGCTCAGACTTTTTTTTTTTTTTCTTTTTTAATTATTCCAAATAAATAAAGCACTTTGGAAAGCCCAGGCTCTCCTACCTGCTCAGTACATCCTGGGAAAGGGATGGAAAAGCTTTAATTACTGCCTGACTTCTGAATTCCTGCTTTTCTAATGACCGGCCCGGGGTTAATTAAAACATCCTTGGGATATGTTGGGGCGGGTTTTTTTTTCCCTTTGCATTAGCGCTGTGCCGTCTTCCCTGCACTAATGGGGTTTTGTTGTGCGCCGCGTTATTTGTCTGGAATACAATTAGGAGCGGTTTTAGTGCCCTGAATAAAACATGAGCTCTCCTGAGCCCAGCCTCCTCCGAACTCGGGGGCAGTTCCAGCCCCACAAGGAACATCAGGGACAGCAAAAAAAAAGCCCAAAAAAAACCCCCCCAAAACAAAAAAAACAACCCTTATTACCTTATTATTAATTTTTCTTTCCCTTAATTATGTTTTCCCATAAAGCTGCTGCGGTGTTTGAGGGAGGAGCGGTAGGGGACGAGCAGGGAAACTCAGGATCAGGAATCTGATCCCGGAGCTGAGGGGGTTTTCTCAGGATCGGGATTCTGATCCCGGAGCTGAGGGGGTTTTCTCAGGATGGGGATTCTGATCCTGGAGCTGAGGGGGTTTTTCCACATTGGATACGTGGGACGAGCTCTCCTGAGGAGGAGCAGAGAATCACCAGCTCCTCCGAGATCCCCCAAACCCGGGATTTGGGGACCCCCTGGAGGCAGCAGGGCTGAGCCCTCTGCTCATCCTCAGGGGCGGCTTTGGCTCCGGGAATTTTGCTGTTGGAATGAGGTGACAGCGGCTGCTGAGGCCGTTTGGGAGTTTCCCAAGGTTTTCCCCCCCAATTTCCGTGCCTGGAATAGGTTTGAGGAGGATAAAAAGAGCAGGAGACCCCACTGCAGGCGTGGCATTCCTCAGGCTGCAGATGAGGAGAAGAAAAACTCATTTTCCCTGGCTGATCCTGGGCCATCTCCAGAAGGTTTTGGTGGAGTTGAACCATTCCTGGGATAGGATTTCCCTCCTTCCCTGGCTGATCCTGGGCTTATTCTTTATTCTTTATTCTTTATTCCTTATTCTTTATTCTAAACCATCTCCAGAAGGTTTTGATGCATTTGAGCCATTCCTGGGATATGATTTCCCACCTTCCCTGGCTGATCCTGGGCTAATTCTTTATTCCTTATTCAAAACCATCTCCAGAAGGTTTTGGTGGATTTAAGCCACGCCTGGGAGAGGATTTCCCATTTTCCCTGGGCTCCTTCCAGAAGGTTCTGGTGGATTTGAGCCATTCCTGGGATAGGATTTCCCACCTTCCCTGGCTGATCCTGGGTTAGTTCTTTATTCCTTATTCAAACCCATCTCCAGAAGGTTCTGGTGGATTTGAGCCATTCCTGGGATGTGATTTCCCACCTCCCCTGGCTGATCCTGGGCTAATTCCATATTCTTTATTCAAACCCATATCCAGAAGGTTCTGGTGCATTGGAGCCATTCCTGGGATGTGATTTCCCATCTCTCTGAGGAGAGGCTGGAGCTGGGAGTAACCCTGAGGGTGGAGAAGCCGTGCTGAGGGTTGGGATTCCCCTCTCTCACCACCACCACCCTTCAATCCAGCCCCTAAAACTGGAGCCGTTCTGAGCAGGGAACTCCCCCCTGGAATAACAAATCTGCTTTTTATTCCAGCGAGGGGACGGGCGTGCTGAACTCATTCCGAGGGGTTTTTTTTTTGTGACAAGAAGGGAAACAAGTGATTTGTTTGCCCCGTTCCGCCTGCTCGGAGGAGCTGTTTTGCCTCAGCAGCAGCAGCAGCAGCTCCGAAGGGAGCGAGGAAACTACAAAATAAACACGGCTCCTGCCTCCAGCACCGCGTCTGAACTCCCTCCCAGCTCCCAGACTCCTTTCATGTTTTCTCCTCGCCCCAGAAATGTTCCCTGGAACATTTCAAGCCCGGTGGAACTCGCGGCCTCTCCGTCTGCCCGGCAGCGGAGTTGAAAGCGTTTCCCCCAGCGCCGGGGATGTTGTTCAGCAGAGCCGGAATCCAGCGGCTCCTGCTGCATCCAGCCCCTGGAGACATTCCAGGCTCCCGGGGTATGATTTGGATTTGACAGCCCAAGGTTTGGGAGCTGTTGATGGCAGAGAACGGCCCAAAGCTTCTTGTTTTTCAGGGTAGGGAATCACCCACCGAGTGCCAATCCATCCCCAGTTCCCAGCTCCAGCGGGTTTCTGTTGGGACATTCCCAAGGGATTCGGGATTTACAGGTGGAGTCTGATAACAGGACCCCACCCTCGGCATCCTGGTGCATCCAGTCCTTGGAGAGTTTGCAGGACAAGTTTTGGATTTGACAGCTGAAGGTTTGGGAGCTGTTGATGGCACAGGACATCCCAAAGCTCTGCGCCTCCCATTTTCCATCGCAGGGAATCACCCACTGATGCCAATCCACCCCAAATGATTATGGGGAATGGGGAGGAAGAATCGAGGAGGAAATGTTCCTCGTTCTTAATAATCAAATGGAAAGGAAATGATTTGTGCTTTTTTTGTTGTTGTTGTTGTTGGTTTGGGTATTCAGGTTTGGTCCTGGGAGGAGAGAAAAGCTGGGGAGCAGCTCCTTGTCCTGGAGAGTCAGGGAATCATGGAATGATGGCTTGGGTTGGAAGGGACCTTAAAGATCATCTCATAGGCAGGGACATCTCCCACTATCCCAGGCTGCTCCATCCCGGCCTTGGACACTCCCAGGGATCCAGGGGCAGCCACAGCTCCTCTGGGAATCTGTGCCAGGGTCTGCCCACCCTCCCAGGCAGGAATTCCTTCCCAATATCCCATCCACATTTCCTCTCTTCCAGTGTGAACCCATTCCCTCTTGTCCCACCACCACAATTCCTGCTGGAGTTCCCCTCTCCAGCTCCCTTGGAGTTTTCACATCCTGGAAGGAAAATCCTGCTGTGCCAGCAGTAAAGGCTGGAAAGGACCTTAAATCTCATCCCATCCCACCCCTGCCACGAGCAGGGATAACCTCCACAATCCCCGATTGCCCCAAACCCCTTGGACGCTTCCAGGCACCTGGAATTGCATCCAGAGGAGGGGCTGGAAGCACAGGATGGGGGAATTTACACCCCTGGGCCTTGCAGGCAGCGAAGCTTTTCCTGACCCCCATTCCCTGCTGAAGCTCAGCATTCCCGTCCTGAGCGCTGTGCTGTTTTCCCTGCAGGATGATGGAATATTCCCTGGACGGACACAACGTCAGCCTGTCGGCCATCCGCACCGTGCGCGTCCTGCGGCCCCTCAGGGCCATCAACAGGGTCCCCAGTAAGTGACGCCGGCCCCGGGAAAGCCGGGAATCCATGGGAATGACCCCCCAGACACACAGCTGGATGTCTGGGGAGACGGGGAATCCATGGGAATGACCCCCCAGACACACAGCTGGATGTCTGGGGAGACGGGAAATCCATGGGAATGACCCCCACACACACCTTGATTTCTGAGCTCAGTCTGGGAAAACTGGAAATCCATGGGAATAATCCCCTCTCACATCTGGATGTCTGGGGAAACTGAAAATCCATGGGAATGACCCCCCCATACACACCTGGATTTCTGAGCTCAGTCTGGGAAAACTGGAAATCCATGGGAGTAACTCACCCCAGTTTCTGAGTTCAATCTGGGAAAACTGGAAATCCATGGGAATGACCCCCCCCCATACTCCTGGATTTCTGAGTTCAATCTGGAAAAACTGGAAATCCATGGGAATAACCCACTCCTCCCCTGGATTTCTGAGCTCAGTCTGGGCAAACGGGAAATCCATGGGAATAACCCACTCCTCCACTCCTACACCTGGCTGGCTGCTTTGCGTTGCCGACGAGAGGAAATTAATTAATTTAATTTACAACGGCGAGTTGGAGATGGTCATTACCATAATTGGTGTCAGCAAAGGGCAGGGGAGCCGGGAATCGACCTCGGGGCTCTTCTCCAAGGTTTTTGTGACTTTCCTAAGGAAAACAGCTCGGCTGGTGGTGCAAAGCAAACCGAGTTCCTCCAAAGGGAGGGAAAAGGTCATTTCCAAGTGGGATCTTCTCGGCTCCTTTTCCCTCCTCAGGGATTTCAGCTCTTTCCATGACTTTTACGTTCGGGATTAGCAGCTCAGGAGCTTCCCCGGCTGCCGAAACCCCACGGAGGGTTCGCTCCCCGTGAAACAAAATCGGGATCATCCTCGGCAGGGAGTTCAAGTGGCTCCTAAATCCATTTTCAAGTGGTTTCAGCTGCTTGGCTTCTAAATCCAATTTTAAACCCCAGCCGCCCCGGCGGAATAATTCCCCGCTGGAATCCGCCAGCTGCTGAGCCGCCCTTTGCAAGGTGCTCGTTCCACAGAAAATTCCCTCCTTTTCCAACCCCAATCCGCTGCAACCGAAATGCTGCGGAATTGTGTGGAAACCACAGGGGAAGAAAGGAAAAAGAAATAAAAAAAAAGGGGGGAATATTCCCTGTTCTGTTGGGAAGCCCTTGGAGCGAGCCAGCCCCACATCCTGCCTGGATTCTGCACATCCAGGGAGAGCCAAACGACCTCCCCCAGAAAGGGTTTGATTCCAGGCCCCTCCGAGGAAAATCTGAGGGAACAGATGGATGTTTACAGCCAGGAAATTTCTCTCCAGAACTCCCAATTCCACAGGATTTTTTAAAATTTTTTTTTTTCCTGGAAAACAAGGAAGTGAAATCAGTGGATTCCACAGTGAGGTCCTCGGTTTAAAAACAAGACCCTCCCCCCAAAAAAAAGGAGAGAGAGGCCGAAAGGGGCCGTGGAACCCTTTGGAGCTTCATTTTCCCAACGAGGTTTCGTTGCCAGGGTTTTGGAAAGCACAACACAAAGTTTCCCTCTGGGATTTGGAGCTCCAGGGAAGTTTCCCTGTGGAATTTGGGGCTTTGGGGATGGGGGGGGAGCACAGGGACCCCGGCACGGGCTGGGCTCGGAGCCCTCCAGGCTGGGAGGAGGATCAGGATCCCTCTGAACTCCCTCAAATCCACAAAACCCTTCCCTGTTCCCACGGAATAATGGGAATCTCCAGCTGGGAGCTCCCAATCCCAGCCCCATCCCTGCCTCCTTCCCAGCCTCATTCCCGTCCCAGCGCTGGGAATTCCAGGCTCGGCCAGGGCTCTGCAAGGCTCTCCATTCCTCCAGTCAGGACATTCAACATGGAATATTGGCCACGGGAATCCACATTTCCCTGGGACCAGGGGCTGGAGGAACCTCAGGGTTCGTGGAGATCCTTGTGGAGAGCTGTGGGATTGTCGGGAATGTCCCCGCGGCCTCTGCACGAGGAGGGAAAGGGAGCGGAGCTTTCCTTGGAGGAAAAGCATCCTGCTTTCCACCCTCAAAACAAATCAAAATTAAAAACAAATCAAAATTTCCCTCCTTTCCAGCAAGGAGAGGAGTTTCTCCGTGGAAAAAGGAATTGTCTGTGGTGGAGGCCCAGCTCCCACCTCAGGCTTTGGGGATTTTAGGGGAATGATTTTTGTGATCCACGAGTGGAGGAGTCTGCAACATTCACAAATCCAGATCTTAACAATTCCTCCGGGGGCTGATGCTTCTCCAGGAAAAATTGCCCTGCAGCTCACGTGTGCTTGAATGCCAGGGAAAACACCCGGAAATCCCATCCTTGGATCCACCCTCGGAGGATTCCTGTGTGTTTCCCATTTCTTTTGGCATTTTTCAGCTTCAGGATTTAGGGCAAAACACCAAAATCCCGATTTTTTTTTTTTTTTCCTGCCCCGGCTGCACATCCGAGGTGGGAATGGTGATTTCTCCCCATCCTGACGTGGGTTTTTTTCCCCCCAGGTATGAGGATCCTGGTCACGCTGCTGCTGGACACTCTGCCTATGTTAGGCAACGTCCTCCTCCTCTGCTTCTTCGTCTTCTTCATCTTCGGGATCGTGGGGGTCCAGCTCTGGGCGGGGCTGCTGAGGAACAGGTGCTTCCTCGACAGGAATTTTGCCATGTAAGTACAGCAAAAAGGGGAAAAAAAACTCCACTTTTTCCTCCCTTTTTTTTATTTTTCTTCCTTTTTTTCTTCCTTTCCCGGCTGGGGATTTTTCTATCTCCTGCTGGAAAAAAACCCAGAACTCAGCAGGGCTCTGGGTCCAGCTGGGAACGTTTTTGCCTGGGGGAAAAAAAAAAGTTAAAAATCCCGTTTGTCAGCAATTTCCTGAGGGTTTGAGCAGCTCTTTTTTGTGTTTTCCTGCTGCTCCTGAAGGATGAGGATGGGAGTGGGTTGGATTAGCTCTGCCTGAGATCCCTGACTTTGGGAGCTGGAGGATTTAAAACAAATTCCCAGCTCTGCAAACAGTGCGGGTCACCCAGCACACCCCAACCCCTGAGAGGGAGATGCTGCTGAAACCCAGAGATTAAAAAAAAAAAAATCCTTGTCAGGGTTTTAAGATCAGAAACGGGATGTGAGGAGCACTGAAACCATTTGGATGCAGCTCTGAGTGTGGGATGGGCATCAGGGATGGGCAGGGCCTGAAATCACGGGATTAAGGCTGGAAAAACACCTCCAGGAGCACCAAACCCAACTTCAAAGAGACAAATTCTCCTTTGGGTTTGTCCAGGATGGGGCAGCTGTGTGGAGCAGCCCCTCTGAAAATAAACCTCCCTAAAGCAGCAGAACCCCCCAGGCCCAGCAGATCAATTTAAGCCCAGCCCAAGCTCTTAGTCCTGGTTTGGGCTGTGCTGCTGCTCTTGGCCTTTGCTCCTGGTGCTTTCGGCCCCTGGATAAATCCTGGCCCTGGCTCTGTGGGAAATAGATTTGTAGAGAATTATCAAAGCTGTTCCTGCCTTAAATCACCCCTCACGGGTCCTACCACAGTGCACCTTTCATGATTTGATTTTTCCTAAAGCATTTGGTCTTATTTCCGAGACCATCCTTTAAAAATTGTTTTTAGTTCCATTTCCCTCTTAACAATACATTGATATCCTATTCCATGGCATTTCTATAATAATACATCTGTATCCTATTCCATAGTATTTCTATAACAATACATCTATATCCTATTCCATAGTATTTCTATAACAATACATCTGTATCCTGTTCCATGGGATTTCTAAGTCAACATTTCCCAAAGTTTACATACAAATCTGGACTTTGCTCCGTGGACCTTCTACAAAGTTTTCAAAATTCTCTACGAATCCATTTCCCAAATGGTTCATCCTTTGGAGCCTGCTGCCAGCCCTGGGCTCTCCCTGCTGGATCCTGGGGTGATCCTGGGATGATCCTGGGATGACCCTGGGATGATCCTGGGATGACCCTGGGATGATCCTGGGATGACCCTGGGATGACCCCGGGATGATCCTGGGATGACCCTGGGATGACCCTGGGAAGATCCCGGGATGATCCTGGGATGATCCTGGGATGACCCTGGGAAGATCCCGGGATGATCCTGGGATGACCCCGGGATGACCCTGGGATGACCCTGGGATGACCCTGGGATGATCCTGGGATGACCCCGGGATGACCCTGGGATGACCCTGGGATGATCCGGGATGATCCTGGGATGATCCTGAGATGCTGCCGGAGCCGGGATGGCTCCTGGCTCATCATTTGGGGCCCCCCTTGTAGCTCCCCAGCCCCTTCCCGGGGTGAGCACCCCCAGCACAAGCCCAGGATGAAAACCAAGCGCAGAAAAAGAGGGATTTGCCTGGGAAAAAAAAATAAAAAATCCTTCCTGTCAGAGCCGTCAGCGGCTCCGAGGTGAGGGAATGCCCGAGGTGAGGGAATGTCCCAGCCCGGCTCCGAGGTGAGGGAATGTCCCAGCCCGGCTCCGAGGTGAGGGAATGTCCCAGCCCGGCTCTTGGGGCAGCTCCAACTCCGCGGGAGGAGATGGAGCCTGTAATTACAGCTCGGGGTAATTACATCTCGGGTTGTCGGCCGGACAGGCAGGGACCATCCCTCAGGTCCTGCTCCTGCCTCTCACGGCTCCGTCCTGGGCTTTCCACCTCCCTCTCCCTGCGCTCCGGTGGCGTTCACTCATCCCAGCAGAAATCCACGGCTGTGATTCCACCCCCGCATCCCGATGCTCCAAACCTTCTCCACATCCCCCAGCAGGAAAAAAACCCGCCCGGTCCCCAAAACCACGCTCAGAGCGACCCCAAAACTTCCCTTCCCGACCCCAACCCGAGCTGTCCCAGCCCTGCCTGGGTGGCCCCGCTGCCGTCATTAACCCCTGCGAGCCCCGCTCGCTCTCTCGGGGGCGGGTTTTTGAACTCCGGGTGATTTTCTGCGGAGCTTTGGGGACGAACCGCGGGGGAGGCGATGGCTGAGCACGGACATGAAAGCCGCGGTTGTGTGATGGCCATTAGCAGCATCAAAGCCTCCGGGATTCTCTGATGGGGGCTTGTTTAGGGCAGGGAAGGTTTGGGGATGAGCCGTGTCTGAAGGGGTTGGTCTGGGATTTCTCCTTCCCTCTGGGATGGGCTCTGCCACCCCCCAGCAGCTGGGAGAGCTGAATTTGGGGGGCTCTGCCCAACTGGTTTATTTCTGTGGCTGAAGTTGCTGAATTCCAGAGATTTCAGAGGAATTTGGAGAAGGGGGGATACCCACAGGACAGGAATATTCCAGTCAGTGGGAGAAATGTGGGGTTCTCTGGTGCCTTCACCCCGAGTGCTGCTGCCCCTTGCTCTGTGTTAATTTTAGATCCAGCCCCAGCATTTCCAGCTGTCCCAGGTTTCTTGGAGCTCCCTGGAGAAGTTTTAGGGAATCCAGATGGAGCTGTTCCCATTTTTTTTTAATCATTTCTGACTCATTCTCCCAACCCAGGCGTCAGGGCACGGTTCACCCCTGCAGTGATCTTTACCACACCAGCAGCAAATTGTAAAGGGAAAAAAAAACCCCAATAACAATAAAAAGCCATGGAATGACCTGGAAAACTCTTCAGGGTTCCGTCCTCCTGCTGTTGGACAGATCACGGAATCCTGGAATGGGCTGGGTTGGAAAAGACCTTAAAGATTCCAATTCCAAGGGCAGGGACAACTTCCCCTATCCCAGGCTGCTCCAACACCTCCAGGGCTGGGAAATCCAGGATTCCTCAGGGCACGGAGGAATTCCAGCCCTTCAGGAGGGGCTGAATCCTGATTTCCTTTACAGCCCTGGAGAGAGGGAAAATCTGAATTCTTGGAGGGTCTCCCCTGGGTGCTGCTGCCAAACCCTCCCGGCTGAAACCAAAACCGCTTTAAACGGAGGATCTGGACAAAACCCCGAGGCCAGCGAGCCGGGCAGGGTCCCAACCCCAAATTTTCTGGATGAAAGGAGGTGTCAGTGAGCTCCCAAACAGCTGCTCGGAATCCAGCTGTGCCCTGCCCCGCAGCTTCCTGAGCCTTCAGCTTTTCCAGAGGCGTCGGATGGAAGGACTGACTTTGATTTTGTCATTCCTCTCTCCCCGTGGAAACCTTTTCTCTTCAATCCCCCTTGAAAGCTGGCAGCTCCGAGTAAAGCGACTATTTTTAAGTCAGGCTCATTGTGAGAGAAATTTTTGGCGACTTTTCGGGAGGTGCGTTGGGAATTTCTGCTTCTCTCTCTCGGTGTCGTTGAGAGCTGTGCTGCTACAGGGCTGCAGTGAGGTTATTTAAGGATTTTTAGTCGGGATTTTGAGGGAATTGTTGCAGGATTGGGTTGGAACTCTGGGATCTCTGCTCGTGAGGACACGGGGAGAAAGAATTTCTCCCTCCTCTCCCGAAGTGATCCCGGAAAACCTGGGATTTCGTGGAGCAGCAGGGCTGGGATGGGCTGTGAGGGAGAGCCGGGCACTGGGGGCTGCAGGGGGAATTCCCCGAGGATTTTTGGGTGGGAAGGAATGTTAGGAATATTAATCCACAAACGCCAGGGGTTTATGTCCAAAAAAAGGAGACAAAGGAGTCCTTTGACTTTATTGGAATAAAGGGAGAGGCCGTGGGGCATTTCCCCTGGGGTCTCTCCAATTTTTGGAGGACTCAGCCTCCTTTTTATCCCAGTCTGGACTCCAGTTTGGAGCCTCCTATTTATCCCAATTTCCCGGCCCCATTTCCCTCCCTCTTTCCCCATTGCCTGAGGAACTTGAGAGTTCCAGACTTCCCGGAGTGCCCAACACCTAAAATTCCCCTTTAATGTACAACTCCCCTTTTAACTTTTAATCCTTATGGAATTCATGGGGTTCTCCCCATCGTTTCTCCCACCTTTCAATATCCAGTTTCATTTCTCAGCAAACCCACGGTTGGTCTGTAAAGGCAAACATCTTCTTGTCCATCCCTCGATCGGTGGAATTGTTTCTTTGCTCTCTCAGTGCTGGTTTCACCCACCAGCAGGCCCAGAGTTTGTTTGTGAGGACAAATCCGTCATTCCTCTCAGGAGGGAGGTTTGGTGTGGGAAGGACCAGCAGCTCCTGGGTGACACCTCCACGATGTTTTGTTTTGTTTTGTTTTGTTTTTCTCACCCTCCCGAGCCTCTCCCGGTGGAAATAAAGGAATTGGGGCAACCCCAGCCTGGCTGGGCTCCTCTCCTGGGGCTGCTCGGGGTGTGTTGGGATGCAGAGCAGCATTTTCCAGGCCGGGAACCTTTCAGGGAACTCAATGGCTCGGAAAATCAGGACTGGGGAGGGAGCTGTGAAGGGTTTGGTGTTTCTCTGCTGCCTCGGGACGCTGGCGGTGTTGAGTTTTCAGTTTTGATTAACTCGGTGTTGTTCTGCCTCGGCTGCTGGGAGGAGGCTCGGGCAGCTCAGGGATTTGTCTGGAAGGTGTTTAATTGCTCCTCCTGGCACTGGGTTCCCTGGGAGAGCTGGGAATTCATCCCGCTGGGTTTCCACCACCTCCTCCCGCTCCTCCCCTGCTCCCCCGAGCTGGGGCAGGACCGTGCTCAGCTGGATTCCAGGGGTTGGGATGGAGGGGCTGGGAAAAACCTCCCCTGGAGGAGGATGGAGCAGAGGATAATCCAGCAGGAATGGGAGAAAAAAATGGATTTTCCTGCCCCGCTGTTGTCCTTCCTCCACATGGACACGCCGAGGGAAATGCAGATGTGCAGGGTCGGGAAAAGCTGGGAGAGGGGTGTTAATCCTCTCTGATCCATCCTGGGCCTTGGCTGCTCCTGCCTTTCTCCCCCGAGCTCTCCTGATTAGCGGGTTCATTAGCGTTAATGAGCGATTTGTCTCTACCCGTCGGCAAGGGACAGGGAAGTCGGGAAGGTCCTGGCAGAACCCGTTCATTTATTTGGGGGATGTTGGGGATTCCCTCACTGTGCAGCATTTTTGTTTCTCCTTCTTGCTCTCCTTCCTTCTTTCCCCTTTTTGGTTTTGCCAGGGGGAAAAAAAAAGAAAAGGGGGAGGAAAAATGTTTTAAGGAAAGGTTTGAAAGTTGCAGTTCGGGTCCCTTCCCCTCTCACTGGGTGATGCTGGAGCTTCCCACAGGAGCAGCTCCTTCCCAAAAATCTTCCCCAGGGAGCTCCAAGAAACCTGGGCTAGCTGGGAATGCCGGGGCTGGATCCTTGCTGGGTTTCCTGGATCAGGGCAGGGAAGAGGGACAGGTTGGGCAGAAAGTGACCCCAAAGGGACTGATTTTGTCATCAGGGACAACTTTTCATTTGGAAATGGTTTTGGGGACAGCAGCAAAAGTGAGGAAAGGGAGGATAAAAATCCAGCAGCAGCAGCAGAACCGACCCGGGTTTCACCCACCCCTCCCAGCAGAGCTGGGCTTTGTTCTCCTGCTGGGATTTTCCTTCCCAAAATTCTGCTTCTCCCCGTGGTTCATGCCCAGATCTTCTCTCTGCAGCTCCTCACACCCCAGCCCGGGGCTCTGTGTCCTCAGGCAGCCATTCCCCATCCCAAAACTTCCCAAAATGGACATTTCTGGGATGCACTGAGCCTCTCCAACTGTGCGTGGCCCGTTCCGGTGGCACGGGGCTCCATCCTGTGCTTTGTCTTTTGGGAGTTAAAGTCTCTCCTCAGGTGTCTCCTGGCTTCTTTTCCCGAATTCTCCAGCTCTCCCCAGGTTCTCCTGCATCCTGGTTTGATTTTCTCCCAAAATCCCTCGTTCTCCAGCCTGTTTCACATGGAAATTTCCTCCAGCAAGGAAAAGGCCTGGGGAGGAAAAACATCTTCCAGGTTTTTTTTCTGGAAACCCGAGGCCCGGGGGCTGATTGTCACAGTTCAGTCTGGAGGTGTGGGCCGTGCCAGGAAGGAGCTGCTGAACGCAAATCCTTCCCAGCCAACAATTCCCAGGGATCGTGCTCCTCCTCCCTCTCCCTCTCCATCAGTTCCTGAAGCTGATGAACCCTCCACACCCATCTCAGGTAATTGGATGATGGAACGGAGCCACATTCCCCAGGGAAGTGGCTGAGGGCCGATTTCCCCTCAGCTCTGCCCTGCAGCAATTGTTCTCTCCTTAAAGTGCAGCCGCAGAGCTTGGCTCCAGGGTTTTGGGGAGCAATTCCAAGCAATTGTCTGGAATAACACTTGTTAAAGCCAAATCTCTTCACCAGATAGGGACGTTCAGAGGGAGATAAAAATAGAGCTGTCCTGGCTGGAAGAATTACCTGGTTATCTCCTGCCCACATCTCTTGGAAGGTTTGTGTTGCCTCCCGCTTATCTCCGGGTGATTATGGAGCAGCTGAGATCCCTGGAGCTGGGAAAAACAGTGGATAAAGTTGGCTCTGGAGCAATGCAGCTCCTCGGTTGGAGCCCTGCAGGCTGCAGGCTCTCACCAATGGCCCAGAAAGTGCCAGATCTGGGACGCAGAGCTGGAAAAAAAAAAGCAGATTCTGCAATTCCAGCGTTTCCTTATCCAGACTGGGACAGAGCCATGGGCTTTATCCAAGCCAACCCCATCAGAAATGCAGGAAGCACCGTGCTTTTCCCATTAACGTGGCCTCTCCCATTTTTTTATGGAAATGGGAGATGGGCTCTGGCTGGGTCTGTCCTGGTGGGAGCTCAGCCCCTCCTCAGACACATCCCGAGGGGCAAATTCATTGGGGAGCTGCTCTGCCACCTGCAGATTTATCTTCAAATCCTTCCAGAGAACCCAAAATCTCCCTGGATTCTGGGGAAGAACCTGATCCCGCTGGGATTTTCTCTCCATCCCCTCTGATTCCATGCTTTTTTACCTGCTTGGGGAAACTCCGACTGATCTTCACCGGGAGATCAGCTGGGCCTCACGGGGCGGGAAAGGATTTGATTTTAGGGCTTGGGATTTTGACTTGCTGAAGGGACACCAAAACCAGCACCTTTTCCCTGCTGCCAAAATCAGGGATGAAGGGGGGTTTTTTCCCTCATTCTTTTCCTTTTTGCCCCGTTTCCAGGACGTACAACCTGACCTTCCTCCACCCCTACTACCGCCCGGACGAGGCGGAGGAGAACCCCTTCATCTGCTCCTCGCACCGCGAGAACGGGATGCAGAGGTGCTCCAACATTCCCAGCAGGAAGGAATCCAAGGTGGAGTGCACCCTGAGCATGGACTCGTACAGCCCCAGCCTGGGCAGCCCCGAGCCCAGCAGGAACTCCTGCATCAACTGGAACCAGTACTACAACGTCTGCATGGCCGGGGACCTCAACCCCCACAACGGGGCCATCAACTTTGACAACATCGGATACGCCTGGATTGCTATTTTTCAGGTAGGATTGTCCCAAATATTGGGGTTGGTTTTTTTCCTGTTTCTCTTGGGGTTTTGATGGGTTTCTTTTGTTTGTTGGTTTTCTGTTTGTTTGGGGGTTTTTTTGTTGGGTTTTTTTTTGGTTGGTTGGTTGGTTTGGGTTTTTTTGTTGGTTTTGGAGGGGGTTGTTTGGTTTGGTTTTGTCTTTGTTGTTGGGTTGGTTTGGTTTGGTTTTGGTTTTGGGTTTGGTTTGGTTTTGTTGTTGGTTTGGTTTGGTTCTGGTTTGGTTTGGTTTTATTGTTGGTTTGGTTTGGTTTTGGTTTGGTTTGGTTGGTTTTTGTTGTTTTG
>VZDJ01000076.1:11795283-11895446 GCA_008694505.1 Cyanoderma ruficeps | reverse complement strand
TGGGGGCTTTTTTTCCGTTGGTTTCCTGTTTTTTTTCCCAATTTGGGGTTTGTCATTTTTTTGCCTCAGGAAGGTTTTGGTGAATGAGACAGAGGAGGAAGGAATCTGCTCAGCCCTGAGTGAAACAGCAAATCAAGAAATGGGGAATAAATGAATCAGGCAATAAATGGTGTAAAAGGGCGTTTGGAGAGAAGAAACTTTTATTTCGAAATCATTTTAAGAGAGGGGAAAAAAATTCTTGAGGCAGGAAAACTCACGGCAATTCCACCTCTGCAAATCAGACAAATCCTAGGGATTTTTGGAAGTGGGGTCTTTTTCAGGGAACTGAAAGTGGTGCTGAGGTTTTTAGGCAAGATTTAATTTCGTGCTCAAGTGAAGAAAGCTGCCGTGGCTTAGGCTTGGTTTTAAACCACAGGGTGAGCCTGGTGAGCATGGAAGGCTGGAAAGGGGAACAATTCCTGAGAGGAAATTCCACCTGCAGGGAATCTCAGTCTCTTTTTGAGGCGCTTCTCACTCAGACTGGGGGAGGTTTTCCAGGCAATGAAACTCTTCAGAACTGAAGGATTTTCCAGGCAGTTGTAGCTCTGGAGCACTGGAGAGCTCGTGTCCAGCGGCTGTGCCTTCCCAGAGCTGCCCCAGCTGGAAGATCCCTCTGTTCTTTCCCATCTTTTCCCTCCTGAACGGGCATTTCCCGGTGTTACAGCATTCCCTTGGCTCTGCCTGGTGGATTCAGTCCCCCCGCAGTGGAGGTGACATCTGTTCCCGGAGCAGAATTCTCCTTTCAGCTTCGTTAATGAGGAATAATTACTCATCCAGAGCTCTGCCTTTCGTTTATGGATTTGTTCCATGTTATTCCATGAATTTCCAGCACTTCCAGCTTTCACCTGGGAGCTGCAAAGTGGGGAATGTTTGCCCTGAGCACCTTCCCTGCTCTGCTGCTCCTCAGGAGCTGCCCTTGGATGGCGGTGCCGGTGCCAGAACCAAACCCAGAGGGGTTCAGGAATCCCAATTTTCCCATTGGGAAAATGCTTTGGAATTAGGGAGGGAAGAGAGGAGCTGCTGGGTAAAGGGAAGAGGAAATTCTCCTTTTGCTGCTCTTTGGTGGGTCTGAGGGACATTCCCAGGAGATCCCACCTGGTTCATTTTGGCAGGGAAAGGACTCTGGGGAGGAGCAGGAGCTTCTCCGGAGGGCTCCTGCTGCCTCTTCCCTTCCCGAGCCCTTTTCCAGCTGCAGATTTTAATTCCATCTCAGCATTTGATTTCCTCCTCCTTACAAGGCTCAGTTTAACTTCAGGAAGGACCCCCCAGCCCCGGGAGAGGTTTCAGCTGATTCCTCTGGGCTGAACAATGTCTGGCAAAGTGGGATCTCGTGTCCTCAGATCGTCCTGGCAGCTGCCGGGAGGTGGATGGTTCGTTCTCACTCTGCTCAGGCCATCCAAAGGATTTCCAGCCAAAAATCTCTTCTCCCGTGTTTATTCCTGTTGGAAGCCAGGGCTGGTTTTTAGGAGCTGGGAATGATTTAACTCCAGGTAAAGAGGCAGCGAGGTGCTGGATGTGGGAAGAGGAAATGATCGGTGCAGCAGGTGAGGCCCTAAATCCAAACAATTGCTGGAAGCAGGGAACACTGAGCAAATAAATCCATGGAATTGTGCTCTCATCCCTCTTAATAGCTGGAGCTGGACAGCACCAGGTCAGCAGTTGGGTGAGGGCTCCAAGTGAGCAGTGCAGGAAGTCCAGCTGATGGATTTAGGAACTCGGGAGCTCCCCTGGGGACGGGTATTGATTTACTGGGATGAGACGGGCCGGGTCGTGCCCAGCCATTACTCTGCAGGATAATGAATCCGTGGCACTTTGCAGGAGCTGGGATGTGCAGAGAGCCCTGAGGGCTTGGCAGAGCTCCAGAGGGAATCGTGGCGAGCTCAGGTGGCTGCTGGGCACGGCTTCCCTCAGGATTTATCCCCAGTGAGCCGGGAACCTCGGCTTGTTCAGGGAAACAGGGAGTGACCTTGCAGGAGCTGACAGGAAAGAGGGGAGAGAATGTTGGGAAGGCTCTGGAATGCCAGGACAAGGAGGGAACAGCTTGTCAGAGGGCAGGGATGGATGGGCTAATGGGAAGGAATGGGAGCGTGGTGAGGTTGTCTCATCCCTGGAAGTGTCCAAGGCCAGGTTGGAGCGCCCTGGGATGGTGGAGATGTCCCTGCCCACAGCAGGATGGGCTTTATGATCCCTCCCAACCCAACCCATGCCTTTCCATGCTCTGGTGTGGTTTAGGAGCTGTCAGAACGGAGGGGGATGAAATGAGCCCCCCAGGGGAGATCCAGAAGGAATTTTGCAAGTGCAGGTGGTACCCAGGAGCTCCCCAGGGCACCGATACCGTTCAGACCACAGATACCAACCCGAGAGCAGAAAAAAGCAGAGTTTGCAGAAAATTCTGAAGATTTCCACCCCAGAACATCCAGCAAACCCAGGGATGGGTGAGCTCTTCCAGCTGCCAGAAATGAGATTTTTAAAAGACGTTTCTTTCCATGAGAGTGACCCCGAACTTCCCAGAGCCAGGACAGGTGACGGCAGGAGAAGAGGGAAATGTGCTGTCGACCTTCCAAGGAGAAGTCAGGGACAGCAGAACCTGGTGCAAATGAAAGAAAAAAAAATTAAAAATAATCAAGGGGGTGGCTGCATCCCTGAGTGCTGTAAAGGACGATAATTCCTTATGTAATCCTGAAAATGATTCATGTTTTGCTTCCCCTCATTTGTTGTGCAAGAGGCTAATTCGTGTCTGTATTCTTTACAAAGGCACGTTCGGTGGCAAATTAGGTGAACTAATTAGCTTATTACAGACTAAATGAAAGGAGATGGAGCCTAAATTAACTGTGAGGTTTGGCATGATATGAAGATCCCTTTATTGCAGGCGAATTCCAGCCCCAACAATCGCAGCAGTAATTACAGGTATTGTTGTCACACGGCAGATGATGAATTACCCACCTCAACAAAGTCCAATTTAATTGGAATTACTGACAGTCCCAGGGGAGCAACCAAAACCTTCCCACCTCCCTGACCTGCAGCTTCGGGCTGGCCAGGCCTGAGTGCAGAAATCCTGATAAAATAAAAAGGGATCGGGAAGCTGGAAGTTTGGGAGGATGAGGTGTTTAGGCTGCTTTGCAAAGCAGAGGAACTTGGAGCGGAGAATTTCACACGGGGTTTGTAGGAAAGCAAGGCCTGTGCTCACACTTTACTCCAGGGGTGATGCTTCTGGGAAAAGCTGAAGAAATCCCAGTCAGATCCAAGAGGAATGGTTTTCCCACTGGCTCCAGCGCTGTCCAAAGGTGCTGGAAATCCCCTTCCTTGCTTTCTGCTGCACCCTCTGCTCTCCCACTCCCAGCAGTCCTGCACGTTTTGGGAAAGAGCCAAAAAGCTGGAGCAGAAGGAGAAGGTCTGAGGTTTCCAGCTGTGCCCAAAGTCATTTTGGGGCTGTGTTTTCAGGAGCTGTCACACTGGGCGTCCGTGTTTTCAGCCTTCATTGAACAGAGAAATTTGGGATTTGGGACCTAAAGGACTTTTTTTATTTTTTTTTTTCCCTCCAATGCCTTTAAATTGGAGATCTGTGTCAACAACGCTTCCCTGCGCTGAATTTGGCAAGAAAAGAGTTTGGAGCTTTTCATTCCCACTGCTTGGAGATGATGCTTTGTCACTCAACCCGAATCTGTTTTGGATCACCGAAAATATTTCCCTGGAAATGACGGGGTTGGAGCTCTGTTGCTGTTGCTTTTTTTAATTTGGTCGGCCAAATAAACAGCACTTGCTGCATTTGAAGAGCTCTCAGGCTGAATACCCCAGCTAAAAATA
The DNA here is from genome assembly GCA_008694505.1 of Cyanoderma ruficeps. Classification (NCBI taxonomy): domain Eukaryota; kingdom Metazoa; phylum Chordata; class Aves; order Passeriformes; family Timaliidae; genus Cyanoderma; species Cyanoderma ruficeps. The sequence continues at coordinate 11,891,603 of VZDJ01000076.1, read as the reverse complement.
CCCAGCCCTTTTCAAGCAGCTCGGAGCGTGCTTCCAAGAGGGGTTTGTTGCCTTTGGAAAAATCTTTGTTGTGAAGGTTTGGGAGGAATTATGTCGTGTGGGACGGGGCAGAGAGGCCGCCCCTGGTGCCAGGAGTGGTCCCACAACCTCTGCGGGGGTGTTGGATGGCATGAAAACCTCCTGTGGGTGAAGTTTGGACTTCCAAACCTCTGGAGGGTTTTTTTGGGAGAGTTTCATCCAGCTTCAGTCGTGGATTCTTGTGTTGGGGGTAAGAAGAGGGGCCTGCAGCAGGCCCCGGCCTAAACTGGGGCCCAGCCAGGAGAGCAAAAAGCTGCTGGTCTTGAGGAACATCTCAACAACTGATCCAAGGGAATGGCCGGAGCTGTGTCAGGGCAGGGTTAGGTTGGATTTTAGGGAAAGGGTGTTCCCCCAGAGGGTGGTGAGGCACTGGAACAACTCCCCAGGGAATGAGGCTGCCAGAGCTCCAGGAGAGCTTGGACACCCCTCCCAGGGTGGGATTGTTGGGGGGTCAGGGTTGAACTCTGCTCCTTCCAGCTCACGACATCCCAAAAGTCCATCATTCTCCCAGGGAAACCTCCCTTTGCTTTGATTGCCCCGAATCTGCTCCGTGACCTTTCCCCTGAGCCAAAGGCGCAGCTCCCTGATCCCGATTTCCCGGCCTGGGCACCCCGGAATGGTTTGGAATGAGCTGGAAAATCCCCTCAGCTGGGAGCAAAGGTCTCAGCCTGGCTTCGCTGCCCTTTCCCTCAGGGCAAATCCCCCAGGAATGTGGGATTGGTGGGGCTCTGAGTGCTCACAGCGCTGCAGGGGAACGGGTCAAGCCCTTCCCTTTGCCGAGGATTCTTTACACAGAGCATGGAGGCCATTTGCTGGGATAATTATGATTATTATTGCTATTATTGTTATCGTTGTTATTATTATANATATTATATTATATTATTCATAATCATAACATATTATAACCAATATATAATATATATATTAATATATTAACACTCATACATTGTATATTAATATATAATTTATATATTCTATTAATTATGATTTAATAATTGTTATTATAATATTATCGGTTAAAATATGTTATAATAATAGTTATAGTTGTTATTATTATAATATATACTATTATTTTATTATTATAGTATAAGTATAATATTATTATATTACAATGTATTATATTGTAGTTGTAATAATTGTAATAGTATTGATAATTATAATAGTATTAATAATTATAATAGTATTCTATTATAATTGTAGATGTATTATTATCATCATCATCATCATTATCCCAGCAAATCAAACCTTGGGAATACGGGCTGGGTGGGATTTGTTGGAGCAGCAGTTGAGTGAAACAGGGAGGTTTTCGCTGTCGGGTGAGGGCCTTGCATTGTTCAGTGTGAAACAACAACCCCTCACCTTCCCTCTGGAGCCAAACGGGGATTTGGGCTGCCTTTGGTCCCAGAGCTACAATTCCATGAGGTTTTGGGTGACAAAGGACAGCATCAGGGACGTGCCTGACTTCACCCCACACTTCATTTCCCACTTGGCTTCTCCAAATCCGCCCGGAACTGCCCAGGGACCACATCCAGAGGAACAGATTTGGCAGGTCAGGAGCCCAGGACACGGAAAGAAGCACAATTTCCTTCTTTTTCCCATCATTTAGGGCCACTTTTCAGAGCAGATCCATCCCTGCTTTGCAAGGCTCAATTTATAAAGGAATGACAAAACCGAGCGAGGCCTCAAAGTGAAAGGAAAAGCATCTGCTCAGAGGATGTTACTCAATGTAATAAACCTGTTTTTCTGGCCACAGAGGTTCCTTAACGAGATGTTTCGGGAGGAAATAATTAAAATCGTGACGTTGGCTTCAAAAATAGGGATTTGATTATCTGCCAAAGCTGGCTCTGCCTGTGGAATATTCCCTGGAATATTCGCCGGGCAGTGCTCGGGAGCCAGATCCACGTCGCCCAAGAGGGTGGAATTCAGACAAGAGGCTTTCAGGAATGGAGGCTGCAGGCCTTAGAAAACTTCCTGAGGCCATCAGGGTAATTAATAGCCCTCCCAATTTATAGCACTGGATTCCCATCTTGATAAGGTTGATGAAAATAAAATCGGAAGAAGCCTCGCAGCAGGGCCAGGGGAGTGAGGAGATAAAAAGTAAATGACCCCAAAGGCTCACAGCCGTCCTCAGAGTTGCAGTTGGGTTCAGGGATTATTGATTTGGATGCAGATAATTCCCATTTTTTTTCCCCACCCAAAGGACTCAATTTAGGCCGGAGAAGAAGTGGCTGAGTGCAAATTAGAGATGTCAGTCAGAGATGAAGACTTCAAATGTGGGTTTGTCTGGATTTCCAGAGCATCTCCTGCCTGAGCCAGGCACTGAGCTCAGCCAGCAGCTGCAGCCCTGGAATCAGAGGGAATTTCTGCTTTGCCAGAGCTGTGTTTTATCAGGATTTTAATAAGGGAGAGAGGCTGATTTTTTGGGAGGCTGTCACTCCAAAAGAAGTTTGCTCAGGTAATCAGAGCAGGGGGAATCTTGCCAGGAGACAGCTCCGGGCTGGAGTTCTGCTCTCTCTGCTTTGGGTTCTGATCTTCCCAGCCTGGCTTCACACGGAGCTTTTCCAGCCTTCCCTCGACTGCCTGGTGGCACCTCGGGGTGGGTTTGGAGCTGCAGCTCTGGCACCAGCCCTTGGTGCCTCCTGACAGCCAGCAATCCAGCCCTTGACTAATTGAAGTTGGAATTTGAACGAGGTTTTCCTCCCCTGGATGATTCTTTTTGCTCTTTGTTATCTGAAAAAAAAAAACCAAAAAAAAACCAACCCAGTCCTGCTCTCGAGCTGGCTGCAGCCAAGAGCTTGCAAAAAAAATCTTGGCAGAGCTCAAAGAAAAGAGGGTTTCTGGTGAAAACTTCTGGACACGATAAAAGAAATAGCTCTGTGCAACCTCTGAAGTGACCCCAGCGAGAAGCAATGTAAACCTGCTGCCTCCCCGGGAGCACTGAGGAGGTCTGAGTTAATTGCCAGCATCTTTAATCTCCATTTCCCTCGTGATTTTCACTCTGGAGTTTTAGATTGACTCTGATTAGCTTGCCTAGAAGATCTGATTCTGTCCCCAATTACTCTCCCATAAATCAGACGAGCATCTTTATTACGGCTGATGAAATTACTGTGGCACGAGCAGAGCAGGGGGATCAGAATCAGTGAAGACCTAAAAAAAAATTAAATCTGATTGGGTTTTGCCCACTCTCCTCCTGCTCCTGCCAGCGAGGTGCCCGGGGAGGGCTCCAGCCAAGGATCAGTGAAATCAAAATGTGTTCACCTGAGGGGACTCTGCTGTCAAATTCCTGCAGTGAGGGGAAGGAGAACCGGCCAAAACTGGGAGATTCACTGGTGTCAATGGGAGAGAAATGATTGATCCCAACCCTGGGGAAGGGACGAAGAGCTGGAGGAGCAGGGAAGGACCTGAGCATCACCCTGGAGCTGAGCGGGGTGAGAGGACACCCCCGTTCTCCTGGCAAGGCAGGAACCTGCAGCACGGGCAGCACCTCCAGCACCACCCTGCCAATCATCTTAATTGAATCTTGCAGCCCCGGCCCCTGCAGCTGCTGATTTCCCTGCGCCTTGCGCATCTTTCCCGTCGCGGCAGAATTAGGGGCGAGCTCCCGCCCTCTTATCTGCCTGATAAATAATTGTGGCTTGCGTTGGTGGGAGCCTTTGAAGGGGGAACCTCTGGAGAGGCTCTTTAATGGGGCTCCGTGTGAACAGCCGGGGCTGGAGCAGGGTTTAATTACTGAGGAGGGATCGCTGAGCTTGGGAAGCACAAGGAAAGCGCTCCAGGGCTGTCGCTGGAGGGTTTGGAGGGGCAGTTAAGAGGATTAATCAGAGTGGGAATGAAGGGAGGAGAAAGTCGTTTCTCCTCGGTGGGATAAGCAAAGCAGCGCTGGGAAAACATCCCTGGTTTTCCCTCTGAGTCCACGGGATCCCACAGGGGTTTGGGTTGGGAAAAAGCCCATCCGGTTTGGACAGGGGCACCTTCCACACCTCCAGGATGCTCCAAGCCCATCCAGCCTGGCCTGGGATGATGCCTTGGGAAGGCTGAGCTGGAACAGAGACTGGACAGAGCTGGAAAATAAAGTAGATATTTGTTAAAAGGCCTTTAAGGATCCACCTTGGGCAGGACAAGAGCCTGGCCAGGGCTACACCCAAGGTGGACCCAAAATGGTCACAAAATGGACCCAAAATGGTCACAAAATGGTCACAAAATGGACACAAATTGGACATAAAATGGACACAAAATGGACCAAAATGGTCACAAAATGGACACCCAGTCACGAGGTCTCACACTTGTAAAAGTTTTGGTCCATTTGCATATTGAGGTTTTGTTGTACGATTCCAGCTTCAGGTTGTGAGGTCCCATCCTGCTTGTTTTCCTTCTTCAGTCACCCTTGTTGGTTCTTTTGGGCCTGAAAACTTGTCCCAGTTGTCCTTGGTGTGGGGCAGGAGAAGGATTTGTTTTGTGTCCCTGCTCTGTGCAGAGCTGGGTGACACTGACTGTGAGCTCAGAGCTGCACCCCTGGGCACCACAGAACCCGAAACACAGGAAAGTTAAAACTTCAGGCATCAGGAACATTTCCAGGGATGAGGCAGCCACGAGTTCAGCCACTCTGAGGAGGAAAGGATGGGATCCAAGAGTGTGGGGCAGCAGCAAACCTCGTGCCGGTGCCTTTGGTTGGGTCCCAAAACCAGTTTTAGGCTTTAGCTGGGGGTTTATAAAGCAGCTCTTGGCAAAGTCCCGGTGCTCTGGTTCCCATTTCCACCGGGGCCTTGCTGGGAGCTCTTGGATCAGGGAAAAAATGACCTTGGAAAGTCCTTGTGAGCAGGAATGGGTCAGGGATGAGGCTGGGAGAAGCGCAGCCCCTGCGGGTGGCTGTGCCTGTGCTGTCCTGCATCCCCCAGAGCTGCGGGGCTGAAAACACCTCCGGGTGTCTGGGAGCCGCCTCTTCCCTCTCCAGGAGCATCCTGGCAGCCCAGGAATCCTCCCCTGGGAGGCCAGGAACGGATCCCAAAACCGGGGACAAACCCCTTTGTCCCCTCCTGCATCCCGCTGCTTTACAAGTGAACGGCACAAACCCCAATTACACCTGGAATATTCCCGAGAGCGGGATGAGCATTTGCACCCTCCAGAGGAGGAATGAGGGGGGTGTTGATTGATTCCTGTGGGAAATGCTGCCTCTCATGCAACAAAAATATCCCTCCAAGGCTTGGTTGGCCCTCGGCGTTGGCTCAGACGCCCTCAGGTGACTCCTTCTCTATTTTTTTCTTCGCTCTGTGTTTAATCTATTCCGTTTGAGGATTTCCAGCTGAACCCAAACCCAGTGCAGAGGTGCATCCCAAATCCTCGGGCTGGTTTTTCGTCCCTCAGTGGGAATGGAGAATGTTCTGTGCGTGCAGAGGGGAGCGGGACAGCACCAAGGAAATAATTCCCGGGTGAGAGGCAGAGGTTTGGTGTCACCTGGTGTCACCTGGTGTCACCTCCTGGTGTGATCCCTCTGCTCTGCCGTGACCCTGTGGGAGGCTCAGCTGTGCACAGAGCCCTGCCAGGCAAAGGGAGCTGCCCCAAAAGGACTTTGTCCTCTATAAATGCGTTCAGGGAGAGGCAGGAAAGGGCAGGAGGGGTTTGGTTGCTTGGCTGCTCCTCACGGATGAGCACCCAGGGCAGCTTAACCCCTTCCCACTCCATGGGAATCACAGCTCCACAGGGGAAAAACGGGGATAAAACCAGCCATGGATTGAGCTCTGGGGTTAGTGAGGAGTAAAGAATTCTCTGGGGGTTTGTTTTGTGGCAGGGCAAGCTGCAGTGGTTTTAAGCTGGCAGGAGGGCAGGGTTAGATGGGATTTTGGGGAGAAATTCATCCCTGGGAGGGTGGGGAGAGACTGGGATGAAATTCCCAGAGAAGCCCCTGGATCCCTGGAAGGGCCCAAGGCCAGGCTGGACGGGGTTTGGAGCAGCCTGGGATGGTGGAAGGTGTCCCTGCCATGGCAGGAGTGGGATGGACGGGCTTTAAGGTCCTTTCCAACCCCTCTGGAATTCTGGAATTCTGGGAAGCAAAGCTTTGCTGAGTGCTGGCTGATCAGCGAGGGTGGGATGTGGAAGAACAGCCGATGGATGTGAGGAGGGGCGGGAGAGGTGGGAGCAGTTTGTAAAACGTGTCAGACCCGGTTCCTGCCAGCCTTCACCGGCCCCGACACGGGGAAACAGCTGCAGAGACAAATTTCACAAATGATCTCCTCCTTGGCAGATGAGGTTGGTTGGGTTTAGCTGTGCTGCCTCCTCACCTCCACGAGCTTCCACGTGGGAAAAAGCTTGGAAAACCGGCTGGGGAAAACATCAGCATTTTGAATTTAGGGTGAGAAATCCCCAAGAGGCAGCGTCTCCCTTCCAGCAGCCCCGAGCTGCTCTTTGGGTTCTGATGGTTGTGTGAATGTGTGGGCATGTCCTGAAGATCCACATCCAGGAGTTTCCTTCTGTGCCTTGAGTAAAAAAAATAAATTAAAAAATCCAGGGAATTCATGGATTCGGGCCTGATTTCCCTGCAGGGTTTTATTCACTGCCTCGGGAGCCAGGGGTTGGTTTATGGATCAGCTTTTGGGGACACACCAAAATGCAGAAAATCCTCGGAGCCTTCTCTTCCCACATCAAATCCTTCCCCGGTTTAAATCAGGAACGGTGCCACTAAAACTGGGGGCAGGAGCAGTTGTGGGGTTTGCCAGGAGCCCTCCCAGGCTCCTGAGGTGGTGAGGGGGGACGTCACCAGGACTGAGTTTGGACAGGAGCTCAGATTCTGGTGGAAACTGGAATTCCAGGATGGAATTTCAGCCCTAGCAGCGAGCCAGCGCTGGAAGTTTGGGGTGTTTTATCTAAATAAAAAGTGTAAATTACGTGGCGGAGCTCGCTTTGCTCCGCACACAGCCTGGGTGGTGTTAATTAAACCCTCAGCCGCTTTTTTTAGTGGAAGGAAGGCTGAGAAAACGAGCCTTAAATCAAGTCTACATTTAATTAAAGCCTCTCTTCCATTCAGATGCTCTCCCACTATGATAGTGTCGGTGCAGTTGGAATGCTGAGCCAGGAGGAATTCACAGGGAAATTGGGTTTGCAGAAACAAAACCAAGTTAAAGATGTGGGAATTTTCTGGGCTGCATTACAAAACCAGCAGCTTTAGGTAAAACTCCACATCTCCACAGGGAAAGGAGGTTCTTTTGGGGGTTGTAATCCTTCCTTGGGATTTCTTTGCCTCACAGCCAGTGCTTCAGGTGGTTTATTTGAATATCTCGGGTTTTTGATTGTACCAGCTTCCTGCAGGAACCTCAGCCCAGTCCTCTGGCCACACATCCCTTCTCTCCCAAACCAGCTGGGAGCTCTGGATGGATCCCAAGAGTCTCTGTGGAGTGACGAGTGCCTGGCACTGTGGGAAAATTGATATTTAATAACTTTTTGGGCCACTTTTGTCCTCACACTCTGGTTTCTCTGTCTCCCTGCAGGTGATAACCCTGGAAGGATGGGTGGACATNAATTTTATATATTTTATATTGCTTATCATAGTAAGTATGACCTGGGGAGATTCTCCTTGTCCTTGGGGGGGTGAAGTTGTTCCCTGTTTTTTTCCACAGGGAAGAGCCAGGCAGGATTTAGGATTCAGGGCTTTCCCTCCCTCTTGCCCTCCCCACTCTTGATCTTTTCACCTGGACGTGTCTGTTCCTAAAAAAATCCAAACTTTTCCTCCTTTAACCTCCCCAATGTGTCATTTCTTTGGAGGTGACAGCAGATTTGGGAGCAGACCCTGGGATTTGGCACGTTTGGAAATCCCGGGATTGCCGAGAACCGCGCCCTGGCTCCCTGCAATCCCTGAAACTCTGGAAACGGAGAATTTGGGGGTTTAGGGTGTAGTGATGCATGTGAGTCGGGATGGAGGGCTTGGGGCGATGTCTCAGTCCTTCTTCTTCCTTCTCCTTCATGGGTTTGGGTGGTTTTCTGTAACTGGGTGGAAAAGATCCGCACTGGGTGGTCGTTATTGGGTCAGAAATATAAATAATACAGGCGCCACCTCGTTATTGGGTATTTGGCACTTAAATAAGCTTGGACAGAGTTAGAAGCATCCATTTTACCTCGTTTCTCTCACTTGCTAGTTAGAGCTCATGGCTGGCGAGCCTGTAAATAGATGAGAAACAATAAACACCGAGTCTGAACACAAAACTGATGTTTCCCATGTATCAATCCCGACCTTGGCAAGGAAAAAAAAAAGAAGCCAGAACCATCACCCCTGCTGACTCCTCTCCCTGTCTTCTCCCCAGGTTGGCTCCTTCTTCATGATCAACCTGTGCCTGGTGGTGATTGCCACCCAGTTCTCGGAGACCAAGCAGCGGGAGAACCAGCTGATGCAGGAGCAGCGGGCGCGCTACCTGTCCAACGACAGCACCCTGGCCAGCTTCTCGGAGCCCGGCAGCTGCTACGAGGAGCTGCTCAAGTACATCTGCCACATCTTCAGGAAGGTGAAGAGAAGGACCATCCGCCTCTACAACAACTGGCAGAGCAAACGCCGCAAGAAAGTCAACCCCAACAGCGGCGGCGGCGGCGGGCAGAGCCAGCGCAGCAGGAGGAGGATCACCTCCATCCACCACCTCATCCACCACCACCACCACCATCACCACCACCACTACCACATCAGCAACGGCAGCCCGCGGGGGCCTCGGGCCAACCCCGAGATCTGCCAGCTGGAGCTGCAGGTGATGAAACCCGGGCAGCAGCTGATGCTCCCTCCTCCCGCCTCGCCCGGGCCGCAGGGCCCCGCCGCCCCCCGCGCCGACGCCGGCGCTGTGCACAGCATCTACCACGCCGACTGCCACGTGGAGGGGCCCCCCGGGGGCTGCAAGGCCACCGGGGCCGCCAAAGGGGCCGGGCTGGGCGGCCACGGCGGCATGAACTACCCCACCATCCTGCCCTCGTCCTGCGGCTCCGCCGCCCTGAGCAAAGGGAAGAAGAACGGGAATTCTCCGGTGGCCGTGGGGAACAGCCCGGGGAGTCTGGGGATGGATTCCTACGGGAAGCTGCAGCAGCTGGTGGGAGACCATGGTAAGGGCAAACAAGCTGGAGGGTTCTTTTTTTTGTTTAGGGTAACTGGGAGAAGGGTAAATGGCAGTGGGGTTGAGGCTTTGGTGGCCCTGTGGGGTGCTGAGGGTTGGGATCCCTGTGAGTGTGCTGGAGCTGTGGGTAAATCCAAGGATCGGGATCATTGTGAGTGTGCTGGAGCTGTGGGTAAATCCAAGGATTGGGATCACTGAGTGCACTGGAGCTGTGGGCAAACCCAAGGGTTGGGATCAATGTGAGTGTGCTGGAGCTGTGGGTAAATCCAAGGATTTGGATTGTTGAGTGAGCTGCAGCCAGAGGTGGGACAGGTAAATCCAAGGATTGGGATCGCTGTGAGTGTGCTGCAGCCAGAGGTGGGACAGGTGAATCCAAGGATTGGGATCATTGTGAGTGTGCTGGAGCTGTGGGTAAATCCATGGATTGGGATCGTTGAGTGTGCTGCAGCCAGAGGTGGGACAGGTGAATCCAAGGATTTACCATCGTGGATGGTCCAGGCCACTGCTGGAGGCCTCTTTGCTGTGGTTACAAAATCAGGATTTGGGCTCTCGCTGTGCTTTGTGATATCCTGGAGGTGCTCCCACTCTTCCCACCCAAACCCAGAGCCCCTGGGATTTCCACCTCCAGCAGAGAACCCCCAGGGGCTGGGAGATGGTGCCTGGAAGAGGATGAGCGGGTGGAATCTGTGGGAGAAGCAGCAGATAAAGCAAACTCGGACGTTTAAAACAGGCAGGCCCCGAAAGAACTCGAACCAGACACTTCCAGTTCTGCTCTGACGGGCCCCGGAGCCTCTGAATTTCTCTTTGGCAAAGGAGGAGCGGCAGGTTCGGCGCTCGGAGGACGTGAGGAGGGCAGAGCTGCACATCTCAGGCTCTTCCTGTGTGCAGAAGGAACGTGGGGCTGAATTTTCCTGCGGGTTTTGGGGCTCCGTTCGGTCTGGGGAGCTTTTTGGGGAGCTGTTTAGTGCCCGTGTGCCATCCTCTCTGCGCTGACGCAGCCAGCCCAGCACAGTCAGGGAGGTTTTATCTCCCCTCACATATAAACCACCCACTGGAGCGGCGATTACACGCAACGCTTGGATTTCTATTTTACAAAATGGTTTTTTTCCAGCCCTCGTGGCTGGAGCTAAAAAGCTGCAAAATGCTCTTAAGCCCTGCAACGGCGAAAAAGTCACAAAGATCCAGCTTCTATTTTTTAATCTCTTTAAGCCAAACTCGTCATTTGGTTTTTTTCAATGCCTCTGTTTTCCAAAACTGTTTATTTGCGTCTGCATGGACACAAATATTTACCCTGGCGATGGATGTGCTGAAAAAAGAAAAATATAAAAATTACCAAGCCTGGCTTGAGGGGAGGGGGGGTCACAGGAGAAGTTGGGTGGCTTGCCTTTGTTAATTTTTTGTTGTTTTTAAGGACCACACAAAAGGGTAGGAGCGGATTGTTTATAGAAACCGCCTCGGGCAGACGCTTCCGAACTCTCGGGAGCCCGGCACGGGGGGCAAGGTCACTGCCAACAGTTCTGTTGTTCACCAAGGACTTCAGATAAATCACTGCTCTTCATCCTGAGCTCTGCAAATTAATGAAGGTTTTTGAGGAGAAGGAGGTTTTACCAGGCTCTGCAGAAGGCTGGGATTGGGAAAGAAAGGAGCAGGAGAGCTGTTGAAGTCACAGTTTGGATCCTCCTGCTCGCTGCTGGGGTCCTTTTTAGGAGAAAAAGGCCCAAATCTCAGTCCCAACTGTGATATTCCCGAGCCAATTCGGTGATTTAGGAGATTTTCCCGTAGCCTGGGGTGGTTCTTTGAAAGCTGGGATTAGATTGAGTTGTCATTAATAATGCAATTACGCTGTCCTCTCTCCACAGAGGGATTTCAGCCCAGAGCATGCCAAAATGCTTTAAACAAATCTCCTGGAATTGTTTTGTCTCTTCCAGAAGTGTGCTCACAGCTGGGGAGGGCTGGAAGGTGGGGACAGGCTGCTCGTCCATCCCCTGAGGGAAACGGGCTGGGGAGGGATTCAGGGCAGGCCTGGAGACCCTGTGAGTGCCCAGCTCTTCCCTTCCATGGATCTGGCTCTTTCCAGACCCTTCTTCCCACTCAGCCACTCCTGCCGGGCTGAGCCAGGGGCAGCTCTGCACCAGGACTGATGGATGTGACCTCCAGGAGGGCTGGGTGTGACCTCCAGGAGGGCTGGATGTGACCTCCAGGCTTTGGGATGATCTTTAACTGCCAGGGTGGAGCTCTGCCAGGCACAGCCCCCAATTCCCGTTTCCCCATCCCTAAAACTCAGCAAAGGAGCCACGAGGAAGAATCCCAAGCTCCTCCAACCCTCCCTCAGCCTTCTTAGAGGGGAACAAAGAGCCTTTAATTCTCTCTCCCCTCTCCCAAGCCACCAAGCAGAGTGTGGAGTGCGAGGAGAGCCCAGAAGTGATAACTGAGAGCTCTAAGGAACATTAACAGAGAGCTTTAAGGAACATTAACAGCCCGGGCTGTCCCAGCCCCAGCTGGAGGTGAGGCTGGAGTCTCCTGGGAGGGAAGGATGCAGCGGTGGGAGAGAGAATTCTCCTGCCTCTTTTGTTGTGGGTTTGAAGAGCTGCGAGTACAGCCTGTTCCCCGTGTTCCCGTGCCCTGCCATGCTGGAGGTTATTTTAGCAGGCAGCCAAGGAGACTCTGGTATTTTGAAGACATCTGCGGCGCCAGGGCTTTTCTCATATCACTTTTAACACTTTGATAGCACCGAAAGCCATCTGGCAAAGGCCCCTCCCTGTGCTGCTGCCGGGGCTGGGCTCAGCCTTCCCCCCTTGGCTCGGGAGCCCCGTGCAAGGGGCAAAATATCCCCGATCCCGGCGGTGGCTGTGACACAATGCCCGGGAGCCAGCCCCGTCCTCCAAGGCCGTGCCGATATCCCCGCGATATTCAGGGAAAGGAAAATGTGTCCAGGCTCTGGTCACATCCTTCCAGCGAAGGTTTGGTGCTGTGGCTGGAGTCAGCGTTCCTGCTGGGTGAGCTCCAGGGCTCAGAGCCAGCAGCAGCCTGGGCTGATTTTAGCCCAAAACTGATCCGGGTGGTCACCGTCCCACCTCCAGACAGGGGCCACGTGGATGTGGCACTTGTGGATATGGTTTGGTGGCGCTGGGCTAATGGACTTGGTCTTTTAAAAGGACTCTAAAGGTCTTTTGACCTTTTTGAAAAGTCTTTAGAGGTCTTTCCCGTGGTTCTGTGAGAGGGGAAAATTGTTCTTTTGCCTTGCATCCCTGAATCTGAAGGAACTGATGCTTGAACAGAATTCCGTGGGAAGGAGTAATGTGCTCATGCTGGAGGTTTTTCCTGCCATTAATATCTGGTTCCTAAAAATAAGGAGGCTGAGAATAAGGTTCCTAAATAGGAGGAAACTTAAGGATTGGATTCCTAAACACGAGGAAATAAAATCTGGGCGCTGCTCCACCCAAACCATCCCAGTTACTCTCGTCCCTGTCCCTCCATTCCCTGGCTCCAGGCCACGCAGCATTTTGGTTTTAAACCCCCCCTGCATGCTCAGCCCTGTGCCTCAGGCAGCGAATCCACCTGAGCTTTATTAAAGGCTGAAGGAGGCCGAGGGGACTCGGTGACCCTCCGAGCTGTGATCCGTGCTCTGCAGCCACCTTTGGCCTCTTCTCCCTCTCCCTCCTCGGCAGGAGCTAAACGGCAGAGGTGGCTGAATTGGGTGGAACAGCTCAGAGATCGTTAGTGATGGGAGCCTGCGCAGGGATCATCAGGAATAGTGGGAAAAGAGGGATGGGCCGGTCACTCTTCCCTCAGCCCGGGACACAAACCGAGGGCCACTGTCCATGGAGAGCCCGTGGGGGAGGGAAAAGGGACCAAGAGGGGAAATGGGGCAAAACCAGAGATGCTTGGGAGGAAGGATGGATGGATGGATGGATGGATGGATGGATGGATGGATGGATGGATGGATGGATGGATGGATGGAAGGAAAGCTTTTTTAGGGTCTGGAGAATAATTCCTGGGAGAAGCAGTTGTGGGGGCTCAGCCTGGAGAAAAGGAGGCTCAGGGGGGACCTTCTGGATCTGCACAACTCCCTGACAGGAGGGGACAGCCAGGGGGGTCGGATTCTGCTCCCAGGGAACAACAGGACAAGGGGGAATGACCTCGAGTTGGCAGATGGTGGCTCTCAGTGGTGCCTCATGGTGGCTCTCAGTTTCTCATGGTGGCTCTCGGTGTGTGGTGGCTCTCAGCAGTGTCTCTCAGTGTCTCTTGGTGTCTCTCAGTGTCCCTCAGTGTCCCTCAGTGTCCCCGGGTGTCTCACGGTGCCCTTGTCCCCGCAGGTCTCCGCCGGACGCCCAGCCGGCTGTCGGGGCTGAGCGCAGCGGGGTCTCTGCCGGGCCCCGGCGTCCCGGGGCTGAGCTGTGAGCTGCAGGACTGTCCCTTCTGTGCCACCCTCCTGGACGACCCCGACCTGGCCCTCAGCGACTCGGACAGCAACGCCGACTCCGACAGCAACGGCGTCTACGAGTTCACGCAGGACCTGCGGCACGGCGACCGCCGCGACCAGCTGCAGCAGCAGCAGNGGAGGAGGAAGAAGAAGGCCAAGGAGAGGAACAAGGTGGTGAAGCTGTGGAAGGCGTTCGGCGCCAAACTCAAGAGGATCGTGGAGAGCAAATACTTCAACCGCGGGATCATGATCGCCATCCTCATCAACACCCTCAGCATGGGCATCGAGTACCACGAGCAGGTGAGCGGCCTCGGGGGGCCCTGGAGGGGTGGCTCGGCGTCGCTGTAGGACACCAAAGAAAGATGAGAGACTCTGAGTATTTCAGGAGGAAAAGAGCATGGAAAAAAGGCCTTAATTGCCTAATTAATTCTTACTGCCTTTTATAAGGTGTTCCCACACAGACTCAACAGGATCGGTGAATAGGAACAACACCTCTCTAACCCCATCGGTCAAACTGGAGAAACACCAAAACACCACCTGGAGAAAGATTGTTCTGAGAAAGGAGAGTTGTTTGCCGAGATTGTTTTGAGAAGAAGCTTTCTTGAGAAGTTTCTCCTTGGGGAAAAAGTTAGCAGCTGTTAGCAGGCTAAAATCTCTCAGGCCCAGAAATATCAGGCCCACAGCTTGGGGTGACTTGGAGTTGGTCTCAAGTTTGCCAATTTCTCTTTCCCAAATTAGATGTGGTGGTTTGAACGTCCGCTAGAATTATTTACCCTTTTTCTGCTGCGAGATAGGATTAGGAGAAAAGCAAAGCAGGTTCGAAACTTAAAAGGGTATAAAGACAGGAATGAGGAGATGCCAGGAGGAAGGAGGATTTTCATTGTCGGAAATGGGGCTGAAGATGGTCCTGCGAGGAGCGGGAGAAGCCTTTGGGGTGTGGGACACCTGGAGGTGCTGGTGGGGTGTGCAGAGCTGAAATGTGTGCGTTGGATGTGTCTGCTCGGAGCCTGGCTGCTCCTTGGCCGGGAATTACTGACACAGAGAGGAATCTCTGTGCTGGAAATACCTTTGGTCTGACGGTTGTGCTGGAGATAACCCAGGCAGAAATTTCTCCTTTGATCTGGATTCTTCAAATAAGATTTAAACTATCAGGCGATACTAAAAGCAACAAAGAAAAAGAAATTAGGTTGTCCCTGAAGGCTCCAAAGCCTTTAATTTGCTCTCAGTAGGATTTTAGTGAAGTGTTTGAAGGGAGGGAAGGGGAATGGTGCTGCTCTTCCCAGTGCTGGGATGGCAGGGAGCAGTGCTGGAGCTGAGGGGGCTGTGCCATGGGAGAGGGAGCTGAGCCACAGGAGCATCTCCACTTGGTCACCGTGGCACAGTTCTGTTCTCCTGAGCTTCTCTTTCGTGGAAAACTTGGGGGATTTTCCACTCTTTTCTCGAGGCAGGCTCAGGAATTTCTCGCAGGTGCAGGAAACGCATCCCAGCGAGGCCAGGATCTGTTTTTTTCTGGGATCAAAGGCATCCAGTGCTCCTCCAAAACCTTCCCTGCAGGGTCATGACCAGGTCAGGGTTATTTTTAAAGCTTCCCCTCGTCTCTTCCGTGGTCTGTCCTTTTGGGAGTGAGGAGCAAAGTCAGAGCAATCCACCCAAAGCAGCACAAAAGGCTCTGCAGCTCCTTCTCCATCATTTCCCAGGATTAAGCACTGCTCAGGACCATGACAAACAACCCTCTGGAGTGCTGCTATTTCATTTTCTCTCCACTCCTGTACTTTAACACCCCCTATTTTAGGCCGAGACTTATTTTCCTTCCAAAAAAAAAAAACCCAAAAAAACCCCAGGACTCAGCTAAAACAACCTCAGCCGTGCAGCGACAAATCAGAATCACAGCAAAGTGTCCAAATGCAGCAGGGATTGAGCTGTCCCTGTCAGCTCCCTGTCGAATCCTGCCTCGCCGTTCCACAAGAAGTTCTAAAATTGGGAAGAAAACCACCTTGGCAGTGGCTCCTGAACAGGCCATTCGTCCCTCATTTCTGCACGGATACTCTTTTGTCAGGCGGATACGGCTTTGTCAGCCCTCGGGTTTGGCCGTGATGGGAGCCAGGGGGGGAAAACCTGAGGCAGGCAGCTGGGAGAAAAGCCAGGGATGGGGAGAAAATCCAGGGATGGGGAGAAAATCCAGGGATGGGGAGAAAATCCAGGGATCACACGGAGTGTGTCCCCAATCAGGAACGGGGATAATTACGGCCTTGCTGCTAACAAAGGAGAGCTGTAGCTGGCTGGCTTTTATTGCCTTCTACCTTGTAAAAGCTTGGCTTCGGGGCATCTCAAAGCCAATGGCAATAAAGATTCCGAAGCTTTTTTGGCTGCCGAGCCTCAGATTCCTGCCAGCTCTGCTCGGCAGGCACTGCCCAATAAAAAAGGGAGGAATTTGGAAGTGAAACCTTGGAAAAGTTCTTGCACGTGCCTGGGGCGCTGGGATAATGAGGTGTGGAGTGTCGGAGCCCAACCTGGTGACACCTCACCCAAACCCTCTGTCCCGGGGGCTGAGGCACCATCCCAATCCAATGGGAAATGGCTCTGGGCTCCCAGGCTGGGCACAAGGATTTTTGGGCAGAGTGGGGTGATTTGGGAGCCCCCCCTGGGGTGAGAATTGGCTGCTGGGCTCGGCGTGGGGCTGGTTCGTGTGGGGAGCAGGAGGAGGTGTCCGGGCAAAGCGTCCCAGAGCCCCAGCAAGGTTTTGGGGTGGAGGGGAGGGAGGATGGCTCTGTCTGGGGTCATGAGCCTGACAGGGGAAACAGTGAGATCCCAGTTTTCTGGATGCTGCCCACAGTATTCCAGATGGGAAGTTCTGAGCCCCTCCAGCCTCTGTAACCAGCTGTGAGTGTTGCCATTGCTGTCTTCTCCATCCTCCCAAATCCAGAGGCCGTTCCCCAGGTTAAAAGGATTTAGGAGCTGCTCTGTGGCTCTCCTCTGTTTTCCTTGCTCCAACCCAGCTGTTCCATGGTAGTCCAAGAGCAGTTTTTAGGGAATCCAGGGAAGCCTGTGCCTGCTGGTGACAGCATGGGAAGGGCCCTGCTGGGCCCTGAATCCCTGCAAAACAACCACAGAATCCTGGAATGGCCTGGAATTTTAAAGTTCATCCAGTTCTGGCACTTTGCCATGGGCAGGGAACACCTCCCACTATCCCAGGTTGCTCCAAGCCCCATCCAACTTGGCCTTGGACACTTCCAGGGGTAGGACATCCACAACTTTTCTAGGTAACCTGTCCTACCAACACTTCCCACCATTTATTCAGAGGGAAACGGCTTCAGCAGCTCCTCTGCTCTTGTCTTTGAGCCCTTTTTTTTAGGCCATTGTCTGGTTGTCTCAAACTGCAAACAAACCAGAGCAGCAGCCCCAGGAGAGCCTGTCCCAAACCTCACTGTCCCTAGGGAAATGCCCAATCCCTTCAATCCCTTTTATAAAATTTATCCATGGCTTCTCGCTTTTTATTTTTTTTCCTCCAACTTCTCCATAGTGACCAATGGTTTTGCAGACAGCTGGGCACAGAAAATGGATTTTTAGTGGAGCTGATCAGGGCAAAAACATGGGCTCTTCGTGTGCGGGGAGGGAGATGGAGCAGGGCTGGCCCCGCCGGTATCGCCGCTCTCATCCCGGGACGAGGCAGAGCTCTGCAGAGAAGTCTCACGGAGCCCTCTTGAGGCAGTGGAGCATCATCGTCCGGCTCCTCGGGATGAGGGAATCGTGGGTGGGAAGTGCCAGGCTGGAGGCAAAAAAACCCCCCGGGCTCCTGGGATTTCTTTGTCTTTGGAATCACAGAACGTCCTTGAGTTAGGAGGGACCCACAGGGATAATCCGGCCCTGCACAGACACCCCAAAGCCCCACCCTGGGGATCCCTGGGAGCATTTTCCAAAGGCTCCGGGAGCTCTGCCCGTTCCCTGAGGAGCCTGGGCAGTGCCAGCACCCTCTGGGGGAAGGACCTTCCCCTAAAATCCACCCCAAACCTCCTGTGAGACAACGTCATCCCATTCCCTGGGTGCTGTCCCTGCCACAGGGACGGGGAGGATCAGAGGTGGTGCTGCCACAGCCTCTGGCGCTGCCTCCAGACAGAGCCCCGTCCATATCCAAGGCCCCTCAGGACTTCAGCCTGTGTTTTTATGGGAATTCTGGAGAAATTCCCACCAGTGGCTGCTCTTGGCTAAATGGCACCACCCCTTTTAGTGCACGGAGCTTGGGAATTGTGGAATGGTTTTGGGTTGGAAGGGACCTGAAACATCATCACCATCATCATCACCATCATCATCATCTCACTGTCCCCCAGCCACAGGCAGGGACACCTTCCACATTCCCAGGCTGCTCCAAGCCCCGTCCAGCCCGGCCTTGGGCACTTCCAGGGATCCAGGAGCAGCCGCAGCTTTTCTGGGAATCTGTGCCAGGGCCTCCCCACCCTCACAGGGTTTAACATTTTCCAAACCATTGTTCCAAACCCTCGAGGGGCTCTGGTTCCGTGCCTGTGGCCATGAGAGCTCCTGGGGAAGGTGAGGAGATGCCAGAAAGGCTCTGCAGAGCTTTCTTCAGGGCAGCACAGTCCGTGTGGGGCAGCTGCTGATGGGAAGCGTTTCCTTGGCATTCCAGGCGTTGGGAGCAGTCAGAACAGGGTTCACAGCCAGCTCTGCCTGGGGCACGGCTGGGAACTCCGGGCTGTTCATTAGCAGCAGCACAGCTTGGATTTCAAAGCTTCGTTGCTTGCTGTGGAGGCCCTGGTATTTTATTTTTTTTTCCTCCCCCCTCCTGCGCTGTGTTTGTTTAAAAATTAATAAATTAACGAATTAATAAATTAACGGGTTAATGAATTAATAAAATTATTGATTCGTTAATCTATTGATTTATCGATCTATTAATCCATCCGTGCCCAGCACAACGAGCACTCCCAGGGCTGAGGAGAGCCAAGTACAAAGAGGGAGCCGATCCTTGCATTAATCTTCCCGGCGGTTTCAGAACATTGGATGAGTTTTTTTTGTTCTGCATTTCATTGCAGCTGACAACTCTCCAGAGGAGCTGAGAATGTGCCACGGCACTGCAGCACTGAGCAGGGGACAGGGCCACTCCAAAGGCGTCACCTTTGGGATGCTGGGCTGGGATACCCGGCACGGGGATCCTATTCCAGGAAAACCCTTTCCTTTTTGCCCCGGAGTCGGTGTCACTGAGTGCTCTGAGGAAATAATTGCTGCTCCTTCATCCTGCCTCGATTCCCAGCTCCCTGGTTCTCCAGGAGAAGGACGGAGCCCTTCATTTGCCCAGGAGAGGTGCTGGTGTTATCCCTGCAGAGGGAAATGATCCACGAACCCCT
Organism: Cyanoderma ruficeps; assembly: GCA_008694505.1. Classification (NCBI taxonomy): domain Eukaryota; kingdom Metazoa; phylum Chordata; class Aves; order Passeriformes; family Timaliidae; genus Cyanoderma; species Cyanoderma ruficeps. The sequence continues at coordinate 11,872,671 of VZDJ01000076.1, read as the reverse complement.
TCCCAGAAGAATTTGCTGAAGGAGCTGTTGATACTTGTAATGATCCCACATAAAAGGCTCCATTTACATCAAATGGCACTAGAAACGTTACTTTATATTCTCTCCTCAGCAGAGAAGTACAAATTAGTATTTGTTCCGAGCTATTGCCGTTCAAAGAGCTTTTAATTGCTTTTCTGATCCCTCATCCATGGCGTGTGTTTCCTCGGGAGCAGCTAGCTGCCTTTGGAGCAGCTTGGAGCTGACCTTGAGGGGCACCCAGTGGTCCGTGGCTTGTCAGAGCGAGAGGAGTGTTGGTTTTGAGTAGAACATTTCATTATTCCGGAGTAAAAAAGTCATCCTGTGTGATTGAAGGTAGCGCTCGCTTCAGCAGTGACGTCCTGTTTTTAGCCTTTTGCCAATTTTGGCTTGAAAAATTGGTTTGGCATGGAAAGCTCAGCACTCACTCAGAAAGCAGAGCAGAATTTTTCAGCGGCTGTTTGAAGCAAATTGCTGAAATTCCTCTTGAGTTGTGAGTCAATAAAATATTACCCTGAGCTGAGAGTCGCGCTTTCAGCTGGCAAAACTTGCTCTCTCTTCCAGATTTGTGCAGGATCCGATTTTAAGGACTCACACGCTGGCAGGATTTGAGGAAAACCGATTCCCCCAGCCCAGCCTGGGAGGTGAAAATTCAGCCCAGGCTGTTTGTGGCTGTTGTATAAATGGTGTGAGACTCATCCCGACCTCAGGAGTGGTTTGGGGTTTTTCGTTTGGGCTTTTCCAGCTGCATCCCAAGCTCTCCCTTCCCTGCTCCTTCTCCAAGGTCCCAGCAGTGAGAGGACAAGTCTCCCCAAGTGAAGAGAGTGATGGAAATTCGGCTTTTTCCACAACTTGTGGATGACCTGAGTTCTGTCTCCACCTCAGGGAAGGGCTTTTCCTGGGGAACTTTGGGAAGAAAGGGATGTTTGTGGCCCAAGATGATTTTATTGCACATCCAGGCCCTCTTTCTGTCAGTTGGGGATCCCCTCCCTGATCAGAGCCAGCAGCAGCTCCCACGTGGAGATTCCCACCTGGAAGGTGTCATTCCCACCTCAGAGGGAATCGGGGATCAGAGGCAGGATAGCAGGAGCTGGAGGCAGGGAAAATCCAGGTGTCCTGGCTGGGAGTTGGATCACTGTCATGGATAAACCCCACGGAGCCTCCTCTCTCCCCCTTTTCTCCAATTTAAGGGCTCCTCCCCTGCTTTGTTTTCCTTCTCTGGGTATATTTTTTTTTACTATATAAGGGAAAGAGATCCCAGAGGTCCTTCCATTGCTGATTTTTCCCTGCTTTTGTGGCATTTCGTGATGTGAGTTGAATGATCTTGGAAGACTTTTCCAATTTTAGTGACTTTGTAATGATGGAATTGGGAATGGGAACAGAGCCTTGCACCTCCAGAGCAGATTTAAGAGAGAAAAACGTTGTGAAGGTGTGGAAAGAGCAGCCAGGTGTGGATTAAAGATGCTCAAGGTGGCAATGCAGCACCTTCCCCCTGGGCACCCAAACTGCTCCATCCCCAGATTCACCCAGCCGTGGATTTTCCTCAGGTTTTAACCAGGATTCTCCCCCCAGGACAGCGAGACTTCCCGGAATTATGAATGAAGCTGGAGATGTCACCTCGAGAGCTCCTGCTGGGGTTTGTGTTCCAACCCTGGGGATGCTTTTTTAGGAGTGGGGAGGAAAGCTGATGTGAGAGGAGCAAGGCTCTTGGAAATGAGGGAGCTTTGGCATCCCTGCTCGCATTCTTTTCGAGCTCTATTTTTGTTTGCACTGTCTGGTTTACAGCCCTAAAGACAGCCTGACTCCCAATTTGGGAAAAACGCTGTGCACGGGCCTCGGAGCATCAGTGGCAAAGCTTTTTTGGAGCAGGGAGGATGGGCCAGGAGACCACTCTCCCAGGAGTTTTCCTCTCCTGCCTGATCCCTGTGCAGATTAATGTCTCCTCTCTCCCTGTCCTTGTCCTCTGCTTGTCCCCCACCAAGACAAACCCGAAAGTTGTGAGCGGAGTAAAAAAAGAGAAAGAAACGTCCAAAAAAAAAAAAAAAGTTAATTTTATATACTCCAGAGGGAATTGGCTTTGCTGCAGACAGATGGATCCTGTAATTCCCTGTCTCTCGACATGACTATACATGGATTGGTCCCAGTTCCTGGGGGTTGGGGTGGGATGGGAGGCCAGAGGGTGCTGGCAGCTCCCAGACCTGCACCTGGAGCAGTGCTGGCACCAGGAGCACAAATCCCTGCCCCTCTGCTCCCCAGGCACATCAGGCAGGAATTTCCCAGCCCCCGAGCCGCCTCGAATCCAATCAATAAACGGGAATAAATCAAACCGCGGGGAGAGAGCAGGACACGGGAGAGAAATCAGCATTTCCCTTTCATTCCTGAAGGCTCTGGGGGCAAAACATCCACCCTGAGGGCGTCGTTTGTCCCTGCTGCGAGGACAAAGAGTTGAAAGTCGTTTGTGGAAATGATTTGGAGGCAAGAGAGGCCGAGGACAGCGAGAACAGCGTGGGTTGCTGGGCAATTATCTCCTCAGCAGTGACCTGTGTGTGCTGCAGAGCCCTCCCCGGGGCTGGAGCCTGCCAGGAGGAGAGATCAGCATCTGGGATGGCTCTGAGGCACAGCTCCTGGTGTGCTGCCTGTGCCGGGGAGAGGGCAGCGCCAGAAATCCCAGTTTGTGCCTCTGAAAGCACCAGAAATCCCAGTTTGTGCCTCTGGAAGCACACCAGAAATCCCAGTTTGTGCCTCTGGAAGCACCAGAAATCCCAGTTTGTGCCTCTGGAAGCACCAGAAATCCCAGTTTGTGCCTCTGGAAGCACACCAGAAATCCCAGTTTGTGCCTCTGGAAGCATCAGAAATCCCAGTTTGTGCCTCTGGAAGCACCAGAGCCAGAGGTGATGAGGGGAGCAACTCATAACCCCCCCAAAAAACACTTCTGCATCATTCCCATTTCCCTGCTTCTCCCCCTGGCTTTTCCCCCTCCATTCCAGGCTGGAATGGTGGGATGGATTTCCATCCCTGCCAGGCTCCCAGCACACACAGACACCCCCAGAGCAGCAGGAATCTCTCCCTGGCTGCACTGGGGGGGGGGCTTTGACGGCTGGGGGATGTTCCTCAGCTCCTTCCTTTCCCAAAAAAACAGCTTTTCCCTGTTCCCGAGGCTGAGCTGAACGCGGAGAGGGTGATGGACAGGCGGGCTGAGACTCCCAGACAGGTAATGAGGGAAGCAAAGCGTGCAGTGGATGTTTCCCACCCGACTTACACAAGTCCTTTTGTATTCCAGAAATTATTTTAAAGCCGTGGATTTCCTCCCACTCCTTTTTTTTTTTTTTTTTCCCCCTCTCCCTCCCCTTTGCTCGTCAGGGTGTAACAGCGCAGGGTTTCATCCACATTTTGATTGTTTTAGCTCTGACAGGAAACCTGAGCGCTGGATTTCTGGCTGCAGCTGTCACTCCTCTGCAAGCAGGCAGGGAGATGAAGGTTAACAAGTTTGGGCTCGGGGGAAAGCTTGTAGAACAGCCCTGCAGAAGGTTTTTGTGTCATCACACCTGCCTGAGGAACAGATCCTCTCCGAGCTTCTCCAGCCCGGGGTTATCCATCATCATCTGCAGCCAGGACTTCTCTAACTGCGTGTCCTCGTTGAGAACCCTGAAAACCCCGAATGGAATCCTTTCCCCTTGTTTGATGCAGAGGGAAAATGCAGGCTGGGGAGCCTGGGGGTGCTTAAAAAACCCCAGAAAGGCAGTGGGCAGGCTTGCTGCAGCCATCTGTTCCAATCCCAGGGGTGAGCACTCACCAGGAGGTACAGCATGCTCCAGAACATTCCTGGTGTGTTCTCCAGATGTCCCAATCCCTGTGGCCGAAGGCAGGGATGCTCTGCCTGTCCCCCAGTGTCCCCTGCCACGCTGGCACTGTCCCCTCTTGTTCCCTCACTCCTGTGGCTGAAGTGTGAAGTCCTGGCTGGGGGATTTTATGAAAGGTTTGCTGAAATAAGACAAAAAATCGCTCCTGACTTTGGTTTGGACGAGGAATTTGGCCTGGAAAGTATCACATCTGCTGGGAAATGGTGTGCTTGGAGTAGGGGGACTTGTCAGAACACGTGGCTGTGTGTCCTTAGGGTCACTGCACTCTGGGTCAGGCTCTGTGTGGCTCGAGGGAGTTGTGTCAGCAGGATGGGAAGTTTTGGCTTTGTCCATGGACTTTCCTGTGCCTCGGCCAGCCCGGAGAAGAGGAGGCTGAGGGGAAACTCCAGCAGCTCCTGGGACCAGGGAATGGCTGCAGCTGTGGTCAGGGCAGTGTTTAAGTTGGATTTTAGGAAAAGCTTCTTCCCACAGAGGGTGCTGAGCAGGGAATGGGCACTGCCCCGAGGCTGCCAGAGCTCTGGGAATGTGTGGATACCTCTCCAGGAATGTCCAGGGTGGGATTTTTGGGGTGTCTGTGCAGGGCGGGATGATCCCTTTCCAATCAGGACATTCCATAATTCTGTGAGTGGACCCAGACTGGGACCCTGCTCCTCAGCAGGTCCCCAAATCCCTCCTCACTGCTCTCTCCCAGCCTTTCCTGCTCCCACAGGTTTCTGCCGTGCACCCCAAAGGTTTTTTTTAGCATCTCTGTGGAAACCACTTCGGGTTTGTGGAGGGCAGGGGTTGGATTTGAAAAGGAACTCCAGGAAGGCTTCGGTGGGATCGGGTTTGGGGCTGCCAGCCAGGCAGGAGTCGGTGCAACCAGAAAAATTGGGAAGGGGAGCAGCAGAATCTCTCGAAAGGCAGAGATGCAACAATCTCCTGCCATGGGAGCTCAGGGTGAGGCTTTTGTGACAACACAAACTTCATCTGGAGACGGTTCTGGAGGGAGGCGGACTGGGTTCTGCCTCTCCCGCAGAAATCTGGACGAGTTGCTCACCTGGGAGGAAACCGCAAAGCTGCTTTTTGATGTGCCAGCGGCTCCCGCACCTTGTTAACACATCAGTCTCTCAGCGTGACCTCTCTTAAGAGGTTTAAACGCTGATAGATTAATTTGCTTTTGATGTCTGGGGCTAATGAAGTGCTGGGCCTCCTCCGCTTCATTTCCCAGCCGGTGGATTTGAGGCTCGGGAGCTGCCAGGGCTGGAGCCGGCCTCGCCTTGCCGCTGACTGAGGGAAAGGTTAATTCAGGCTTGGCTGTCACCAACCCGGGGACGCTTCCCTGGCTCTGCAGAGCCACCTGAGGCAACTCCCGGCTCCGATAAAAGCCCGTCATTAGTTGGGGAAGGAGGAAATTCCGCGCCGGGCTCAGCCGTGCGGAGGTCAGGGCGGTGCGGCAGGCCGCGGTCACCGCGGTGTGACAGCTCCATTGTCATGGAAACACTCGCCACCTCCTCCGGGCCCCATTTCAGCCGGAGATCCGCTCTGGATGATGCCACGAATTAAATAATCCGGCGGATTTCAGCCGTGGTCTGCCTGATTTGGGGAGCCCACGAGGAGGATTTCCCTCAGGGCAGGAGGGTTTGGGGGCTCGGTGTTTGCACGGGGTTGGCGTTGGAGCTTTAGGAGTTTATTAAAGCCACCAGGAGCTTTAGGAGTTTATTAAAGCCACCAGGGCAGGAGCTGCAATCTCAATCCTCTCACTCCCACTCTCAAATTCAACCTGGTGTCGCCTGTTCCAAACCCAAACTCATCCCCTCCTGCCTGGGGAGAGTCTCAGGTGTTCACCAACCTCAGAATAGTAGTGAGTGGCAATGATTTTAATTAGTGCTGCTGTTATTAGGGCTAATCCACCTGAATTTCATTATTTTAGCAGGGATTTTTTTATGCCGTTCAATCAAATTAGAACGACTGGTTTTTATCTTTTTTTTCCTGTAGCGTTTTGTTCCCGTAACAATAAAACCACACTAAAATCCAGGGCGTGCTCAGGGGTGAGGCGACATTCCTGCAAAAGTAATGAGAAAAATCCGATGGAAAGTCACCTCCTTAGTTTGAAGTCCCGTTTTCCAGACTTTTTTTTTGTTCTTCTCCCAGTGTTAGGAATAAATATGGCAAGAGCGGCACAGTGCGAAGCCAGCACAGTGACCTCTGGTATCCTTCTCCCTGCCTTGGAATTCCCTCTTGACCTCTGGTGTCCTTCTCCCTGCCTTGGAATTCCTTCCTCACCTCTGATGTCCTTTCCTCCACCTTGGAATTCCTTCCTGACCTCTGATGTCCTTTCCTCCACCTTGGAATTCCCTCCTGACCTTGGTGTCCTTCCCTCCATCAGCAGAACACGCCGCTCTGGTCTCGGGGAGCAGGAGGGATGTCGGTGCTGCCGTTGTTGTTATTTTTCATTTCCTCAGGCACAAATGGTCTGCAGCTTCTCCTGAGGGCCACGGAGAGCTCTGCTCCCCGGTGGAGCTGTGCCAGGGGAGGTTGAGGCGAGATTTTAGGGAAAAGTTCTTCCCTAGAGGATGTCGGGCACTGGGATTGAGCACAGCCCAGGAGTGTTTGGACAACGCTCCCAGGGATGCCCAGGGTGGGATTTTTGGGGTGTCTGAGCAGGACAGGAGCTGAACTCTGACCTTTGCATGTCCCTCCCAGCTGAAGGCATTCCATGATTCCAGAATTCCCGAGCTCAAAAGGAGCTGCTGCTCATTCCTGCTGCCAGCTGCACCCGCTGGAGGCTGCTGGCAAACCCAGCCCTCTGCTTTCCTGCCTTTTTGTCTCCTTGCTCTCCCTTTCTGATCCTGGTGGATGGGCTTTAATTGCTGCTTTAGTCTGGTGCTCCTGGCTAAAAGGAGGGATCAATAATTCACTGGGAAGAACGGCAGGGAGCTCCAAGGTTCCCATCTGCCTGCCTTGGCCCAGGGCTGGAGCGCCCTGGGCTCTCACAGATCCGTGTTTTCCGGGACAAAAAGAAGCTCGGGATGATTGCTGGGGTTGCTTTGGGTTTGTTGGAGGGGGAGGAAAGGTGGATTTCCCCTGGATTTGTTTTCCTGGCTCCGTGTTTGATCTGAGCACGGAGGAGGTGCTGCCTGGGTCCCAGATGTGGGTTTGCAGATGATCATTTCCCTGCTATTAAACCTTGGAATCTTCAGCAGTTTGGGAGCATTTCCCTCTTTGGGAAGCTGCATTAAAACTGGGGCTGGAGCAGCTGCAGCCCAGTCTTGGGAGATAAAAGGCCTGGAGGTTCCTCCCTGAACTTCATCAGCCTGAGGAAAACTGAGTTACCCACCCCAGGAATGACTTGGATCCTAAAATCCCGAGGGATGTTTTTGCTCCAGTGTCACAAAAATCAAAATAAACAGAGCTCAGCCATCCTCAGGCTCTAAGGCAGGATCAAGTGTTCCCATGTCAGGGCCCTCAGAGGTTTCCTGGCTTTGAGAATAGCCCTGGTTTGTTGGGATTAACTGGAATTGGGAATGTTCAGCTTGGAGAAGAGGGTTTGGGGTGAGACAATTGTGGCCTTTCAGTGCCTAAAGGGAATCTGCAAGAAAGATGGAGAGAGATTTTTCTACAAGGGCCAGGACAGGGGGAATGGCTTCAAACTGACAAGAGGGCAGGGACAGATGGAATATTGGGAAGGAATTCCTCCCTGGGAGGGTTGGGAAGCACAGGGTGCCCAGAGAAGCTGTGGCTGCCCCTGGATGACCCCTGGAAGTGTCCAAGGCCAGGTTGGAGAGGGCTTGGAGCACCCTGGGACAGTGGAAGGTGTCCCTGCCATGGCAGGGGCTGGAAGTGGATGGGCTTTGAGGTCTCTTCAACCCAACCCATCCCCAGATTCAGTTTCCCAAAGGGAAACCCCAAAAGAGCTCCCTGTGCCCAAACGAGACACACCCCCAACGTTTTCATTCCCTCCTCCTATTCCAAGACCCCTGAACCTTTCCGGATCTCTCCCAATCTTCTGCCATCTCCTGGGCACTCAGAGGTCGCGTCCAGCCGCTGCCTCCCGTTTTCCTCCAGAATTCCCCTCTCCTTGAACCCATCTCCCCCTCCAGCCACTCCAGCTCCTCTCCCCGGGCTGCACAGATGACTAAGCCAAGATCTTTTTCAAGCACAGCCTGAACACATCCCCGTCCTCCCTCCCCTGCTGTGCTCCCCTGCTGCGTTTCATCTCCCCGGTGCCCGCGGATCACCAAAGTGCATTTTTCAAAGGGACTCTCCATAAAGCTCTATTAGCAGGGGGATGAGTAATGGCTTGACAAACCAGATTTAAGTGGCCCCTTCTGAATCATCTTGGCAGTAATAGGGGGAGTGTGTCCATTTTTTGATTAAATATTTCCAGCGCCATTAACTCGGCCGAAGTAAACAACTTCGATTGGGTTTGCCTGCCTAATGACAACCCAAAGGTCTTTGATCCCGGAGTTCCAGAGAGCCGGGGGTTGGATAAAGATCGTGGAATCGCTGCTAAAGTGTCATCAAAGAGCTGGGAAAGGGTTCTTTGNTGTGTGTGTGTGTCCTGCCACCGTCAATGGATGTGGTGCCACCTGTGAAGGGCATCCGGAACCTCCGGGCAGCTGTGGGGTGTGGCTGGAGGATTTTCCCCAGAAAAAATCCATAATTAACCCTTATTTCTTGTGCAGATTCCTTCAGGCAGGGTCTCTGTTGGTCATTTTTTGCCTGCAAGGGGCTGTGGCCTATTCCATGGGGTTTGTGTGTATCCCAGTCTTAAATATTCCAGCTCTTCCTATCCCAGGACTCCGTTCACACCTAAAAGGAAAAGGTAGAGCCTCGTTCTTCTTTTCTAATCAATGAGATCCGAGATATCTTCCGCCTAAATATAAAAACATATTTAATAATATATTTGTAAAAGGGCCATAAATCAGTAGGAATGCTGCATCGTGTTTTAAAAATTAATTCTTTGTGGTTAACCAGCCAAACAAAGCTGATTTCAGGCCTTGTGCTGACGATTTGGGGGCCATTAATTATTGACTTCAGCGCAGAGCGTGGTCAAGAGCAGCTTTGCAGTGGGCAGGAACTGTGCGGACAGAATTCCTCGGGTGATGTGATTGTTTTGTGGTGGGGGAGAAGCCAAATTTCTTGGATGAGAGCGAGCCCAGGCCCTGCTCCGAGCTGTCCCGGCCAGCAGATCCACTGGTGCTCCTCAGCATATGGATGGGAATGATTCAGGCTGGATGAATTCCCTGGATTTTGGCCAGAGGCTTTTAAAGGAGCCAAGGCCACTCAGGGTGGGATGGCAGAGGAGAGGAACCTGCTCCTATTTCCAGGGAAAAAAGGCTCCAGTAACAGGGTCTGGAATGTTGGGAAGAGGCCGGAGCATCTCCTGGTGGATCCTGCTGAGGGTGATCCCTGCACCCACCACAGGAGACATTCCCTAGCCTCAGCACAGCCACAGAAAATTCCCATTTTCCCTCTTTTCCCTGCCAGTGGGACCAGTGTGCGGAGTCCAGTTCTCCCAGCTGCTCCTGGGGCTTTGCTGGAGACATTCCCTGGTAATTTGGAGAGCTGAGTCCTTCCTGCTGCGACTTCTCATTTAATAACTGAACCTGAGCACTTCTGGCCTGCTCTGGGGCATGGCTTTACAGGGTCTGGGTGGGTGGGGGTTTTTTGGGTTTTTTCTCATTTTAAGACTTATTTTTGAGCCATCTGTCGCTCCCAGTGATCCTCCACCCCGATATGATCCAGCTGATTGCCCTGCTTTCCCAAACATTTCCCGATAACATTTCAGATCGCCCAGGCCCCGTCCTCCAGAGGCTGCAGGAGGCGGCAGCTGATCTAATCCTGCTTGGCATTGATGTCACTGGAAATGAAATCGCATTTTGCTGAATGAAACTGAGAAACGGGAAAGTAATTCTGCAAATCTCTTCTGCCACGTGGGGCCTCCTGCCTGGGAAGCTTCCGAGGGAAGTTGATGATCCCACGGAACAAACTCTGCCCCGTGGCTCTTCTTGCACGAGAGGGGAATGTGGCGTCCAGGGATTCCTCTGGAGAAAACGCTCCCAGCCAGAATCCTGGCCTGGGTTGGGTTGGAAGGACCTTAAAGCTCATCCAGGGTCACCTCCCACATTCCCAGGCTGCTCCAAGCCCCGTCCAGCCCGGCCTTGGACACTTCCAGGGATCCAGGGGCAGCCACAGCTTCTCTGGGAATCCGTGCCAGGGCAATTCCTTCCCCATATCCAAACCTGAGCTTGAAGGGCTGGCACAAAAACCTTGAATTTGGAACCTGGTCACTGCAGGAGCAGCTGAACTCTGCTGGTTTTGGGGTTTTGGTGCTTCCTCCACCCCCCAGTGTCCCGTTGGCAGCCCCAGGAAGGAGCAGAGTTCTGCCTCTGGGTATGGAATCGTGGAGCAGGGAGTTAAAAGGAACTCTGCAGAGCATTAGGAGATCAAGCAGGTCAATTGAAAGGAGGAAAAATTGCCATCAGTTATCTTCAATTAAATTGTTATCGCTCCACATGAAGGATCCCATTTAGAGGGAGGCATAAAACCTGCGAGCGGAGGTGACTGAGAGAATAAATTCCCCATTTTTCATTCCAAACCCAGCGAGGGAACATCCATCAGCAGGCACAAGGAGGAGATCTCTTTTTCCTTCTGTCTCCAGCCTACTTTGAAGCAGAGCCCATTTGGAAATCTCTCAGTGAAACCTTTTTTTTTTTTTTTTTTTNTTTTTTTTTTTTTTTTCAGTGGAAAGCACAAACTCCTCGAAGCCACAACTTTTAGGAGAGGCTTTAATGACAGAGAAACCCTCCTTGAGCAGGACTTGTGCCTCTGAGAGCTTGTGGTTGTGTCTGGCTGTTAAATTTGGGGCAGTGGCACCCCAAAATAGCAAATATCTCAGTTTTCCAGGGCTGGGATATCCTGGTTCAAGTCCCTGATCCCTTTCCAAGGCCAGAGAGCAGAAATAACTTTGAACTCTGCTCATGAGCCTGGGAAAACACCACCCAACCCCTTTTATTTATTTCATTTTTTTTTTTTTTTAGGAAGTTCCATCACATAAAGGAAGGCAATTCCTGTGGTCTAGATGGACTAAAGCAGTTTGAAGTTGATTTTCAGGCATGGAGAGGCCAATCTTGCTGTAAATAAACTTCACCCAGACGGTTTACACAGGAGATGTGTTCAGAGGCAGGAGTTGAAAAGCCCACTTGTGTTATTCCTGGGGTTTGGTTTGATATTTTTTTTTATTTTTTTAAAGGCAGGGACTGCAGAGGAGGAAGCAGCCAGGTCTGCGATTGCTCGGGGGGTTCTGCTTGTTTGCTTTGCTGGGTTGTTTACTCACCTCAGAAATATCAGGGCCGCTCACTTTGATCTTTGACAAAGCAAAGAAAGGAGAGAATAATAAAGGTCAAAGCCGAGCCTTCATCTTTGCCGGGGTGTCACTTACATCCCCTGACAGCTCTGCTTCCTGAAACCCCCTGGAAAAGGAGCTTTTCCCAGCCTGCTCCAGAGGCACGGGGATAAACCCCGGCAGATTGCAGAGGGCAGGGCAGCCTGGCCCTCCTGTGTGCAACCCAGCTTTCCATCCCTGCTCCTTCCCTCTCATCCTGGGAACGCTCAGATTGTTCCCTGGCAGGGTGGCCAGGCCCTGGCACACATTCCCAGAGAAGCTCTGGATCCCTGGAAGTGTCCCAGGCCAGCTTGGACAAGGCTTGGAGCAGCCTGGGGTGGTGGAAGGTGTCCCTGCCCGTGGATCCCTTTCAAGGTCCCTCCCAACCCAAACCCTCCTGGGATTATTTCATTTCTCTCTTCCATGCCCCAATCAAGTTATTTTTCCCTGGGTTTTTTTTGGGGTGTTTTGGGGGTTTTTTTTTGTTTTTTTGGTTTTTTGGGGGTTTTTTTGCCCCTAGGTGGGACTGGACTGGTCCATAAATTCCCTGGATTCTTTCTCCTCTCTCTGCACTCTCTGTGGGTTTCAATTCCCTGACACGGGGCTGCAGACAGGTGAACTCTGTGGCAATGGAAAACCTGGTAATTGGAGAACCGTAATCGCCCCAAAAATTTATAATTGCCCGAAAATGAGGTGAGGGGAGGGAACACGGGAATGCCCGGGAGGCAGGAAGGGATTGACAGATCATTACTGTGCCTGCTCAGAGCCTCTTGGTGCTGAACTGCAACATCTAAAGCAGAAAAGCCAACATAAACAAGCCCTGCAAGTCCCATTGACAGCTTTAGGCTCGGGACTAAGAGGGGAAAAAAAAACCAAAAAAAACCAACCCAAGTGCAAAGGATGTTTATGAGACTCAATGTTCTGAGTTTGTTTACTGCTCCTCGGGACTCTGCCACTCTCAGCTCTCCCGGCTCAGGAAAAGTTGAGCTGCTTTTGGAGGGGGATTTCTGAAGGAAAACACGTTTTTAAATTTTTCTGGAATCTTCCCTGGTCCTGCAGCAGGAAGGAGGTGGTGTTGGAAGAGCCCTTTCTCTCCACCGTGAGGGGATTGCAGGTGTGATTTATTCCTCCTGAATTTCAAGAGCAGAAAGGTGTCCAGTTGTCCTGCTGGGAATGAGCCTGAATTATGTAAAACAGCAGCTGGTGGATGGCAGCAATCAAAGGAGATGAGGGAGAAGGTGGGCGAGAGGAAAAAGAGGCACAAAGAGATCCTGGTCCTTGGAGAATCGGCAGGAATTCAGGTGCACAAAGAGAATCTGAGGCTGCAAATTCCACCCCTTCATTCTCTGCCTGGAGGAGCCGTCCATAATTTGGCCCTGATGGGTTTCTCTTCTTGGATTCTGTGGTTCCAGGCAGGCTCGGAGGTCCTTGCTAAAACCACAAAAAAAAAAAGGACCTGGGCTTCCAACCTCAACTATTCAGGAAAGGATTTTTCTGGTCTGTTTATCCGAGCCTAGAATGAGCTGTTTGAGGTTTGTCCCTAATAAAAGGATAGTTTGGAATTTCTGGGATATTCTGCAGCGTAAATGTGGCCTTGGAAGTGGGGCAGAGGGGAGACGTGTTTTGCCTTCAGTCAGGGCTTGCTCTTATTTAAACTCAAGGATGCTGAAATCTTCCAAATGATCCCACACAGTTCCTGCCCTTCCCTTGAATAGCAGGAAACTTCATCCTGCGGCCCAAGGATGATTTAAATCTGAAATTCTAAAGGTTGGGCTCAGATCTGAACTTTTTGGAGCATTCCCTGGGATCTGCCAGTGGGACTTGGGGTTAAACTTGGTGACAGTTTCCAGCACGGCCATTCCCATTCCAGCCTCCACCGGGGGATCCTCACGCCAGCATTGCCAATCTTCTCCCATATCCTGAGGATTCCTGAGCATTTTGGATTCCCCTGCAATTCCACGTGGTCACCTTTTGGCTCTGGAATCCCGGACTGATGTGAGGGTCAATAATGGCAGCAGGAAAAGATTCGGAGCTCCCCCAAAGCTGCTGGGGGGGTTGGTGCTCTCCCTCTTTATGTTTGGAAAAGGAATTTTTTCCTGATTCAGCTTGGAGCCCAAGGGTGGGCAGGCATTTTCCCCGCCAGAGTCGTTAAGGCTTTGAAAAAAAATTGGCAAAAAAAGCAGCAAAAACCTCCACTTTAGACCAACTGTCCTGGAAGTGCCTCATTTTGCTGCCAAGCTCTGTTACACCTCCTGATCCGAGCTGCATTTCGTGACAGAGCCACTGCTGGAGCCAAAAGCCTGAAGTTTCCAGCTCTGAGCAGGTCAGAGGGAGACACTGCAGCAGTTTGAAAGTGCTGTTGCAATTTCGTTTTCTCCCAGCCAGAAAGTTGGACGAAAACAATCCTCGCCGTGAAAAAAGCTTTGTTTTCAGCAGATCCACGGCTTGTCTCGCTCGGAGGAAAAAAAAAAAAAAGACTCCTGGAAAAATTCCTGCTCTGGGATTGGCTTTCATTTGGACCAAAAAAACCCAACAGTGGCTCCTAGTGGCTGCCTCCAGGGGAATGGCCAAATCCATCTTGAGTGTCCCTTCCCTGACCCTTCTCGTGGGTCTCTGCTCGTCAGCGAGGAGCGGGAAATTCGCGCTGCGAGCAATAAACCATTTCACAAGGCACGAAAATATCCCCGTTTCCCGGGCTGCCGGTGGTGTCAGGAGAAGGTAATTACACTGGGAGGCCGGAGCGCTGGGTGTTTGGCTCATCTGCTCCTCAGCATCCACTCCAATAATCCCCGAGCTCCCGGCAGAGCTTGGCCGCCGTTCAGGGCCATCCGTCCTTGTCCGTGCCCGGCGGGTCCTGCCCGGTGTCCCGGCAGGATCCTGCTCCAACATCCCTGCTCACAGCCGGCCCTGTCATCGCGTCAGAGCTGCCTGGCTCCAAACACCATCCCAAAAGGATAATGAAGATCCCCGAGGTGAGGTTTTGCAGTGTCAGCCGTCCGTCAGCCTTTCCCCCGGCGCCCTGCCGCGCTCCAATCTGCTGGATCAGCTCCTGGGGCACAGCTGCTGACGTTCCAGGCCACCTCCTTGTCCTCTCCTGTCCCCTGTCCCTCGTGGCCTCTCTCCCCTCACTGACAGATCACTGCGGATTTTTTTCTCCCGGGCTTCAATAGGAATTAAAACTCAGGTGCTGGAGACAAAGCAGAAAGGGCACAAACCGTCAAAGGGAATCGGGAAATAAATTCAGGATTGGCTCAGTGCTCCACAGGCCGCAGGAGAATCCTGGGTTTGCCTAAGAAAAATTAGGATTTTAGAGAGTGACAATGTAAAATTTCCTTTTATTTGCAAAATTCCTTTCATTTTTAAGGTGTTTTTGGGGTTGTTCATCTTTTCGGACTCGAGACTGACTTTTTTGGTGATGACTCTGAGATTGTCTTGTCGCGTCGCACTCAATGACCTTTGAGGTCTTTTCCAGCCTCTGCAATTCTGTGCCTCTATAACCCCATCATTCCAGGATTAGGGATTTTGAAGTGATCACCAGGGAGCCCAATTTTCATGATAAGATTGTAACCCTTGGCAGCAGCAAGGGGAATTTGGAGAACGCCACACTGCATTTGCCTTCAGTGCATGAGGCTCTGCTCTGGGGGAGAGGACGAGGTTCTGGGAATAGCAGTGGGCAGGTTTTCCGTGTTTTCCAAGGGAAAAATGTGCTGGGGAACAGCAGGGAAAACAGCAGAGCACTCCCAGTAAGCTGCAGATTCCTGTCAGGAATGATGGTGGCTTCTTCTCCAGGACAGTCACCAACAGGATCAGAGGAAACGGCCTCTCAAGGAAATGGCTCTCAAGTGCCAGGGGAGGCTCAGGTTGGACATCACAAGATATTTCTCCATGGAAAGGGTGGTCAGGAACTTCCCAGGATGGTTTGGCGTCCCCATTCCTGGAGGTGTCCGAGGAATTCCTGGACGTGGCACTCAGAGCTCTGGGCTGGGGACAAGGTGGGATGGATCAGGCCCAGCTTGGACTCGATGGTCCTGGAGGTCTTTCCCAACCGCAGCGATCCTGGGATTCTGTGTGATTCCTTCCTGGTGATTGTCATTAATTTCCCAGCCTCAGCCTGTCACCAGCGCCCTGTTCCAGGAGCTCTCCGTCTGTGCCCGCAGGGACACGAGACTTTAATGAGTTATTTTGCTCCTTGTCAAGAATTCCCTCGTCCAACCCGGCCTGGGGGGGACCCTGAACGTGCCAGGTCCTGACAGAGAGCTCGGGGACGCTGCCAGCACCGTGTCCTGTCACCGCTGTGGCTTGGAGCTGGCCAGCCTGGGAGCCTGCAGGGCTATTTTAGGATCAGTCTCTGTGGAGAGCTGCTTAAATTCCATCCCAGGGCAGCTCTGAGCCTCCGAGGGTTTGGGATTTTTTTTTTTTTTCCTGTCCCCGGATTGTTTTGGCTTTGTGAGAGGAAGGAATAGGACGGATGAGCTCTGCCCGATGTGAGGGAATCGAGCTCTGCCGCTCAGGTGTTGTCTGGACAGGAAAGAGCTGCACATTTCCCAGTCCTTCTCCCGGTATCCCATGGCAATTGGAGTTTATGGATTAGAACCAGGAGCTCTGAGTGCTCTTCCCCCCCGGATAAATGGTTGAGCAGCAGACAGACGATTGCGGGGAGTAATTTAGCAGTGAATGATGGCTCATTAGCAGCCCACGGGCTGGAGGGGATGTGTGGGCTCTTCCCGAATCCCAGTTAACTCTTTCACCTTCCGCTGCCGAAAGGGTTGGATTTGCTGAGTGGGGGAGCTCAGTGTGACGGTGTCACAGTGGTTTCTCCTTTAGAGCCTCAAATAGTGCAACAACATCCCCAAAAACCCGGCCAAGTCTTACCCCCCTTAACGAGGGACGGGGAATAAAGACAATTATTATCAGTCCAGGAGATGAGTCAGATATGAAAATCACACCTTTTCCCAGACAATGTTATTACACTGAGGAAAAGGAAATGAAAAAGGCTCATTTTGTCTCGCAGAGGAGCAGGAACGAGAAATGCTCATTGCAGAGCCGGGTGCTGCTGGAAGGAGCAGCTCCAGGGAGTGAGCAAAACGATCCCACCTTTTCCCGTTTTCCCTTCCCTTTTGGGAGCCTGGGCAGGCTTTGCTGCACTTCCCAGGAAAGGAATGGAATGTCTGGAAACAAGGCTGGAGCCCGAGGGAATGTGGTGCTGGGATAGAGGAGGGGAGTGGAAAAGTCTTGGATTTCAGCTCCATTAAAATCTTGTGCACCCAGAGAAACTCGGAGACCCTGAATGCAATCCTGGCGCTCAGGGCCACGCTGCTGTCACTTCAAATCTGCTGGTTTCAGGAAAGACCATTTTGGGGTTTTTAGGGGAAATTCCCAAAGGGAGATAAGTACCTCAAAAAAATCATAAAACTATTGATCCCACCTAGTTTAATTGTTTTGGGGTTTTTTTCCTAATGCTCTCTGGTGATGTTGGAAGGAAAATGTGTTGGTTTTTTTTTAATGAATAGAGCTGTGATATTCCTGTATCCAAACTGCTGTTCCTGGTTTGGATGCAGCAGTATCCATGAACTTCTGCTGGAGTTGGTGCAGTAAAAGCAGAGTGATCCACGTGAATCCAGGCAGATTCCAGCCTGGAGAATTCTGTCTTGGAACAATGAACAAACCCTCTCCTTCGCGTAGCTTGAATTATTTCGGGTTGGGCACAGTTGTTCTCCAGCTGCTCCAGAACTGGGACGGGATCCTGTGCTTCCAGTAAAACCCACGGGGACTCTCCAGGAGGTTTATCTGCTGTCCCCCTCAGACATTTCTTTTTCTCCACAGCTTTCCAGAAGGAGCGCAAGCCCCAGCGGGAGGAACATTCCAGCCTTTCCCATTTTTTTCCTGACCACGTTGCTTTTCTGCCCGCAGCCCGACGAGCTGACCAACGCCCTGGAGATCAGCAACATCGTCTTCACCAGCATGTTCGCCCTGGAGATGCTCCTGAAACTCCTGGCCTTTGGAATCTTTGGCTACATCAAGAACCCCTACAACATCTTCGACGGGATCATCGTGGTCATCAGGTCACTGCTGCTCCTTTCCCCACCGGGGATTTTTTTTTTTCCAGATGGGTCAGGGAATGGGATGGGAATTGGGGATGGCAAGGGGAATTTAGGTTGGATTTTTAGGAAAAAGTTTTTTACAGAAGGAGTGATAAAGTGGTGGAATAATCTGCCCAGAGAGGCAGTAGAGTCACCACCCCTGGATGTGTTTAAAAAAAATTGGATGTGGCGCTCGGTGCCAGGGTTTCGTTGGTGAGGAGGTGTTAGGGCATGGGTTGGATTCAATGATCCTAAAAGTCTCTTCCAGCCTGGTGATTCCATGTGTTAATCCAGGGTTGGGATGCCTTTTAATTGTGCCGGGCTTTTGAATTCCTGTCCAAAGTAAACCAACCTGGCAGATGGAGAGGAAAATCTATTTATGCCACACATCTGGTACTGGGGTGGATTTTCCACTCAAGGGCAGCGTGGCTGGTCCTGGGAAAGGGGTACTGGGAGTGTCCATATGCCAGCAGAGCCCTCCCTGTCCCAAATTACCCCAGCTCGGCTGGAATTGGCCAAGCAGGAGGGGAAGGGAGGGCCTGTTCTGCTCTGCTCCCCAGGGGACACTGCCCCAGCCTAAACTGGGGTGCCCCAGCAACACCCCAGTGCTGGGATCCTTTCTGATCACCCCTCAATCAGTCATTTGGGACACGGAGACGTAAACCAGGAGAGTCCCTTGGCACATCCCTTGGGTCCAGACAAGGTTCAAGGTTCTGAGCAAAGGTCATTCTGTGGTCTGATCAAACCAGCCCCCCCAGACATCTCTCTAAAGGATGTTCTAAAGGGAGATAAATACCTCAGGAGACCTCAAACCACTGATCCCGCTGACTTGAAGTGGTTTTTTGTTCCCCTGATTATCTTAAGAGAAGCCGGAAGAAAAATTGCTTTGTTTTCATGAAAATATGAGCTGTGCTGATATTCCTATACCGAGGGATGGATATTCCCGGGGCAAAATCGTGATCCACATTATTGTAGTGGTGAAAACATGGGGAATCCCAGAAAAAAAAACAGGAATTAAGAAGGGGATTTCCCCCAAAACCAGCTGTAAAGGAGACGAGCCGTGCCGCCAGCGGCGCGACCGCACAGCCGGGGAGCAGAACCACTTTTCCAGGAGCAGGAAAAGGACGAGGGGAGGGATTCCTGGGGGGAACCCACTCCCACGGAGCAGAGGTGCTGGTCCTAGCAGTGTCCCCGTGTCCCCGCAGTGTGTGGGAGATCATCGGGCAGTCGGACGGGGGCCTGTCCGTGCTCCGCACCTTCCGCCTGCTCCGCGTGCTGAAGCTGGTGAGGTTCATGCCCGCCCTGCGCCGCCAGCTCGTGGTGCTCATGAAGACCATGGACAACGTGGCCACCTTCTGCATGCTGCTCATGCTCTTCATCTTCATCTTCAGGTGTGTCTCGGGTTGGAAAGGCAGGTGTTTGCCAGAGGAAAGCCGGAGCTTCCCTTGGAATGGAGAATGTAAACCCGCCCCCCCCCTCCGAAATTTTTATAATTTTGAAATTAAGGGGGGATTGCAGGTATGGGGATAGGAATAACAGTTCTTTGCTAGGAATATTAAAAATACAAATGTAGCAGTACAAAAAAAACGAGCAAACAAAAAAATCCTAGAAACACTGGCAAAGTCAGAACACGACCAGACACCCTGTTGGTCATTGGTGTCAGCCCAGCCCAGCCCTCCTGCAGGGACAGATGTGGTTCTGTTGGAGCAGAGATGATCCTGGAGAAGGGTCCAGTGGTGCTGGGATGGGTCTGGGCTCCCTCTGGGAACCCAGTGCAGACAGGCTGTGCTGGTGTTCCCAATCCCAGCTTTGATCCAGGTGGGAATGCTGGGGCTCCTCCCCCTGGGTGGAGCCTCTCCCCGTGGGATGATGGAATTGTCTCAGCCCTGCAGGGAGCCTGGATGGCCCATGGACAGCAGATCTGCCCTGCAGGGAGGATGGGTCCTGGAAGGGATAAAGAACTCTGCCCCAGCTGGTTTGAACAGCTGCCCATGGACAGAGCACCCCCGCCCCCTTCTCCTGGAGTTATGAGGGATGGGTCAGAGATAAAGAAAAAACACCTCCCCAGCCAGTTTCAACAGGTGGCAAACAGAATCCACATTTTTGGTCACATCTTGTGACCCAAGACTGCCTTGTCCCACTTCAGGGATGTGTGACACACACCCCTGCGTGCGGGGAGTGCTCACAGTGGGGTGTTTGCCCCTCTCCAACCTGTTTTGGGTGGAATGCCATCATTCCAGAGGTGAGTGAAGGATGCAAACGGGCAATAATTGCCCCTCGGGGGCTCCTGAGCTGTGCCTGTCACTGACTGGACCATGCCAGTGTCAGATTTGGGATGGAATTAGTGTAGATTCCAAGATTTCTGTCTGTTTGGCCCCTCAGGATCCTTTGCTTGGAAACCAGGGAGCTGGCAACGTGGTTTGTCATTTTTCCAGACAAAGGACATCCTTGATTTTTCCTTCAGTGCAGACAACTGGAATGAAATGTGAGGCAGGAGAACCGAACTGCAGGGACAAAAAAACCCCAAACACTGGGAGTGGAAAAGTGTCCATAAAACCCCTGCAATCCACATTTCACCCACGGGGTTTTTTTCCATCTCCCTCTTTCCCTGCTGCAGCATCCTTGGCATGCATCTTTTTGGATGCAAGTTCAGCCTGAAAACCGACACGGGGGACACGGTTCCGGACAGGAAGAATTTCGATTCCTTGCTCTGGGCCATTGTGACCGTGTTCCAGGTAAGCTCCGCGCCCTCAGGGATGTTTTAAGGGGGAACAATAAGGAGATTTTACTCCGCTAAACTCTTCCAGGAGGTGTCAGATTTGGAGTGAAGAGTTATCAGGGCAGAGATGGTGTTCCTGGGTCTAACAGCCCTGGTGGAGAAGAAATCTACTCCAAATCAGCACTGTCCATATCTCTCACCAGTAAAAGGGGGGCATCCACTCTTATTTTCATTTTTGCTGCCCATCCTGCTCCTGCTCTGCAGATCTCTGTCTCCTTCCCTGCCCCAAAGATGCCCTTTGCAAACAGTTCTGTGTACCTGGGAGTGACAAATCCCCTCGCAAATCGGAGCTGGAGGTGGCTGGGGAAGCTTTGAGATAAAAAGTTGTGTTTCCTCTGCAGCCAAGTTCTGGTTTGTGCCTGAAATTCCTGGCAGGTTCCACAACAGAGGAATCAGCTGCTGCTCCAAGGATATTTTAAATATAAAGATTAGATTTACGTATTTCAAAGCTCAGGCTTTAGAATCTGAGCGCAACAAGTGTAAATAAAGTTTCCAAAGGCAGAGTGGCATCACTCAAGGTGGAAACCAGTCCGGAGCCTTCAGTGTGGATATAAATCCTTACAAAGGAACAAGGACAAACCAGCCCCGGCCTCAGAGCTTCCCGTTTGTCCCTTCCCAACACACGGATTGCTGCGTTTCTCCTCCCAGCCCCTGGGGAAATGCAGCTGGCACGGAGCACAAAGGCTCAGTCAGTGTCCCAGGAAGGTTACTGAGCAGCGTGACTCAGTGCGGCGCTCCTGTCCCCAAAGCCACCTTGCTTCGGGGGGTTTGAGGCCGTTTTCCTTGCAGGAATTAACGTGGGACATGAGCCTGTCATCCATTTTTCAAAGACCTCTGGGATTTTTGAAGCTGCAGAGTGGAAATCCCTGAGGAAGATCCCTCAGAGAAAAGCTTTGCAGTGACGGATATTTTTTTTTCTTTTCGCCCAGTGTTTTTACCTGAAGGAAACAAACTCCCTGTGGTTCTGGAGCCACTCAATGTCATTTATCTCATTAAAAATCCTGTCCCTTACCCTTTCCTTCAGCTCCAGCTGCCTTCCGAGGAGCAGCCTGAAAGGAGACAAGATCTGTGGCCTCAGATCTGTTATCTTCTGATGCTTATCAAAGGAGGCAACATCTCCATGAAATAATGAGATTAGGACAGTGCATCCTTCACTTTGGAATATCTTGGATCCACCCCGTCCTCTCTGGGCAGGGCAGTGCCAGACCTTCCTGCAGGGAGGGGAGGCTTGGCCAGCAGAGGTGCAAAGATCTAAACAAAGGCAAATCCCCACACAACGTGATCAGAAATCACATGCCAAGAGCCAAGTAAAGGCAATTCCCGAGTGGTTTGGCTCAGGGAAGGTCAGGAGGAGAGGGAAGGTGGGATGGCTCTGGCTTCTTTTCCTCCTTGCCGAGGGCAGGATGAATAATGCACATGGGAAACGTGGATTTTGAGTTCAGACTGGGATGTTTATTGTTTCTTATCTATTTACAGACTCACGAGGCATGAGGTCTAATTAGCAAGTTAGAGAAATGAAGTAAAATTGAGTGCCTGTAACTCTTCCCGAGGTTATTTAAGTGCCAATTACCCAATAACGAGGTGACACCTGCATTATTTATATTTCTGACCCAATAATGACCACCCAAGGCCCACAACGTGAACCCTTTCCACCCAATTACAGAAAACCACCCAAACCCATGGAGAAGAAGGAAGAAGAAGGTGAAGAAGAAGGACTCAGACGACACCCCCAAATCCTCCATCTTGACTCACACGCATTACTACATACTAAAACCCCCCAAAATCCCAAGTTTCCAGAATTCCAGCAGGGGTTTCAGTGCAGCTGCTGTGCTCAGAGGAACTGAGGCTCTTCCCTTTCCCTCTCCCTGCAGATCCTCACGCAGGAGGACTGGAACGTGGTGCTGTACAACGGGATGGCCTCCACCTCCTCCTGGGCCGCCCTCTACTTCGTGGCCCTGATGACCTTTGGCAATTACGTGCTCTTCAACCTCCTGGTGGCCATCCTGGTGGAGGGGTTCCAGGCAGAGGTGAGAGACCCTGGCTGAGGGAGGGGGAGAGTTGGCACAGCCTGTGTGGGGATGATCCGTGTCAGGGGAAACATCTACCCACGCTGTCAGCCCTAAAGTTAAGTTTAAGGGGTGCAGATGAGCTGGGCTGGGCACCTGAAGCTCTTCTGGATCAATCTTTGCAGAGAATCTTTGCAGGGATATTTTCAGGGAGTTTTTTCAGGGGTCTTTGCAGGGAGTTTTTTCAGGGAGTTTTTTCAGGGATCCTTGCAGGGATTTTTGCAGGGATCTTTGCAGGGAACAGCTCCCATTCCTCCCCTGCCCTCTGGGAGGCTGAAGCTGGTGCTGATGTGAAGGCAGAGCTGGGCAGAGCTCAGTGAGTGCCTGGTGGCTCCTGCAGACAGCCAGCTGTGGTTTCCCTGCTCAGCCCTAATGGCTCCTTTCAGTGCTCTTCCAGACCACGATTTAATGTGAGTTCTGCTTTTCCCAGCCTGGATTATTCACCCCAAAGGCCAGCAGCCACAGCCACGGCATTTGCAGGGCACGTTTTGCTCTCCATTTATCATCGATCCTGACATCAGGCCTGTGGGTTTGTCACTTGTCTCAGGGAGAGGTGTTACACAAGGCCCTTCTCAGCTGCCAGGGCTCCTCTCAAGCCTTGCACTGAGGAACGACGGAATCCTGGAACGCTTTGGGTCAGAAGGGACTTTAAAGTTCTGGTTCCAACCCCCTGCCATGGGCAGAGAACCCTCCACCAAACCAAAGACAAATCCTCAGCGGAGCTGGGTTTGCTTTTGTCGTCCCTGGTTCTGTTGCTGTGCAGGGAAATGAGGCAGAATTCTTGTTTTGACCTCTTTGCCCTCTGACAGGGGGAGTTCTGAGCGGTCACTGAGGAGAATTTCTCCTCCATTTGCTCAGGTGTTTCTTTTCTTTATCTGGAGAGGGACTCGTGGGAGATCTGTGCAGCTGAGAGCTGCTCTCAACTCAGAACCATCAGCAGGGCTCCAGCAAGGACGCTAAAAATTGTCCTGTGAACCACAGCACACGCTCTCAGCCTGATCCCAGCTCCTCATCTGCCTCTGGAGCAAGTTTGCCAGGAGCTTTCCTAGAAGAGAACAGACTGAAATGGCCACAAAGCCATTTTTAGTACATTTGTGCTTAGTACAAGTAGCCAGACTTCAAACAGGGCGGTAATTGCACATTTGTGCTTACACCGTTCCCATGTCATTTTGAAATCTCCCCCAGAGCTGCTCTGGGAGAGCAGGCAAACCTTCCCCGAATTGTGCAGATCTTTCATCCCCTCTGCCACTGGTGTTTGTGCTCTGAAACAGAGATGGATCGGGGAGCTCGAGCCTCTCAGTCATCCTGGCTGCGGCGCCTGGCAATAAATCACGGGCAAAATGAGGCTCATTGCCACTTCAGCACCGCGTCCCTGGGAGCTCTGGGGATTTGTTCAGGCACCAGGCAAGGAACTCTGCTCCTTTTTCTGGGATCAGCTCCTTAATCCAGCCGTTTGCCACCAAGTGGCACAGATTTCTGCAGTCCTGAGGAATCCTGCTGACGTTCTGCTGGAATCCCTCCCCCAGCAAGGAGAGCCTGAGGATGGATCCTCTGTCCCGGGCTGATGGTTCCTGGTAGCAGAAATGCACAAAAGGGGAAACGAGCTGGACTTCCAGGAGGAAAGGCAGGGTGAGGGTGGCTGTTCCCTGCCCTGAGATGCTGCAGGGCTGCCAGGCAAACTGGCCTCATTCCCTCTGCCTCAGGTTGCCAAAGAGATTTCCCAAAACAATCTCTTCCCAGCCAGCGTGGAGAGAGCAAATCAGGCTTTCCTGATCTAAGTCAATTTTAAAGTGCTGTCAAACACAGGATTAAAACCCTCTGACATCCTTTGACATCAAACCCCGAGTGCTTTCGGCTGGGATCGGGGAGACAGCAAACAAGGAGCCCCACCATGCCGGGTTTTTCAGTCATTCCTGCAATTCCAGCTGCTCTGTGATGTTTTCCCCTGGGATTTGCTGTTCCTGGAGCAGTGTAGGAAGCACGGCGATGTGGCAGGGACGTGGTGACAACCCCAGCATGGTCCCTTCTGTCCAAATGAGTGAAAACAAGGGAGAGGGACTTGCCTGGGATCATTCCCAGGGTGGTCCCAGAGGGAATTTGGCATAAGCCACCCACAGGGAGCAGAGCAGAGGGAGAGCTCTGAGCTGCTGAGGAATCCTAATGAATTGGGTCTGTTAATTACCCTCCTCCTCTCTGCAGGGAGATGCCAACAGGTCAGACACAGACGAGGACAAGACATCTGCCAACTTCGAGGACGAGTTTGAGAAGCTGAAAGACCTCAGAGCAACAGGTGGGGCTTTGTGTCTGCATTTCCCTGGGAACCTGGGAGCTCCAGCTCTGCTTCCACAATGGAAGGATCCAGCTCGTTTGGCAATTAATCCAATTGCAAAGTCACCAGAGCAAGTGCAGGGGACGCTAAACGAGCACTGATATTTCCTTTAGGCAGATGTTTTTTTCCCTAATTTAAACGTCCCCAAGAAATTTTTTAGCCGTGTCTCCTCCTCCCTCCTGCACCATTAGCACAGAGTGCTCTGCTGACAGCGATGTTCTCACCCCACTTCTCGGCAGCTTTTCCAATCAATCATGTTCTCATCTGTTCCTTCTGGTTTCCCACACAAAACGCGTTTGGGTGAGGTTTGATGGATGGAAAACGCTGCTGCTCATTTGTGTTCCAGGAGGGCCTGGCAGGCAGTTTGGGGGGAGGCCCACACTGCTCTGCTGTACCAAAAAACACGGAATTGGAGGTGACAGCCTTCCCTTTGCAGCCGGAGGGGTGACAAAAAGGGATCACACACTTTAACAGTGAATGATGGCAAACAGGAGCCACTTCAGTTACTGCTTCCTTCGATTCCCAGCCTGGGCTCTGTCAGGATCCCTCCAAATGCTCCCAAACCAGGATTTGTTTCAGCCAAGGAAATGCTGGTTGTGGGGAGCAGGTGGAATTCAGAGTTTGTTGGGGAAGCTGAGGCAGAGCTGGGTCACAGGGAGGAGATGGAGCTGCTCAGGCTGGAGACGAAGCAGCAAATCCCCGACACCAAGTGACCAAATGTCCCTTGCAAATGCTTGGGAAGGGGCCCACAGGACCAAATCTCCACCAGCTTCAAATAAAGAGAGATTTCTGGGGGAAATCTCTGCTCAGGTGACACAGAACTAGAAACCAGGGCTGAACGTGCTGTCAGTCCAAGTCCAGGAATGGCTGTGGCCAGGGGCCAGCTGGTGACTCAACAGCCAAAAGGTTTCAGCAGTTCCAGTGCAGAGCTCTTGGTGTGTGACACACTCGGGGGCAGGAGGGACGTGTCAGAGTGATGGGATGAGAGATGGGATGAGATGATTTTCAAGGTCCCTTCCAAGCCAAGCCATTCCATAATTCCATGATTCCTTTGGAGGGGACTGAGTTCCCAAAGCCCCTAGAGAGCTCCCAGCACTCCCCTGATACCTTTCTGTGACCTGGGCTGCAGTCCTCACACGACGGGGGTCACCAGATGTGGTTTGTCGAGGCTGGGAGTGTCCCACTTCAGGGACAGAAAGAGAAGCAGGCACACAGCAGCAGGGGGGACACCTCTTCTTCCTTTCATTCAAAAATCTGACTCCGTTTCGTACATCTGTACAGAGGTCAAAGAGATCGGCTACTTCAGGTTGCCGCGTCTCAACCTGGCTGGTGGACATGACCATCAATCATCTCTTCTCTCAGAGGAGAAGTGTGTAAACATCCTAAAAACACACATTGTTTAGATGAAGCTGCGTGAGACAAAGACAGAAGGCAGAAAGCTCAGGGCAACACCTTTCAACACTGCGGTGGTGGGTGGGGGGATCTTACTGCCCACCACTCCTCTTGGCAGAGTTCCTGGAGCAGTGTCCCCTCACACGGTGTCCCCTTTCCCTGCAGAGATGAAGATGTACTCGCTGGCTGTCACCCCCAACGGGCACCTGGAGGGCAGGGGGGCCATGCCCCCGCCCATCATCATGCGCACGGCCGCCACCCCCATGCCCACCCCAAAGTGCTCCCCACACCTGGACTCCCTGCACGCGCCGGGGGACTCGAGGAGAGGCAGCAACGCCTCGCTGGAGCCCACGGGCTACGACCAGAAGTCCTTGGTAGGTTCTTGGTGGCCAACAACTTCCCCCTCGAGCGACGCAGAGCACGGGGTGTCTCAGTTTCCGGGTGGTGGGGATGTTCTGGGGTGGAAGGGACCCACAAGGATCGAGGGGGTGGCCCTTGCAGGGGTTGATCCCTCAAGTTTTGGGTTGGACTCGATGATCTTGAAGGTCTCTTCCAACCTACACATTCTGTGATTCTAGGATTCTATGATTCTGTGATTCTGTGATTCTGTGATAAGTTTGGTGTTGTCAGCACCAGCTGAGCTCAGCTTAGGGTCATGTGAGACATTTGTGCTCAGCTTAGGGTCATGTGAAACGTTTGTGACAGGCGTTGCTGGAGGATGAAAGGGAGGGTGGTGGAGGTGGGAAAGGTGTAGAAAGGCAGGAGGAGAACAGAGCTGGGGTGTGCAGTGACAACAGGGCAGCCAAGGACGGTGTGTCCATGGAAAGGGGAACACAGGGATGTGCCAGGATTCGGCATTTTCCTGCCTGGTGCCTCACTGGAAGCCCTTTCCAAACCATCTCACTGGAGAGCCATAACCTAAACTGGAGATAACCATCTCACATAACCTTAAAGAGTCCAGTTACCCTCAGAGGAGGAGCAGGAATCTTTTCCAACCATACCAGCCATTTGGGATGTCCGGGAGAAGCTGCCAGGTGTCCCTGGGAGGGTGACAACTGCTTCCCCCCCTGTGTTTTAGGGTTGTATCTTGAATTTACGTTGTGTCAGGGGGATGAAGCATTTTCCCTTGAGCTCTGGTTACGGTCCTGCAGCTCTGCTGGACGGGAAATCGAGGGAACAAGGGATGAGGGGGTTTGGAATGAGGAGACGTGATGAGATGATCTTCAAGCTCCCTTCTCAAGCCAGGCCATTCTGCCATCCCGCGATTCCTCTGGAAGGCGCGGAGTTCCCAGAGGCCCCTTTGGAGGTTGTGACATCCCCCGGTGCCAGGGTTGCACCAGGAGCTGCCGCTGTGGCAGCTGTGCCCGCTGCAGGGCCGGGCGGGAGGGCAGCTCTGCGCACACACAGCAGCACAGGCGGCGGGCAGAGCGGATTTTTCTGCTGCCGTTCATCCGTCCCGCTCCCCTGCCCCGTAACTGCGGGATCATGTTCAAATCAAGGCAGCAGACCGTGAAGGCACCTCCCGCCCCGGCACAGCCACCACCCCCCTCGCTAAGCTGCTCAGTCGACCTTTGAAAAGAAAACAGAGCCGGCTGCTGTTTGCCTTGGGCTTTGGTGGGATTGCGAGCTGCTGCAGAGGGATGTTCATCCTTCCAATCCTCTCTCCGTGGAGGTGCCACCAGGCAGAGGCAGATGAAGCAGGCAGGGGAGTGCACTGAGGAGGAGGAGGAGGAGGAGGAAGGCAGCTTGCCTTGGTTTGTGCTGGGAGGAAGCTGTGGAGGGTAAAGGGAGTTTTCCTCCTGACCTTCAGCTCTCTCCTCCCGGGAATTGCCTGGTACCTGCCCAAGTGCACGGGCACGCACTGAAATTTGTGGAGGGGAAACATTCACTCCGCTCCCTCACGCAGCACATGGGAGGAAAGCAGCGGAAATGGGGGCACAATTCCCACCAGATTCCCTTTGAAAGGCAGGGGAGGTGTGAGCTGAAACCACCTGAACGTGAGCACAGAACGTGCCACTTCAGAAAATGCCATTTATTGGTGTCTTTGGGTTCATTTTTTATGGAGAGCTGGTGTTGCCGGGGAGTCACCAGGACAGAGGGTCGGTGGCTGTGCTCCAGCTGGGGCCCAGGACCACCTCCAGTGTGACCTCGGCCGGGTGTTCCCACCTCCAGGCTGGAATGGGAGCGGAAAGCGGGAAGGGGAGGCTGTAGCAGTGTGATTTTAGAGCTGCTGCCAATTTCCCAACAGGCATCTCCTGTGGAAAAACCACTTGGGGAGGATTCAGGCCCACACATTGCACGTCCCATGGCCAGCTTAGCAAAGAGAGGCAAGAAGGGCCTTTCGTGTGATAAATTCCAGTGAAGGCTTATTCCAGCACGCCAAAGGGAATCGGGGACAAAAGACCCGGCCACGTGTGGTGTGCACAGGGTCAGGAACCAGGGGTCTGAGGGCACAGGGGCAGTACAGAGGGCAGGGCAAGGGGCAGTGCCCTACAGGGGGGACAGGGCAGTGCCCTACAGGGGACACAGGGCAGTGCCCTATAGGGGACACGGGGCAGTGCCCTATAGGGGACACATGGCAGCATCAGGGCTACCACAACCAGTGGGGAAGTGGGGAAAGAAGAAACCATGAGAATTAGGGACATATGGGGAGAGCAAAACTGGGGTAGATCACAGAGTGTTGCAAGGCACCACGGGGGACATCATCTCCTCCAGCCTGGGTGGAAAACTCTGTGGTAGATCTTCCCAGAGAATTCCCCTGAGAGGTTTGAGGGATTACACAGGAGGCCGTGACTGGAAATCTTCTTCTCCAGCCTGGGTAGAAAGCTCTATGGTAGATCCTTCCAGGGAATTCCCCTGCGAGGTTCGGGGGATTCCACAGGTGGCCATGACTGGAAATCTTCTCCTCCAGCCTGGGTGGAAAACTGTATGGTGGTAGATCTTCCCAGAAAATGCCCCTGAGAGGTTTGAGGGATTCCATAGGAGGCCATGACTTCCACCGCTCTGGGCAAAACACCCTCTGCTCCCTCCTGCCCACACCCCCTCCCGACACCTTCCTTCTCTCCCAGTCCAGCCTCCGCAGCTCCCCCTGCGCCAACTGGGGCACGGCCAGCACCTGGGGCAGCCGCCGCTCCAGCTGGAACAGCCTGGGCCGCGCTCCCAGCCTCAAGAAAAAGAACCAGTCGGGAGAACGGGAATCGCTGCTGTCCGGAGAGGGGAAAGGCAGCACGGACGACGACTCGGACGACGCCAAATCCAGCACGCCCAGCCGGCCCTCGCTGTCCCGGCGGGCGGAATCCCTGGATTACCGCGGCTCCCAGGAGCTGCCCGAGCTGCTGAGGGTGCCCTCCGTGAGGCAGCTGGGGCTGGGACCCGCGGCCCTGCTGTCCTCGGAGTTCCACGACTGCAACGGCAAGATGGGCCACGAGTTCTTCCTCAGGGTGGACGGCCACAAGGAGGACGGCCTGGACTACGAGGATGACGGGGAGGATGTGAGTGCTGAGGGAGATTTGGGGGGGAGGTTTGTGTTTTAAGTGGCTTTTCACACTCCCTAAAAGAATGGTTGAAAATATGGCATGGAAATGTGTTACATTTCAAGGTTGGGGTGGGGGTTAGAGTTAGGGGCTCGTGTTTTAAGTGGCTTTTCACATTCCCTAAAAGGATGGATGAAAATCCAGTGTGGAAATGTGTTATCACCTCAAGGCTGGGGTTAGGGTTAGAGTTAGGGTTAGGGGCTCGTGTTTTAAGTGGCTTTTCACATTCCCTAAAAGGATGGATGAAAATCCGACGTGGAAATGTGTTCTCACCTCAGGTCTGAGGTTAGGGTTAGAGGCTTGTGTTTTGAGCAGCTTTTCCCATTCCTAAAAGGATGGGTGAAAATCCAGCATAGAAATGTTATCACCTCCAGGCTGGGGTTGGGGTTAAGGGTTTGTGTTTTAAGTGGCTTTTCCCATCCCTAAAAGGATGGATGAAAATCCGACGTGGAAATGTGTTCTCGCCTCAAGGCTGGGGTTGGGGTTAGGGTCAGGGTTAGGGGCTCGTGTTTTGAGCAGCTTTTCACATTCCCTGAAAGGATGGATGAAAATTCAGTGTGGAAATATTATCACCTCGTGGCTGGGGTTAGGGTTAGTGGCTCGTGTTTTTAGTGGCTTTTCCCATTCCTAAAAGGATGGATGAAAATCCAGCGTGGAAATGTTATTGCCTCAAGGCTGGGGTCGGGAATGGTGATCCCAACCTGAGGGATGGGCCTTTACTTCCTGAAAGATCCCTTTTTGAAGAGATCTTTTTTTGGGCAGTGGCGTTCTGTGAGGTAAAAATTCGCTTTTTTTCCAAAAATGCCTCATTTTTGGGTTGTTTGGGATTGTCCCCCTGGCCCAGGATGCCTCCAGAAATGAGCTGCAGACACAACAGGTGCTGTTTGCTCACAGGAGCTGTTTTGGTGCCACGAAAGCGCGAAAACCTAAAAAGAAATGTTTTCCAATTAACTTTTTGGTTGCTTGAGGCCTTTTTGGGTTTGGCACAACCCTTTATCTCAAAAGGACACCTTCCCAGAAATCTTGCTTTGTCCTGCTATCTCATCCCTTTTCCCACCCCTTTCCTCCTTATTTTCTTGGACAAAATGTGACAACGGCCGCCGCAGCTCTGTCCCCAAAGCTGTGACCGCCCCCAGACACAATGAAAACCCATTTACTGCCCCTTCCTTCCACAAAAACACCGTGAAAGTTGAAGAGGCAGGAAAATAAAAGAGGAAGAAAAGGCGTTCCTCCTTTTTTATCCAGAGTTATTGCTACCGGATCCGCAAAGCCCTGGAGCCCTACAAACCCCAGTGGTGCAAGACTCATGAGGACTGGTCCCTCTACTTGTTTTCCCCACAGAACAGGTAAGAAATTCCAGTGAAATTCCAGCCCAGCAGGTGTCTGAGGTAGTGGAATATTGCATTCCTAGCGAGATTCCTCCCTTGGGAAAAACCCTTCAGAGTTTTAGAAATCCAGTTTCTTGATTTCGAGGTCAGGTTTTCAGTTGGGCGCGGGCAGAACTGCGTGGTTCACCCCATTGCTGTCAGTGGCTTGGCCAGCATTAGTAATAATTAATAGTTAATGATAATCATGGCTGAAGCCTGGGGAGATGCTCCCTCACCACCTGGGCTGGTGCTGGTGGCTCACCAGCAGAAGGGTTTTGGGGACGAGCCCATCCCTGACCCAAACTTCTGAAGGATCTGTTCTTCCCACCTTTCTCCAGGTTCCGAGTGACGTGCCAGAAGGTCATTGCCCACAAAATGTTTGACCACGTGGTGCTGGTCTTCATCTTCCTCAACTGCATCACCATAGCTCTGGAGAGACCAGACATCAACCCCCTGAGCACGGTGAGAGGCATTTCCTTCCTCCATCCCCCACCCAGGTCTTCATCTCCTCAGGACCAGACCCTGCAAGAGAAACGTTTGGTTCCTGACCTGTCCCTCTTTGTTGGTCTGTGTCTTCCAGGAAAGGATATTCCTAAGCGTCTCTAATTACATCTTCACTGCCATCTTCGTGGTTGAAATGATGGTTAAGGTAATTAGAGCCTCATCCCATGGCCCAGAGCAGATCCTGGCAAAGACCAGACCACGCCAGAGTTACGATCTGGGTGAAGATTCCAATGTCTCCCTTCTCCTGGCTGCAGGTGGTAGCTCTCGGCTTTTTCTCTGGGGAGAACACGTACCTGCAGAGCAGCTGGAACGTCCTGGATGGAGTCCTGGTCTTTGTGTCCATCATTGACATCATTGTGTCCATGGCATCGGCAGGAGGAGCCAAAATCCTGGGAGTCCTTCGCGTGCTGAGGCTTCTGCGGACCCTGAGACCTCTCCGGTATGGGCTGATAGATCAGAGCTTGGGAATTGCACGAGGTCTTGCTTAATAACACGGGAAAAACTGAGATACAACACGGGTAGAAACGTCTTTGGGGGCCTCTAAACTCGGTGAGAAACTGAAAATGGGGAAGGGAATTCCAATCCATCTTCTCCAGCTCCGAGACGCTCGGCTGGAGTTTGGAGTGAGGTGTTGTCACAGTCTGGGGCGAGTGCAGTCAGAGCCTCCTCCACACTGCAATTTTATCAGTTTTATCAGCCCTTCCCAAATCTCTCTGGCTCCTTCTTCCGCTGCACAACCTCCCAGGCATTCCCCAGCAAAGAGGGATTTGCAGTCGCACAGGTGCTGATGAGGATTTGGTAAGCTCCAGCATCCTTCTGAGGATTTTGATAAGCTCCAGGATCCTTCCCTGTCCTCCTGACCCTGCCAAACATCCCTGCAAAGCAGCTCCTCCCCCGGTGAGGCACAGGAGGGCAGAGCTTCTAGGGTTTGAGAACAGGAGTAAAGATAATTTGTATTTTGGTTGTGATTACGCAATAAAGAGGGATGATGCTTGGGTGAGGGGGGGATTTGGATCAGCTCCTCTTCTGGTTTCATCCTGCTTAGCAAGAAACAGGAGGGTTTTTTATTGAAATTTCGGGGGAATGAGGCAGCCATCTCCAAAAACCTGGATGCTTTCTGGGACAAAGCCGTGCTTGTGAGCGTGATAGGAAGAGGGAATCCTTTAGACCGCAAGAACAGCAGCTCTTTGTGCTCTGTGTCACCTTAGTGACAAGGAAATCAGTGTTTCTGGCTCCTCGCTGCTCTGCTGGTGGCACCAGGGTCCCCTGGCAGTGCTGGCTGCCCAGGACACCCCGGACAAGTCACCCTGTGTGACCCAGAGAAGTGGGAACAGAATCCAGGGCACGGGCAGTTCATGAGGAGAGGGAAGGAGGGAATTGGTCTTTGAGAATAACTAGGCCAGATCCTATGAATAGAAAGGAATTCATCACCTCTCACCACGGCCTCCCTGAGCACAGGATGGCTCCAGGGACCATTCCTAACACTTTGGAGGTGCAGTTCAGTCTCCACGTGATTTCTCTCAAACAAGACCCTGTGGAAATGCTGCAGCACAAAACTCTTTTCTCTGGGCTTGGCAGGCACGAGGCGTCATTATCCGAGTGAGCCGCAGCTCCCGGCAAGGGCTCCCCCTCCACAAGCCCATCCTCAAAACAAATGGGATGTTTTTTAGGGAAGGCAGTTCCCCAGGCTCTCCTCCAGGAAAGCAACACTCCTGCTCTTCCTAACACCCCAAAC
Organism: Cyanoderma ruficeps; assembly: GCA_008694505.1. Taxonomy (NCBI): domain Eukaryota; kingdom Metazoa; phylum Chordata; class Aves; order Passeriformes; family Timaliidae; genus Cyanoderma; species Cyanoderma ruficeps. The sequence goes on along the minus strand of VZDJ01000076.1, from coordinate 11,839,642 downwards.
CTGCCCCAGGGCACACCTGGAATCTGCTTCCCAACGGGATTGACCCTGTGGCTGTGGAGCTGTTGACCGCGGGCTCCTGTGAGCTAAGAGCCAGCCCAGGAACTAATTCGGGAACAAATTGGAATTGCTCTGTTTGGAAAGTTGTCATGGCCACTGCTGCAGAAAGAGCAGCAGACGTGCTCTGCAGGCCCACTGGGAAGCTGCTCACGTGTTGGGAGAGGAGGGAAGGTCCTGCCTGTGTCCCTGAGCTGGGATCAGAGCCCTCAGAGGGATCCCACTCCTGGAGTGAGGTACAAGCACCCCACAGAGGGAACTCTGTGACATCCTGCCCACAGGGAGCCTCCCCTCCTCGCCCTGCCCAGCTGTCACTGCTCCAGTTCCATCTGATGTGCTTGGGAACGTTCTGGTTCCCTGAAGAAATCCCTGCCTGCAGGTAGAGGAGGTTTGTGCAGAGGAGAAGCAGCTGAGTGATGACAGGACAAGCATAAAAATTAAAAAGTTTCGTTGTCTCGTCTTTTNAAGCATAAAAATTAAAAAGTTTCGTTGTCTCATCTTTTTTTTTTTTTTTTCCCCAGAGTCATCAGCAGAGCCCCAGGTCTGAAGCTGGTGGTGGAAACCTTGATCTCCTCCTTGAGGCCTATTGGGAATATTGTTCTCATCTGCTGTGCTTTCTTCATTATCTTTGGGATTTTAGGGGTCCAGGTAGAGTATTTCCCTCTCCTGTCAGGGACTGCTGCAAAAGAGAAGCTGCTTTTCTCATCTGCTGGGGTTGAGGTGGAAATAATGAGCTGAAATGCCTCCAAAGGAAGATTTCAGTTTGGGAGGAAGAGCCAGGCTTTGGGAGGAATGATCCAGGGTGGGGCTGGCAGCTGGTCCCAGCAAGGATCTCAGGATTAGGAGAACAGACAGATCTCCCTGATGAACTCCACTAAAGGAATGAGAGATAAATCAGAGAACAGACTTCTCAAAGCTGCTTATTTTTTGTTCTCCTTTTTTTTTTTCTTTTTAATTTGTGCTGTCAAATGCAGCTTTTTAAAGGCAAGTTCTACTACTGTGATGGCCCTGATGTCAAAAACATCACCACGAAGGCCGACTGCACCAACGCCCACTACAGATGGGTCCGGAGGAAATACAACTTCGACAATTTGGGGCAGGTAAAGTCCTCCCTGCAGGGATTTTCTGTTCCAGCTTTTCCTGGATGAGCACTAGAAATGTGTGGCTTCAGGAGGGCGTGGAGCCTCCATCATGGGAAGTTTCCAAAATTGATGTTGCAGTCATCTATCAGCGGGATGATATTTGCACTTGGTGACCTTCAAGGTCTTTTTCATCCTTGGTCGTGCTATGGCTTGATCTGGAAATCTCTGTCTTACAGAGTTGATATTTGTACCCAGTGATCTTGGAGGCCTTTTTCATCCTTGGTCATGCTATGGCTTGATCTGGAGATCTCTGTCTTTTACAGAGTTAATATTTGTACCCAGTGATCTTGGAGGCTTTTTCTATCCTTGGTCGTGCTATGGCTTGATCTGGAGATCTCTGTCTTTTACAGAGTTAATATTTGTACCCAGTGATCTTGGAGGCCTTTCCAATCCTTGGTCGTGCTATGGCTTGATCTGGAGATCTCTGTCTTTTACCCTAAATGTGTAAAAATGGATCAGGTCAACTCTTGGTCTCTTGCTGGGGTTGCACAATTGCTCGGTTTTAGGAGTGCTGCCCTAAAGCCGCCGCTTCGGGATGCAGCCCCTCAACTGCCCCTTTTACTCCCTTGATTTCTGGCTGTTCTCTTTGCAAATGAAGAAAACAAGTCGCTTTACAGTGGCTGGAAAGCAGACCAGGCCACGGGAGGAGTCGGGAGCTCCTTCTCTGGGGACTGCAAGGCGAGGCCAAGCTCTCCTGTCTCTTTTCCAGGCCCTGATGTCCCTGTTTGTCCTCTCCTCCAAGGACGGCTGGGTGAACATCATGTACGACGGGCTGGACGCCGTGGGCATCGACCAGCAGGTACCTGCAGAGCCCAGCTGGGCTCCTCTCTCCCCTCAGGCCTGGGCATTCCAGGGTTTTTGAAATCCCAGGAAGGAGCAGAGCTGTGGGACCTCGAGGTCCCCAATTGCTCATTGAGCTGCCGGTTTTCCGTTTTTTTTTTGGAGTTGCTTTTCCACGGCTGCTTCCCATGGTAGGGCGAGCTCTGACATGCCCTGCATCAGAGGATGTAGGATGAACTGGAATGAGGTTGCCTGGGGATGGGAAACTGCCGGGAATGCTGTGAAAGAGGCGTTCAGTTTGTCAGTCACGTGGCATTTTCCGTGGGAAGTCGAGTCTCGCATGAGTAGGACCCACCCAGAGCCACAGTAACGCTTTGGACTTTATTTCCCCCACTTCTGAAGATCTGGTAACAACTGAGAGACATTAAGCAGGAGCCCACATCTGAAAAATTAAAAAAGCTGGAGCCTATCTTTAGCTGAAACAATCATCTTGCTGGTGGGATGATGATCATCCGCTGAGATTTATCCGAAGCTGTGTGAAATAAACGCCAAAATAATTAAACCCTGTGAGGCGGGTTTGGGTGGGTTTTGCACCAAACAGTGAAATTTTAGTCAGCGAGAAGGCGAATGAGAGGAAAACACTTTTGGGGAAAAAAAAACCTCTCCTCCTCCTCCTCCCCACACAACTCGTTGCTCCAAAAATCTGACTTAACCCGCTCGGTCTGTGCCCGCTTCTCCCTCGTTTTTTTCCCCCTCCCCCAGCCCATCCAGAACCACAACCCTTGGATGCTGCTCTACTTCATCTCCTTCCTGCTCATCGTCAGCTTCTTCGTGCTCAACATGTTCGTGGGGGTGGTGGTGGAGAACTTCCACAAGTGCCGGCAGCACCAGGAGGCGGAGGAGGCGCGGCGCCGGGAGGAGAAGCGGCTGCGCCGCCTGGAGAAAAAGCGCAGGAGTAAGGAGATGTACCTGTCTGGTCGGTAGAGTGCCTTACAAACCAAAATCTTTCTGAGCCCTGCCTGCTCCCGAAGCCAGATTTCTTTTCGGGTTTTTTTGTTTTGGTTGGGTTTTTTAGGGGTTTTTTTTCGGGTTTTTTTCGGGTTTTTTTTTTGTTGGGGTTTAGGAGGTTTTGTCGCTTCGTTACCTCTTTGGCGGTGCCTTAAAGCTCCGGGCTGGTGACGCCTTGGGGGTTGTCCTGGTGGGGAGAGTTTCTCACCTAGCTGGGGAGAAAAATCCTCCTCCAGCAGAGTCCTCTCTGCAAGGCCACGCTGTGGGGCACATGGGGAGGAACAGCTTCAGTGCTTCCCCTGTGCCTGGAGGCCCCTCCGAGGCTCCCCCGCGCCTTAAGGCGCCGCCTCGCATCCCAGGATGGCGCCGGGGTTTGATTTGGGAATCCTTTGCTCAGCTCCAACGGTGCTGATGCAGTTTGGGAGTCCTGGAGCATGGGCCCCGCATGCCACCGACACTGCATGGGGGCATGGCCAGAGCCACAGGCTGGGGACACAGCCCCGGGCTGGGGACAGCAGGGAGAATTCCTCTGGGGAGGATGTCCATGACAAGAGATGCTCGTCCCATTCCAGGCTGGGATTCAGTCCCGGGACTCCTTTTGTCCTTGGAACACTGGCCAGGGGCAGGGCCATTAGCCAAAAAAGGCCTTTAGCCAGAATTTCCTTCTCAGTGGGTCTAACAGGGACCATCAAGCCCCAAAAGCACCTGAGCCTGTTGCTCCTTTCCTGCCCCAAACCTGTTCATCCCCACCCCACCCTGCGCAGGCTGCACCTGGGAGGGTATTCCCAGGAAAACTGCCAGGAGAGCAGCCCCAGCTTTCCCAGAAGTTTCAGCGAGCAGGGAGAGCCTGCCAGGAGTTTTTGAGCAGTGAGCAAACCTGGCTTGGATCAAAGCTGAGCTTTAGGGGTAAGGCTGAGCTTTTGTGGCCCTGTTTGCTGTGACTCTGCCTGGCCGTGTCACCTCCTGGAAGGACCAAATATTGTGACAAATGGGTTGTGTCCCTCACATCCAGCCGTGGATGTCCATCTCCAGCTGGAGAAGCAGCCCAGCTCCAAGGACACGGGCTGTGCTGGGATTTTCCTCACCCCATTCCCTGCATCCCTGCAGGAATGAGGCAGGAGCTGTGTCCCTCTCCTGGTCCTCCCTAGAGCCAGGGGACACCTCAGCACTAAACAGTGGCACTGTTGTCCCCGTGGGACCTTGATGACACCACAGGGAGGGCTGAGCCCGTTTCATTTGAGCCCGTTGTGAGCTCAGTGCCCGGCTCGAGATGAAATCCAGCTCAGACACCGATTCTCTCCAGAGATTTCCGAGGGTTCAAATGCAATTTCCTTCCCCTCGTCCCGTTTTGCTTTGGCAGGCTGAGGGTGGAAATGCACAAGGCAGCATTTCCAGCACAGGGAGGAGAATCAGGTTTAGGGTCTCAGGAGTCCTCCTTGTGCAGCCTCTACCCCAACGTGCTGACCTGAAAGACATTCAGATCAACTCGAAGTTTAGATGAAATTAAAAAAAAATAAAAAAAAGCAATTTTAAGCATCCTTAGAGAAAATAGAAGCACAGGAATGGAGGCACAACTCAGCTCCTGATTAGGAAATAAATCTTGTTAAAGCCTGGCTGTGACTCCACAGCTCAGGCACCAGAAAGAGCCAGTCCCTGTCAGAGTGATGGACACTGTGACATTGTCCCTCCTCATCCGCCACCTCCAAGGAGCTATTTCAGAGCAGCCATTGCACAGATGAGGGCTGTGACATTTCCTGGGGAGCACGCAGGGAGGAGGACAGATTTCTGGAAGTGAATCAACTCAGTGGAGCAGCTGAGAAGTGAAACATTTGGCCATGTGCTGGGCTTCCAGAAGGTTCCCTGAAACCCTCTGGCTCTACCTGCAAGGACAGCTCAGCATCCAAACTGGAGCTGTTAACCAGGTGAACCCAAATATCTGCTACAAATTTGGGAATTTGCTGCTTCCATTTCAAGGGGTTATTTTTTTGCTTTGACTGGGAGGGGTTTGAACCTCCTGGGTCATTGAGGTGATGATGGATTTGATGAAAACAAAAAAATAATCCGTGGCAGACTCAGAAAGATGTGAGCTGTGCCTGTGTGTGTGCTCGTGGAGCTGTGGGGTCTGCGTGGTGACAGCAGCTGGCAGCTTCCTCTGCTTCCATGTGTCCCTCCCAGTGCTTCCATGTGTCCCAGCACCCCGTGTCACCCCTGTGGAGCAGCAGGACAGAGCCTGGTCAGCCCAGGGGAGAGGAGGGAGGAGTGTGGGGATGCTGACAGAGATCCCTGCTTTTAACTCAGTCAGCATTCCCAGGAGAGGAGGAATTTGTGTTTTAACGGGAGGAAAATCCAGCCTAGGCCACAATTGCCCCCTCTGGGCTGCCTGGCACCTTGTCTGTGTGTGCTGTCCCCTGCCTGTGGTGTCCCCTGGGGACTGAGGGATCTGTCCCTGCCTGCACACACAGAAATGCCCCACGGAGCTGTGGCAGGCTGGGCTTGGGCTGGGAATGGGTTAAACCTCAGCTGGGTGGGCCTGGGTGCCAATCCCAAAATGGATTCAGGATTTGGAGCCCAGCAGAGGGATTGTTCCTGGGACACATCCCTGGGAGTGGGTTAAACCTCATCTGGTGGGCCTGGGTGCCAATCCCAAAATGGATCCAGGATTTGAGTCCTGGCAGGGGGATTGCTCTGGGAAAACACAGCTCTGGGAATGGGTTAAACCTCACCTGGGTGTCAATCCCAGGCTGGATCCAGGATTTGAGTCCTGGCAGGGGGATTGCTCTGGGAAAATACAGCCCTAGGAATGGGTTAAACCTCCCCTGGGTGTCAATCCCAGGCTGGATCCAGGATTTGGGTCCTGTGGAAAATACAGCCCTGGGAATGGGTTAAACCTCACCTGGGTGCCAATCCCAGGCTGGATCCAGGATTTGGGTCCTGGCAGAGGGATTGCTCTGGGGAAATACAGCCCTGGGAATGGGTTAAACCTCCCCTGGGTGCCAGTCCCAGGCTGGATCCAGGATTTGGGTCCTGGCAGGGGGATTGTTCTCTGGAAAACACAGCCCTGGGAATGGGTTAAACCTCCCCTGGGTGCCAATCCCAGGCTGGATCCAGGATTTGGGGATTGCTCCATGGAGAGCACAGCCCTGCAGCAGCACCCAGCTCCTTCTCAGGTGGGACGGGGAGTCTCCACCCGCTTTGGGGTGATTTTTTTCAGCAGCAGAGTCCCTCTGAGCCCAGTTCCCTGCTGTCACCACCTCAGATCTCTCCAAAACATTTCTTCTCTCCCATCTGAGGGCCACTTTTGCTGAAGGGATTGGCAGCAGGTTCAGTCTGCTCAAGGAGGGCAGAGGGCAGGGGGTGAGGACGCTGAGAAATGCATTTGATGTGGTTTTAAAGGCAGAACCGCTCAGCGAACTTCTTTTTATGCGAAGAGAAAAAAAAAAAAGAATTCAAGATAAACCAGAATATTTTTATTTCCTGACGCTGTCCCTGCTCCATCCATTATATCCAAGTGTAATTTAACAATCCTGCTGCTCTCAGCCTCTTAATGAGCTTCTCAGAAGACACGGACTGAAACCAGGCACCCCAGATTGAAGGTTTTGATTAAAAACACGTGGATCAGCTGGATCTCCTCTGCCTGCGGGATCCAGGGCCAAATCCAGCCCTCCTGGATCTGCCCTGTCAGGTCAGCCCTGGACTTCAAAGGCTGCCAGAGGGTCTGGGTGACACTGGGGGCTGAAAGCAGAGCAGGAAAAGCTGGGAAAGCTGGAAATGCCCTTCGGTGGTGTCCCTTTGGGAAGACCCCAAAACCTGAGAATTCAGAAACACTTCTTCCTGATTTCAGCTCTGTGAGAGGAGAGTGGCCACAGATCTGTTCCTCCGAGGCTTTTCCCACCGGAGCTGGGAATTGTGGAAGGACGAGGCGAATTTTAAGCCCCAGCAGAGGTTCCTGTACTGCAAACCTTTCTCTGGAGGGTGGCACATGGTGATATTTCAATTTAAACATCCTCCACGACCTTCTCTGTATCCAGCAGAATCTCTTGAGCTGGAGCTCCAATTTTTGGGTGCCGTATCCCTGAGTGTTCAGAGTTTCCAAGCAGGGAATTCTCAAACCCTGCTGCCTGTTTTGGGTTTGTTGTTTTTATTTTTTTCTTTCCAGGCAGCTGCAGGTACAGAGCTGCTCTGTTCCAGGCATGAATAACCCCCATTAGGGCTTTCTAATGTTTCATGCAGAGCCTTGTAATGGAGGAGCTGGAGCTGGGGATTGTAATGCCAGCTAGAAATGCTTTTAAGCCGGGGAACGGGGCTTCATTAATTTCCATGTCAGCAGAACCACAAGCAAAGTTGAAATGCTCTGCAGAGAGGTGAGATTCGAGTGTTAGCCAGCAGCTAAAAGCAGGGGGAGGAAAAGCTGGGATTTTCCCCGTTTTTTCATCTGTTTGATGGTTTTTTTGGGGTTTTTTTTTTTCCCCTCCTGCTATCCACCAGTTCAGACCAGCAGCTGAAGGGAAACTTGTCTGTGTTCGATGGAGAGAGAGAATTTACAGAGCAGAGAGTGCCAGGGCAAGGGGAATGGCTGCCCACTGCCAGAGGGCAGGGCTGGATGGGATATTGGGAAGGAATTCCTCCCTGGGAGGATGGAAAGGGGCTGGGATGGGATTCCCAGAGAAGCTGTGGCTGCCCCTGGATCCCTGGGAGTGTCCCAGGCCAGGTTGGATGAGGCTTGGAGCAGCCTGGGATGGTGGAAGGTGTCCCTGCCATGGCAGGGGTGGCACTGGAGGGGCTTTAAGGTCCTTTCCAACCCAAACCATTCCATGATGACAGAAATCTGCCCAGCTGGCTGCCGGGAATCTCATCCCAAAAACCATTTTCCCAGAGAGCCCGAGGCCCAGGCTGTGTTTTGCCTGCTGGGATTGAGGATGGATCCGGTGTTCGGCTCCTTGGGCACATCTGGGCTCCCTCTGGGCACACCCCTGGGCACATCCCAGCTCCTTCCAGGCACATCCCTGGGATAATCCTGGTCCCTTGGGCACATCCCGGCTCCCTCTGGGCACACCCCTGGGCACATCCCAGCTCCTCGGGCACATCCCTGGGACAATCCTGGTCCCTTGGGCACATTTGGGCTTCCTCTGGGCACATCCCTGGGCAAATCCTTGTCCCCTGAGCACATCTGGGCTCCCTCTGGGCATATCCCTGGGCACGTCCTTGTTCCTTGGGCACATCCTGACTCTCTCTGGGCACATCCCTGGGCACATCCCAGCTCCTCAGGGATATCCTTGGGCACATCCCAGCTCCTTGGTGGCATCCTGGCTCTCTCTGGACACATCCCAGCTCCTCAGGCACATCCCTGGGCACATCCTGGCTCCCTTTGGGCACATCCCAACTCTCCTGGGCACATCCTGGCTCTCTCTGGGCACATCCCAACTCTCCTGGGCACATCCTGGCTCTCTCTGGGCACATCCCAACTCTCCCAAGCACATCCCAACTCTCCCGGGCACACCCTGGCCCTCTCGGCCAGCCTGGCACGGGCAGCATCTCCTGGAGTGGACACTGCATGGGGTCCCCCTGAGCACGGCCCTGCTGCATGTGGTTATTGTCACCCCTGTCACCTCCCTCCCAGCTGGATGTTTCCTCTCTGTGGGAATTCCTTCCCCGTCCCTTGTGGTGGCTCTGGGTTGTGTGGACATCCCGACGGAGCCGGGGCTCCTCCCGGAGCTCCCTGGGGTTAAGCCTGGCCTAAGTTTTCCCGGCAGGAATTTGGGCTGAGAGAGAGACCTGTGAGACCCCTCTGTGCTGCAGGACAGACCCACCTTTGGCTCTGGCTGCTTCCTCCCTGTTCTTTTTCCCTCCCCAGCCCGTGGACAGAAGTTGCTGTCAGGGGATTTGGGAGGTTTCCAGCTCAGTGCCTGACAGTGGGAAACGTCTTCTTGTGCTTCTCCTTCTGTAATTAGTTGAATTAGAGAATAAACGCCGGAATATTCATTTTGCTGAACAGTGAACAAATCAGGCTTTTGGGCAGGTGAGGGGTGGTTAAAACCACCTGCAACCTCTTTTCCTGCTGCTTATGGCCTGGAACCCATTAATCAACCAGTCATCGTGAATAAATTGCCCCTTAATATAACATTTAACTCTTAAGGGTATTCTCAGACCTCCCAAGGAGTTATTTGCACTCCCAAGAAGACGTTTCCCTAAAAAGAAAGAAAGAAAAAAAAAAAGGCACAAGGATGTTGTAATCCTGAAAACACATGAAAGCACTTCATCCAGGCTGAAATAAATATTACACTGCAATGTTTTTATTATTGTTTTTCAGGCAGGCTGAGCTCAGTAGCAGAGACAGCCCCAGCAGTCCAAGATGACTCGTAGGATTAAGGCACATGAAAGCAACAGGGAAAAAAAAAATGTATTCAGGAACAACTCTGGTTGCTTTCATCTTGTTTTTCCACACCCCTTAGCAGGGGGAAAAAAAAAAAAAAAAGGGGTTTGGTGACCCTGGTCAGAAGGAAATGTTTTTCAAATGCCTCCACTGTACTTTTAACTACCAGGGGGAAAAAAAAATAGAGTTGAAAGAAAGCTGCAGATTCTGTTTTCCTTTATCCAATTAATTTTAAGGTTTTGGATTCTGATCTGGCATCAGTTGCACCAAAGAAAAAAAAAAAACCAAAAAAACTCCCACATTTCAAGAGTCCTTCCATCTGAAAGGCATTAGCAGGATGAGAGGAGTGGGAGATGGATTTCAGGATTTCAGGAGGGCACCGAGTCCTTCTGAACTGATTCCCCTCCTTGTTTTCAAGGCGAAGCAGCTTTTCCTGAGCCCTTCATGCATTTGGAGCTGAATTGGCCGAAACATTTGCAAAACCCCCCTCGGTGTGAGGAACAGCCCTGCTCTGACTCGGGCGACCTCAGCGTCTCTTCCCACTTGTAAAACCCACAGCTCGGCTGCCCCGGCCTTGTGTAAACCGGGAATATTTACACTGCCGAGGCTGGAGAGGGATTTGTCTCCGTGTGGTGCCCAGGGCCGTCCCTGTGGTCACATTTCACTGGAGAGGGACACAAACGCTGTCCTGGGCTCCAAACGCTCTTCTTGGAACACTCCCAGGCAGAAATTTTCATGTTTCAAAGAGGAAAAAAAAAGAGGAATCACAGCCAGAGGCAGAGATACAAAATCCACGTGGATGGTTTTAGATGCAGTCATGCCCCGAGCCCTTGATGTATTGTTTAATTATCGATTTTACACATATAAATTTCTATTTCTTTTTCCAGAGGAGCTTGTGCTGCTTGTCCTGGCAGAGCCAAGCGCTTTGTGGCTGTGTCCTGTGTGCTCCCACCCCTCGGGAATGCCCTGCTGCTTTTCCTTAGGCCTTCCAAACACCCCCCCTCCAAAATAAAACCTTCTGGAGCTGGGGGTGTGTTCTTCTCCCACCTGGAATATTCCTGGCGCCTGCAGGATGTGGGAGAGATGAGTCCTGCTCTAAGCTTTGCCCTCGCCTGCGGCTGGAGCTTGGCTGGGTTTGAAGCTTTTCCCTCGGCTCTGGGTCCCGTGTCCATCCCGCTCCTGCCCCTGCCTGCTCCCCATCCTGGGGACACTGGGGGACACAGGGGAGGAGCTGGCTTGCTGATCCCAAAAACCCAGCTAAGGCTGCTGTGGGAGGCAGGATCACTCAGGGGCCACTGAGGGATCACTCAGGGATCACTTAGGGATCACTCAGGGATCACTCAGGGATTACAAAGGGAGCACTCAGGAATTACACAGGAATTACACAGGGGTCAATCAGGGATTACTCAGGAATTACACAGGAATCATTCAGGGATCATTCAGGGTTCACACAGGAATCACACAAGATCACACAGGAATTGCACTGGGATGACTCAGATCACTCAGGAATTACACAGAAATCACTCAGGGATCACTCAGGGATCAATCGGGAATTACACAGATCACTCAGGAATCAATCAAGGGTCACTCAGGAATCATTCAGGAATCAATCAGGGGTCACTCGGGTCACACAGGAATATCAGGAATCACTCAGGAATCACTCAGGAATCACTTAGGGATTACTCAGGGGTCACTCAAGGCTCTCAGGAATCACTCAGGAATCACTCAGGAATTACTCAGGGGTCACTCAGGGATCTCTCCGAGGTTACTCAGGTCATTCAGGAATCTCTCAGAGGTCACTCAGAAATCTCTCAGGAATTACTTGGGGGTCACTCAGGAATCTCTCGGGGGTCACTCGGGTCACTCAGGAATCTCTCAGGAATCTCTCAGGAATCTCTCAGGAATCTCTCAGGGGTCACTCAGGGGTCACTCAGGAATCTCTCAGGAATCTCTCAGGGGTCACTCAGGGGTCACTCAGGGATCTCTCAGGGGTCACTCAGGGGTCACTCAGGAATCTCTCAGGGGTCACTCAGGGGTCACTCAGGAATCTCTCCGCCACTTCCCCCGGTTTGTCCAGCTCCGTTCTCCCGCCGTGTCGGGGTGGGAGGTGCCCCCCCCGTGCAGCCCCTGTCTCAGGGCTGTCCCCCGTGTCCCCACAGAGGCCCAGCGCCGGCCCTACTACGCCGACTACTCCCCGGCCAGGAGGTCCATCCACAGCCTGTGCACCAGCCACTACCTCGACCTCTTCATCACCTTCATCATCGGCGTCAACGTCATCACCATGTCCATGGAGCACTACAACCAGCCCAAGGTAGGAGTGCCCCCCTGGGGAAAAACTGGCCAGAATGGATGGGGCTGTTCCCAGTGGGGTTTTGCTTTCATATTTTGTGTATATATATATTTTTTATCTATATATTTTATATATATATTTATATATATATTGAATTATATTATATATTATATATATTATATAGTATATATCATATATCATATAACATATATATCATATATCATATATTATATGTTATATGTTATATGTTATATTATATGTTATATTTATTTATATATATATATATAATTTTTATCTATTTGTAATCCTGCAGTTCTTTAGTGTGTGACTCTAAACTCCACACACGGTGTGTGAGCTGCTGATGTTGTTTTGCACTACAACGACACAGACTCTGAGATTTAGAAGGTTGAAAATGACTCTTTTATTTTTTGGGATGTGGGGTTTTGTTTTTTTTTTACACTATTTTACACAGACCGATTCGGTTGGTGAAACAAAGGCAAATCTTTTTGATTGCATTGGTTACACCAGAGGGACATCAAGAAGTCCCTCCTAGGAAAAGGAATGAATAACATAGGTACAGTTACAAAAACATTTCTCTTGTTTACAGAAAATTGTCTAAAACAATTTTTTTTTTGAAAAACTAAAACATTTCAAGCATAAAAGCAGAGCTACAAGCTGCTGCCTCCCCATTTTGGGCAGACACAACAATTCCTCTCCAGGCCTGGGAATCAAGGACACCTCACTGCCTCAGGCCATGAGAAATGTAAATAAAAGTGAGTTGGGGGCAGCAAATTCGGGGTAAATGAGTTCATTAGCTGAGGCTGTAATTGGAGGATTTACCCCTGAGATGCAAATGGACCAAACTGATAAAAGTGTGAGAATCTGTGACCCATCGTCCATTTTTGGGTGTAGCCCCTGGAGGGCTCAGTTTGCCCGAAATGTACCTGAGGGCCCTCCAATAAATACAAACACTTTTCATCCCCTTAATTTTGTCTGGCCTCCGTTTTTAGGGAAAAGTCCCCAAAAGGCATCACCAATTCCTGGGAATCTCAGCACTGTGATCCAGCTCTGCCCCTTGGGATTCGCTGCCTCAGGCAAAACCTTGATTTCCCCGCTTTGGGTAAAAACAAAACCCAGCTAATGGAGAGTGAATCAAGCTTTTACCAGGAAAAGACCAAATCAAATATTTCCTGCCCTGATCCCAAACCTGACTGAGCCTCACGCTGGGAAACCATGTGGAGTTTTAGGACATTCCATTAATAGATATAAACTCGGAGTTACGGCGTGCAGGGCGTTTCCCTTCCTCAATGAATTCCCAACAAACCCAGTTTAAAAGCCCAATCCTCCCTTTTTTAATGCATTGCAAAGTCATTCTCCCCTCTGAACACCTGTGGCAAAAATCATAGGGGCCGATAAGTAAATTTATAGAAATTTATAATTTTTTTTTTTTTTATCTATAAATTTTCCATTTCGTTATCGTTTCCGAAGCTCTGGCTCGGCATTTACTTTTCCAGCATCCCGTGGTAACCTGCAAATTCCTCCTGGATGCTGAGGCAGAGGGGAACTCTGTGTGGGGGTGTGTTTTCCACCAGGGAAATTCCTTCGTTTCCCGTGGAGATGTTGTTTATCCAGGTTAAGTTTTATTTACGCTCGGTTTACGTCGACTTAACACGGAGTTGTAAATCCGAATGCAAACGGGTGGGAGAAGTCAGGCTCGGGCTTTGGCTGGAGCAGGGAATTGTCCCGTGGTTTTTGAGCTGCCCTTTTATTTTAGGTGCTGGAACAAAAATAGGGATCGTTGCCAACACCTGAGAAAGTTCCGGCTCTCATTCCCAAAAAGCGGGGCACGGCCCTGCCCTGGTGACCTCGCTGCGTGTGGGGTCAGCGAAGCCAGGCATCACACAGAGGGGACAAAAAGAGCTTTTCTGTGCCCTGGGGTTTCCTGCAGCCTCCTCTCTTGCTTTTATTTCCAATTTTATCTTGTTTGATGCTCACAATTCCCATTTTTAATTGGAAATTCAGAGTCCTGTGCTACACTGAACTAAATTCCCCTTCTCTCCCTCCTGTCCCCCAACCCCAAGAGCTGCTTCCCCACCCTCCCCAAGTGTCTATTTTAAGGCCCCACAAGATTCCTTTGCTATTGTTGGCCCCCGGCTCCAACGAAACCCGTTATAAACACTCACCATCCTCAAGGATAAACACTGTGGATTCCTGACTTCCGAGAGCGGCTCCGCGGAGAGCGGGAACGTTGCACCAAATATGGACACGCTTTGCCCAGCTCTGGAGAGGTCCCATTTTTCAACGAGGAAAAGTTTAATCCGTCTCCAAGGTTTATTTATTTCCCCGAGCTTTTGAAGCAAAGCCTTTCCAGTCCCCAGGGCTGGAATCGAGAAATGATCCATGGAGGGGTTTTTTCCTTCTCCCCAAGGCTGGGCAGGTCACACCAAGGAATCTTCAGGAGTTGGGGAAGGGGGGAATTTTTTCGTGTCTGGCCCAGGCTGAACGATTTGTGCACCAAGCTTGAGCCTGACATTTTTAGCAGAACCAACCTTAGCGCTTCGGAGGGTTTTGTTTGACTCGGGGGCTGAGCTTTTGTTTGAGTTCTGTGCGTGATTCAGCGAGCTCTGCCAGCCTTTATGACTTTATTCCTGATTATTCCTGTGCTTCCCCCACCCTGCCCCCTGCCACTGGGGGTCTGGGAAGGGATAACTGGGCTGGCCTGACTGGGATTTCTCTTTCCAGTCCCTGGATGAAGCCCTCAAGTACTGCAACTACGTGTTCACCATCGTCTTCGTGTTCGAGGCGCTGCTGAAGTTGGTGGCCTTTGGTTTCCGCAGGTTTTTTAAGGACAGGTGAGAGCCTTTTGAACCCCTGTGGATTTGGGATTCAGGCCTGGATTGAGCCCGTTCCAGAGGCAGATTCTGGGCAGGTGTAACAGCCCTGTGGGAAGAGCCCAGGTCTTGCTCTCTGTGGGTGAAAACTTTGTAGTGTGAGAACTAAAACTAAGAACTGCTGGGCAGGAGGGATCAGGGAAATCTCCCAGAATTCCAGATGCATCTTTTCCCCCAGGATTTCCCTTTTCCCCCAGGATTTCCCTTTTCCCACCAGGATTTCCCTTCTCACCAGGCCTGACCACCTCACCTTAGAGGTCAGAAACCCTCCCCAGATTTTTGTGGCTCACAGGGTGTCTGTGCCAGCTGCTCTGAGCTGGTTTTGCTCCCCCTAAAAATCACGGGCCCGGATGGGAATGAGGAGATGCCCTTGGGGTTTGCTGGAGCCTGTTACTGACACGAACACCAACACAAACCCTCCTCCTGGATTACCCCAGAGGATGATCCCAAAGGAACACAAAAGAAGGGAACTTTTGTGTCCTTCCTCTCCCCGCAGGTGGAACCAGCTGGACTTGGCCATCGTCCTGCTGTCGATTGTGGGGATCACGCTGGAGGAGATCGAGATGAACGCCGCCCTGCCCATCAACCCCACCATCATCCGCATCATGAGGGTGCTCAGGATAGCCAGAGGTGTGTCTGGGGGTCTCCAGCCACCCCAGGAAATCCTTTGGGAACTCGTCCTTCCAGCCCTGCTGGTTCGTTTCCAGCGGGGAACGCTCAGAGAGCAGCTGGGGGTCCCACAGAGTTTTCCTGTGGGATCTGGGGTTGGATTCGGATTCCAGCCTGGGCTCACAGAGTTTTTGTGCTGCTGCAGAGCAGAGTGGGAAGGGATGGCAGTCAGGGCTTGGGAAGATGCTCTTCCCTGATGAGGTGCCTCCCATTTTCCTGCCTGTTGGAGTTCTTGTAGGTTTTTGTTCATTTTCGTGGAATTCCAGGACGGTTTGGGTTGGAAGGGACCTCAAAGCTCATCCCATCCCACCCCTGCCGTGGGCAGGGACACCTTCCACCATCCCAGGCTGCTCCAAGCCCTGTCCAACCTGGCCTGGGACACTTCCAGGCATCCAGGGACAGCCACAGCTCCTCTGGGAATCCCATCCCAGCCCCTTTCCATCCTCCCAGGGAGGAATTCCTTCCCAATATCCCACCTAACCCTGCCCTCTGGCAACGAGAATCCATTCCCCGTGGCACTGGCAGTGGGATGTTCAGCAGGAAGAGAGTTTTCAACCCTCCCTGCAAGCCCTGAACCTCCATTTCCATCCTGCATTTTTTCCCTGCCGTGTCCCCCGGCCCTGCTGAGCAGGATTTGCTCCTCGTTTCAGTGCTGAAACTGCTGAAGATGGCCACGGGCATGAGAGCCCTGCTGGACACGGTGGTGCAAGCCCTGCCCCAGGTAAGCCCCCGAAATTCCTCCACGCCCTGAGGGCTCCCCTTGGGAACAGCAGCGCCTTTGGGGCCTGGGGACAGCTCCGTGTTTGGTGGCCTCTGGAAGCCACCAGGGGAAGGTCTCGGCTCTCTCCAGAGCTTTGCACGGCTCATCCTGGAGTGTGTTTGATGGGAGAAGCCAAAACGATGGGAAAAGAGTTCCCAGAGGGAAAATTCCTGGAGGCAGAGCTTTGTAGAAACCTCAGATTTCACTGAGGCGAGTTTGGGAAACACCAGGAGGGACAGAGAAAGGTGTTGGAGAAAGGACTGGGAGCTTCCAGCTCAGGGGGTTTGTTTGGGAGGAAGGAACAGCCGCAGTTATCGGCAGAGCTGCTGCAGCCTTGGAAAGGCAAATCTGGGGAGACGCTTCCCAGGGTTAAAACCTTCATTTGGGGTCAGCAGTCACCAAATCCTCCTGAGCTGCAAGAGAAACAGCAACACTTCCAGATTTAGGGAATTTCATAGGATCCTGCAGGTGTTCACTGCCTGGGACTGCTTTTTTGTGGATCTGAGAAAATAAGGAAAGAAACTGTTTGCTGCCTTTCAGTCCTCCATCAGAATTCCAAGGCGCTTGGGTTGTGTTTTTTTTTAATTTTATCCTTTTTAAGGTTTGTTCTCCTCATTTATGGGTGTGCTGGTATGAGGTTTTTTGGGATCTGAGAAAAGAAAGGGACTTTCTGCTGCCTTTCAGTCCTCCATCAGAATTCCAAGGTGTTTGGTTGGGTTTTTTTTTTAATTTTATCCTTTTTAAGGCGTGTTCTGCTCATTTATGGGTGTGCTGGTGTGAGGTTTTTTGGGATCTGAGAAAAGAAAGAAAGAAACATTTTGCTGGCTTTCAGTCCTCCATCAGAATTCCAAGGTGTTTGGTTTTGGTTGTTTTTATTTTTAATTTTATCCTTTTTAAGGCGTGTTCTGCTCCTTTGTGGGTGTGCTGGTGTGAGCTCTGATGGTTCAGGGTTTGGAGGGAACTCAGATCCCTGCCCATCCCAACTCCCTGGATCCCAGGAGCAGCCAAGGCAGTGTGGGAGTCTCCTCCAGAGGATGAGTGGCCGCAAGAGAATCAGCAGAAAACACAAAATTACCCCAAAACACCCCTGGGACTCAGTTCCTAAGTACAAAACAACCCACAAGCCATTCCAAGAGAGCTGGAAAAGGGGGAATTTCTGTTCCTTGCCAAGACCCCTTTGCTTTTCTCCTCATCATCGCCAGGAAGATGTTCCCAATCCCAGCCTTTGCCCTTTGGCATCCAGATTCCCTGAAGGATTTTGGGCTGAGGCTAAAAGCAGGGATTTACCAACCTGACCCTTGGGCTGGAAACCCTTGGATTTGTGTCTGGATTTTTCAATTCACAAAGCTTTGTCCCCGTGTTTTCTCTCCCTCCTTGTTTTCTGTCCCCCCCAGCACAAACAATAGGGTGGCTCCGGGCCAGGCTTTTTGGTTTCCTCGGGGTGTTCTTGCAGTTTGCATTCCCAGCAGGGTCTCTTGTCCAGGGGAAAACCCCAGGGATATTCCCAGCAGGTAAAGAAATGCCACTTTGGCCTCCAGAGAAGCTCAGAAAATAAAAAGGGAATTTTAGGAAGAGCTCTCTGACAGCCATCGCTCTTCATAAAGCTGCAGCTTTCATCTCCAAGGCAGGCCATGACTTCCTACCCTAATTAAATTATTATCCTAAAACCACAACTGGAAAATCCTCATAGAATGTGGTTTCTAAGTGAAAAAAAAAAAAAAAAAGGCTAATTTAATGTTTATTCATTCAGGTTTGGGGGGAAATTCTTTGTCTGGAGTGTGGAGAATGCCCATTTATGGGCTGGCGATGACAAGGAACTGTCACTGCATTTTTTTTTGGGGGGGGGTGATTTTCATCAGCTTTGGATTTGGTTTTTATTCAGCAATTTGAGTAACACTCGGAGAACCAATTTTCCCCAAATTTGGGGATATGAGTAATTCCTTTAGTCCTTTCCCCATTCCCAGCTTTCCAATTTCCAGTTCACCCTTTCTGTATCGGGATTTTGACCCAAGACTGCCACAGGATTAATCTCCTCCTCTGGGATTTCAGACTGAGCTTGAGCTGCTCTTTTCCAAGTGTTCCTGCCCTGCTCCTTGTGGGGTAACCTCTGTCTGCCACCCCAAACACCTTCTCCTCCACCTGATCTGTGGGGAAAAATGAGATGGAGGAGAGGGAAAAAAAAAACAAACGAGGAGAGGCCACAGAGACAGAAAGAATGATCAGGGAATGATCTCAGGTGGATCTGCCCACCTTCTCCACGTCCTCTCAATCCCAGAAAAAACCACCCCAGCTCCTGGTTCTTGTAAGGATTCAGTGTTTTGGGATCAGCCATCCCGTGCTGGTGGATCACATTCACGTTTGCTCTTCCTACTAAAAGCAATCTGGTGGGTTTAGTCAGAATTAGCCGAGTTCTTTTTTTCCACTGGATCTAATTTTGCTTTTTTTTTCTTGTGGCGCTCCTTCTTTCTGGAGCAGTGGTAGCTAAAATAATCTCTTGCAGTGTGGTGGACAGGAGGGCAGTGAACTCCTTTAGTCTCTCAGCGTGGTGCAGCTTGTCAGGACCTGCTTCAAGTGTTTTTCTCTCATTTCTGAGCTCCTGCTCGTTAAGGCTCCATAATGAATTACACCCCTCGTCCATCACTGATCGTTTCCTTGCTCCTGCGTCTGGTGGCTGCTGGGTTTGGAAGCAAAGGCTGTTGGATGCTTTTCCTTTAGTCCTTTCCCCATTCCCAGCTTTCCAAAGTCCAGTTCAGCCTTTCTGTGGCCAGTTTGGGTTAAAATTCTCCTGCTGGAAGTGAATCCCCCCCCAAGCAGTCACTGCTGAGCTGCCACAGCTCTTCCTGGTGGAGAGGACAACTGGAATCCAGCCCAATTCCCACCCTCCTACAGCAGTAAGAGGTGGAACTTCCCCATCAAAAGATCTGGGTTGTTTTCCCTCCTCTGGTCTCACTTGACCCGTGGACGGCACATTAATTCCCTGCAGGCTCTGCAGGAGGCTCCTCCAAAGGCTTGGGAGTGCCCCCACAGGGACTCTGAGCGAGGAAAAAGTGAAAAACTCCTGAGGGCAGGAGCTGAATGTGCTGCTGTCCAGGAGTTTCTCTCCTCTTGGTGCTGTAATTCCTGGGCTTATCTCCGTTGGAGCTCCTGAAGAGCTTTTCTGGCTCTTCCTGAAGAGCTTTTCTGTTTTCCAACAGCAGCTGGGGGAGAAAAACAACAGCTCTGCCTTTGCCAGGGCCTGGAGAGCCCCAGGGATGGGAAGTCGGGGAGCAGGAGCGTGATGGTGGATTTGGGGAGATGGGGACGTGTGGGCTGTGCTGCACAGACACAGAATTCCACAGGAATTCCACAGGAACAAAACCCCTGCTGCCTCCTGGGGCTGGGCTCCGTGGGGCTGAGGGGACACAGGAAAGGGGGACCTTGTTCAGGTCAGCCTGAGGTGACATCACCCTCCGAGGTTCTGGCTCTCCACCAGCCCTGGAACTGTCACAGATGGCCTCTGTTTTCCAGGCAGATGTGTCCATTTTCTCCCGGATCTGGCGCATAAATCTGTGTTTTCCCCCTGCCAGGATTGCTGCCTGGGCTAGAGGGTGATGGGAGGAAGATGGGGAGGACTCACAGCCTTGGAAAGGCCTGACAGGAGCTGAAATTTCTGAGGAATTGCTCTGGAGCTGGGAGCATCAACAACGGGAAGAGGCACAGGAGGCTTCACCCAGGAGAGGGTGAAAAATTCCCTCAGTGCCTCTCCCGGAGCCAGCTGGGTGTGTGAGCCTCGAGCTGGGGAGCTTCTCCCAGGGTTTTTGCAGTGGTGGGGCACAGATCCAGCTGGGATTCCCTGGGAGAGGCTGTCCCTGCTCCTCTGGGTGGCCTGGAGGACAGTGCCAGTGTCCCCACAGCACCCCAGTGCAGAAGGGAAGGTGCAGGAGAATCACAGACACTCACCAGCATCTCTTGTGGCTTCTCTGAAGCCTTCGAGGCATCAACAGAATCTCCAGAAAGTTCTTCAGCTGTTCTTCTCTCCCTGCAGCCCACAGCCCCCTCGGCACTGGATTCCCAGGGGAGGACTGAGAGCCCCTGGCTGCCTGACAGAGAAATCTGGAGTTTTCTGTGCCCCAGTTAAGGGCAGTTGGGTGGGGAACAGAGCCTGGGCTGGGCTGTTCAGGGCCAGAACCTGCTCAGGGCCTGCTGGGGCTGCCAGAGCTGAGGCTGCTGCCAGAGCTGGAGTCCTGTTCCTGGTGGAGCATCCAGCACAGGCAGCCCAGCCTTTGGAGAAAAGCTCCTGCCCCCTCCCAGCCCCTCCAGCTGAATGATTCATGGACCATCTTCTCCTTGTCTGCTCTCAGTGGGTCTCAGAGTGCCCTGGAGACATCAATAGCATCTCCCCGAGGGAATTCCAAAGGGGAACAGGACGGGGATGACTCACAGGGTCACAGACACACACACAGGCCCTGCCCTCCCTGTGCCCAGNCTTCTCCTTCTCCTTCTTTCCCTTCCCTCTCCCCTCTCCTCTCCGTTGAAATCCACACAACATCTTTCACAGATGACCTGCTAATAACTCCCACCTTACCCAAAAAACTCTTTGGGATTTCATCAATGCCATAAGCTTGCGGGCTGATTTATTTTTTCCAGGCATCAAAACACCCAGGCTGCTTTAGAGCAAAACCCCCCCGCCCTCCTCTGTTACCTCAACCTCCAAAGTTTGTTTATGGCTTTTATTTTAATTCCCTGTAATTATTTGCTCGTTGGCCTCCCCGGCAGCGCGTGCGGTGTGTTTGTGCCTGTGCCTGCTCCTCTCTAATGGCTCCCCAAACCATCAGTGGTCCAGCAGACAGGAGGAGGAAAAGCTGTTCCAGAAGGCAGATGAAACAACCCAGCCCAGCCATCCACATCCCTGTTTTATCTTTATTATTCCCTGGAGGATGGTAATAATGTTAGGGAAATTGCAGAGCCAGTTTAGGCTTTATGGCAATTAGAGCCTGCGCTGGGTTGATTGGACCGTTCCCATTTCTTT
The DNA here is from genome assembly GCA_008694505.1 of Cyanoderma ruficeps. Classification (NCBI taxonomy): domain Eukaryota; kingdom Metazoa; phylum Chordata; class Aves; order Passeriformes; family Timaliidae; genus Cyanoderma; species Cyanoderma ruficeps. Next base: position 11,818,670 of record VZDJ01000076.1, on the reverse strand, counting down.
AATATAAAAAAAATCCCCTCTTTCATCAGCGAGGGCTGTGTTAATGTTACCATGACAGATATCACGCTGATAAACTTTCTGATTAAATTAAGCACAGTCAAAATAAACAAAAAAAAAACCCCAACAACAACAAAAAAAAATAATAACAAACAAAAAAATAACCAAACCCCTGTGGCTGTGCCACCTCAGAGAAGAAAACCCTCCCAAAACTCAGAGTTCCCTAAAAGGCACCTCAGAGACCAGGAATTCCTAGGTTTACAGCCTGCATCACCTCTTAGTTCCTTGTTTTTTTAGGGATAAAATCCTGCTCGTGGAGGGGAAAACTCACTTTGTCTCACTTAGGAGCTGCTAACAGGGCGATTAAAGTGGCGGCGGAGATAAATGTGAGCGGTTCCTTGCAGGTGGGAGCGGGTCATGTCACCCTGCCCTTCCTGTTCCCTGCCTGAATCACCAAAAATCTGCTCCGGGAGATGTTTTGGAGGCTTGGATCCTGTGCTGGGATGGAATCCAGCAGGCAGAGCTGCCATGCCGGGGTGGTGTGAAGAGCTTTGGTGCTGTTTTCATGTCACTTGTCGCCTCCCTCCAGCTGCCCTGGGGGGGTTTGGAACACCTCCAGCAGCCCCTGGAGCTTCCAGGGTTGGTGTGTGGGATCAGGATTTTTGCTGTGGGACGCGGAGAGCTGAAATCTGGGAAGTTCTTGTTGGGAAGGAATCAGATTCCTGTAAATACAGTATTCCTGCAAAGGAAAAGGCTCGTGGAATTGTAGCACTGCGAGCCCTCCATGCCAGTGAAACCTTTGCAAACCAGTTCCTCTTGTGGCCTGCTGCTGTCTCGGAGTCCCCAAAAAGGAGAGGCCCCCCAACCCCAACCCCAAAGCAGAGCCCAGGCCCCAAATCAGCCCAGCCCCACAGAGTGGCCAAATCCCAGACGAGTGGAGGGTGATGGAGAAGCTGCTGCTTTCCCCAAGGGCACAAAGGACTCCCTGAGCCCCTCGAAGCAGATCCCTGAGGGGGACCAGGCCGCTGGAAGCCAAGGGAAATGTGATTTTCCTCTGACCCCTCCCTGTCCCTGCTTTACTCGTGTTGAAAATGTGATGGAGTGATTTCATTCATGACCTCGACTTGCCTGACCCTTGTTCTGCTTTCTCCTTGTGTAGGTAGGGAACCTTGGCCTACTTTTTATGCTCCTGTTTTTTATCTATGCTGCCCTGGGAGTGGAATTGTTTGGCAAGCTGGGTGAGTAATGGGCCCGAGGCCGCTGGCTCCATCCGGTTGGTGTTTATTTGGGATCTGGCTGCTTCCTTTTCTCTCTCTCTGTCTCTCTCTCTCATTCCTGGGCCTTCCTTAGCTTCACACTCGTGCTCTGAAGATGGAAGTTTTCCCTCGATCTCAGGGTCAGAGCTGACACACGAGGATGTAACACAGAACCTTCCTAACAGGCGCGTTCAGGGCTTCGTCCAACGCCACCCTTGGCTGTGCAGGAACTCTCTGCTGTTTAAAAATATCATTGCCCAGCATGGATTTGTTCAAGTTTGCTACTGGAGGCAGAGCTGGAGCCTGCAGGGCTGGATGGGGGTCAGATTCCTGCTGGAGAGACGCCACCATAAACATGTCCCTGCCTGGAGCTTCCCCCACAGCCCTTCGGATCTCTGCCCTTGGCTCCTGCAGCTCCCAGGGCTCGTCTGCCCCGTGTTCTCAGCACCACCTTCCCCTCCCTCCATCCATCTCCAGGCATCCAGTGCTTCCTGATGGTCCAGCATTAATTTAATCCTCCACTCTGAGGATCCTGGAGCTGCTCAGGAATGTGCCCATCGCTAAAATCAGAGTCAAACCCCCAGCCCGGCCTTGCCCAGCCTGGAAAATGCCAGTTGGAAGGAGCTGTGTCTGCATCCTCAACATTTCCATCCCAATTAGAGCTCCAGGAGCACCAGAAGGGCCCTTCCTGAGCAGAGTTTATGGCTGTCATTAATCCCCTTTATGAGCCCAGCCCTCTGCTCAGATTACAAATGCCTGAGAGCAGAATAACTCTTTCAAGCAAAACCAAATTATTTTTCGGTCTCTCGCACAAATTCCGGAGAAAGGATTAGTTCTGCACCCACCCTGAGAGAAACTGTGTGGGTTTGTAATCCATCCCTGGAGTTGGGGGTGTATCTGTGCACTCACAGGGGTGAAAAAATGGCTCTTCTGGTGTTTCCACACACACCTGGGCAATGCCAGCCCAGGGAACCCCACTGGGGCAGGACTCTGCTCCCAGCCCAATTTTTAGGAATATTCCCTCCTTTTTCCTCATCAGTCCAAACTCCACTGGGGCAGGATTCTGCTTCCCAGCCCAATTTTTTAGGAATATTCTCTCCTTTTCCCTCATCAGTCCAAACTCCACTGGGGCAGGACTCTGCTTCCAGCCCAATTTTTTAGGAATATTCCCTCCTTTTTCCTCATCAGTCCAAATTCCACTGGGGCAGGACTCTGCTTTCCAGCCCAATTTTTTAGGAATATTCCCTCCTTTTTCCTGATCAGTTCACACCAGCCACAAGAACCATCAAGTCCTTTCTCCCCCAGGACTGATCATTTGTGGGTTTTTCTTGGATTTTTTTGTGTTTTTTCCTTCCAATTTACCTCGGAATAATTACCTAAGACTGAAATGTCCAACCAAGAGCCGTTGCTGCCTGTCCTAATGGATATTTAACGAGGCTGTGTTTTATGGCAAGATGGATATTTCATATGTTCAATTTGCATTCATTAGGCTGTTAATTCTCGGGGGGGGGAAATGTCAAATTGCTCCACTTTATCTCAGTGAAAATATCCCTCGTGGTGGGATGTAAAAAATCATCAAGGCAAGGGCTCAATCAAGAGGAAAACAGAGAAAGGAGGCTGTAGGGCAGGAGTAAAGGAAATCACAGAAATCAGAAGATGATGGAAGGGTTTGGGTTGAAAAGGACTTGAAAAAACCACCCAGTGTCACCCCTGCCATGGGCAGGGACACCTCCCACTGTCCCAGGCTGCTCCAAGCCCCGTCCAGCCTGGCCTGGGACACTTCCAGGGGATGAAAACTCCACCACGACCATCTCCACACCTCCTGGTGTCCTGTCCCAAGGTTCTCCAGCTGAAAACCACTGTTCCCCCTGTCCCCTTTGTTCTTCCTGAGCTGTTTTTATTGGGTTTTTTGCATTTCTTTTAGTGGGTTTGGGAAAAGAATTTTCTTGAAGAAAAGTGGAAAAATTATTTATATAAAGAAACAAAATATTTCTAAGAATAAAGAATGAATAATATAAAATAAAGAAACTTTTTGTTGTTTTGAAAAGAGATGGAAAAAATTGAGGAAGTTTTTATTGTGGGTGTAGTTTAGTCTATTGAGCTTTTTATTAGATTTAGGGGTTTTTTTGGAGGTTAGGTTTTTGGTGGGTTCTGGTGTGAGTTTTTGGTGGATTTTTTGAGTTTTTAAGCTTAGAGTACGTTTAGAATATAACCCCTGAATGCCCAAAATCCATGGGATGTAGCTCAGGGTGCCAGCCCCACCTTTGGGGGCTGCTGTGGATAATCCAGACTGGCTGGGCTGATGTTCTAACCCCAACCCTAACCCCAACACCAACCCCAACCCTAACCCTCACCCTAACCCTAACTCTAACTCTAACCCAACCCCAACCCCAACCCTAACTCTAATCCCAACCCCAACCCTAACTCTAACCCAAGCCCAACCTAACCCTAACTCTCCTTCCCTGTCGCACAGATTGCAGTGAAGAGAATCCCTGTGAGGGCCTGAGCCGCCACGCCACCTTCACCAACTTCGGCATGGCCTTCCTCACCCTCTTCAGGGTGTCCACGGGGGACAACTGGAACGGGATCATGAAGGTGTGTGCAGGCTCTGGGGGACGATCAAACGGATTTAGGCAACTCTTGGGTGAAAACAAAAATGTTTCCTCTCAGAACATCAAAATGAGGCATCCTAATGTAAAAGCCAGCTGTGGGTTTTTTTGTTTTTAGGACAATTGAAGCAGGGATTTGTCCTAAGTCTTACCCAGCCTGAAGTTTTGTTCCTGGGTGTAATATTTAAGGGAAATTAGGCCAGTTTTTTGACTGGGAGGGGTAACCATGTGCTCTGTCCTGTGCCTTTGGGGTGTGTCATAGAATTACGGGATCGTAGAATGGCTTGGGTTAGAAGGGACCTTAAAACTCAACCAGTTCCACCCCCTGCCATGGGCAGGGACATTTTCCCCTATCCCAGGCTGCTCCAAGCTCTGTCCAACCTGGCCTGGAACACTCCAGGGACAGGAAATCCCAAACTTCTGGGCAACCCATCCCCTTCCTTGTAGGTAGAAATCCCAAACTTCTGGGCAACCCATTCCTCTCCTTGTAGGTAGAAATCCCAAATTTCTGGGCAACCCATTCCCCTTCCTTGTAGGTAGAAATCCCAAACTTCTGGGCAACCCATTCCCCCTTCCTTGTAGGTGGAAATCCCAAACTTCTGGGCAACCCATTCCCCTTCCTTGTAGGTGGAAATCCCAAACTTCTGGGCAACCCATTCCCCTTCCTTGTAGGTGGAAATCCCAAACTTCTGGGCAACCCATCCCCTTCCTTGTAGGTGGAAATCCCAAACTTCTGGGCAACCCACTCCCCTCCTCGTAGGTGACGCAGTTTTCACAGATCTCTGCATTTTCTCTTACCTGTTTCAGTTGTACCCACTTTGTGGTTTTGGGGTTTTTTTTGGGGGGGGTTTTCTGCACATGGAGCCCCAGCAGAGCCCCACTAATGCCTGCCCTGTCCCTCCCTGCTGCAGGACACGCTCCGGGAGTGCACTCGGGAGGACAAGCACTGCCTCAGTTACCTGCCCGTCATCTCCCCCGTCTACTTCGTCACCTTCGTCCTCATCGCCCAGTTCGTCCTGGTCAACGTGGTGGTGGCAGTGCTGATGAAGCACCTGGAGGAGAGCAACAAGGAGGCCAAGGAGGACGCTGAGATGGACGCTGAGATCGAGCTGGAGATGTCCAGAGGGGGCAACGCCGCCGGAGGGAGCAGGAGCGGGGCCGTGGAGAGCCGGGCGCTGCACGGGAGCCAGGAGCACAGCAAGGGGATGCACCAAGCCCTGGTGAGAGCCTGGGCAGGGCTGGGGTGGGGAGGGGATGGATCCCACCAGCCTGAGCAGCAGGTTCCACACAGGTTGTTCCACACAGGGAGGTTCCACACAGGTTGTTCCACACAGGTTGTTCCACACAGGTTGTTCCACACAAGCAGGTTCCACACAGGTTGTTCCTCACAGGTTGTCCCAAACAGGTTGTCCCACACAGGGTGTTCCTCACAGGTTGTTCCACACAAGCAGGTTCCTCACAGGTTGCTCCTCACAGGTTGTTCCACACAGAGCCCGAGGGGTGGGAGACAAGGAGCTGTCCCAGCCCCCTGCAGCAGGGATGTCACCACCACCCTCCATCTCTCTGCAAGGCCTTTTAAGGATAAATTATCCAGTTATGGAATGACACCTAAGTTATTTTTATTTTTAACCCGATAATCAACCACCTGCGGCCTGCAATGAGGATTTTTCCAACCAATTACAAGATACCACCCTGACCCATGATGAAGAAAGTGAAAAAGAAGATCTTAGCCAACACTCTAAAATCTCCATCTTGTTTTATATATCTATTACTATATTCTAAACCCTTAAATTCTAAGTTTTCCACCCTTTGACATCACACACTTCTATCCAAACCCCACACCCACAATCCCAGTGCTGTCACTCGATTTTGGGAGCCTTTTCCACAGCCTCAGGTCAATGCAGTGTTTGCTTGGGGGTCAGTGCCTGTGAGCACAGAAAGTCTGGAATTCTCAGTGCCCAGGGCTCCAACAAGAGCTGTGAGCACAGAAAGTCTGGAATTCTCAGTGCCCAGGGCTCCAACAAGAGCTGTGAGCACAGAAAGTCTGGAATTCTCAGTGCCCAGGGCTCCAACAAGAGCTGTGAGCACAGAAAGTCTGGAATTCTCAGTGCCCAGGGCTCCAACAAGAGCTGTGAGCACAGAAAGTCTGGAATTCTCAGTGCCCAGGGCTCCAACAAGAGCTGTGAGCACAGAAAGTCTGGAATTCTCAGTGCCCAGGGCTCCAACAAGAGCTGTGAGCACAGAAAGTCTGGAATTCTCAGTGCCCAGGGCTCCAACAAGAGCTGTGAGCACAGAAAGTCTGGAATTCTCAGTGCCCAGGGCTCCAACAAGAGCTGTGAGCACAGAAAGTCTGGAATTCTCAGTGCCCAGGGCTCCAACAAGAGCTGTGAGCACAGAAAGTCTGGAATTCTCAGTGCCCAGGGCTCCAACAAGAGCTGTGAGCACAGAAAGTCTGGAATTCTCAGTGCCCAGGGCTCCAACAAGAGCTGTGAGCACAGAAAGTCTGGAATTCTCAGTGCCCAGGGCTCCAACACCACCCCACACCCTGAGTCAGCTCCCAGGGCTCCTGGAGGTGGAAGGTGCTGGAAATGTTATCCTGGCCATTATTGCAGAGGAGGGCTGAAAGTCCATCTCTCCGCTTTGCTCTCAGGTTGTGGGGTTTAAATTCAGAGCCACAGAAGCCACAGGTCCCTGTCCTGCTGTCCTTGTCATTTTTCAGGGCAGCAAGACCAAGGAGCAATCCCAAAAAGCCTGGGAATGCTGGCACTGGGAGCCCTGGCACCCAGCATGGGATGGGATCAATCCCCTTCCTGTGGGCGCTGCTCAGGTTCTCTTAAATCCCACTTTGGGGTTTCCAGAGGATCCTCCAGCAGTTCAGTGCCGGGGTAAACCTGCAGCTCCCCACTGGCTCTGCTCAGGACATGGATCACTTGGAAATTATCAGAGCCCCTCAGCGAGGAGCTGGAGGTTCCTGGGTTGATTTCCCAGCCACTGCCTGCTCTCTGATTCCTGTCAAATCAGAAAACAATCAAGTGCAGAGGGGAAGGAGGGCATGAGATAATTGCCTCATCCCATGTCAGCAGCCTGTGATTAAGAGAGAACATGGAATTGCTTTGTCACCACGATCACAAATAAATCTACCGCGAAATCAGCGGGGGCTCGGAGATTAAATTACATTAAATTAGATTTTTGTGAAATCTATCAGACTCCATTAAGGCGAGGAAAGAGGCTTGGTTACGCAGCAGTGGGGAATTGGATGTTTGGATGTTGTTCCTGACAGACATTCCTGAAGGGAAATGCACAGGTTGCTTTTCTAATTGAGGGAACAGAGGGCACACCCTCTCACACGGGCTGGGATTGCACACAGCCCGTTCTCCTTGGGTTTTCCTCATCTTCCAACACTTCCCAAGCACATCAGGAGCTGGGCAGAGCCTCCTTTTAATCCCACAAAAGCCCAGGCCACCAGGCTGAGGTGGCTGATGTCCCACCCAACAGGGTATTGTGTCTGAACTGTCCCAAACCTGTCCCTTCACAACCACAACCTTTCCAGCCTCTGTCCTTTTCAGCTGGGAAATCCCAGAGGAACCAGCCCTGTGTGGGATAGGAGTGAAATCCTCTTTTTTAAGCCCTTAAAATGTGCATTTTGGTGTGCAGGGTGATTTGGCGAGCAGCTTGACTTCAAATGTTAAGCCCAGAGCTGCAGGCAGAGTTTTTGTTTGTGAAGAAAACAGTGTCAGGTCTGATTTTATTGTTGTTATTGTGAGGACATGTTTATGACACTGAGGAAACTGAGGCAGGGGGGGATCAACACCTCACCATTCCAGCAATCCCCAGAGCTGGGCATTCAGGAGATGCTCCAGGGGGATTCCCAGCAAACCAGAGGGGCTTCAACCCCCTCTGCTCAGTCCCATCCCAATTTCCAGGGTATGGGATCAGGCTCTGGAGGGCAGCAGGTGTTTCCCAGCAAGGACGAGGAGCAGCAGTGATGTCTCCAAACCGTCCTCACTGTCCAGAGCAGCTCTCCAGCTGGGAGCCAACAAATTTCCCACCCCTGGTTCATATTTCAAGCACTTACTTCATTTGAAATTTACCCACGTCCCCTTAATTCAGTCAGGCCTCAACAGCTGAACCCTTAAAAATTGAAGTGGCTGATGTCAAGAAGGGTTTTCTGTCCATTTGTTCCAGCCAAAGACAAACTGAGCTGCAGGAGCCAAATCCTGAGATCCTTCTGTTCGAGTGCTGAGCCCTTTTGTTCTCGCTGTGCCTCCGGGCTGTGAACGAGCCCCTGGCTGCCCCCAGCTCAGGTGATGGAGCTGGGAGGGCCAAAAACCAACTGGCACTGGCTGCTGAGGCTCTAATCCATCAGCTGAGAGCCCTGGGTGGCTGCTGGGCACAGCCAGGGTTGGCAGAGCTGGATGCCAATGAGCTGTAAACACCTGCTGGCCCCCCCTGCCCAGCCAAGCTGCACAGGGTAAAACCGTGGAGTAATTCACCTTGGGGTGAATTTTCCTCATCCTCATCTTCAGGGAGCTGAGGAAAGACATTTCTAAGCCTGGAAATACAAGGACAAAAACCAGATTTAACCAGATCCTTGGTGAGCTCCAAACCTGAGGGATGTCAGGGACAGGCTTTGCTGGCGGAGAGGGGAAAACAGCCCGGCAGAGCAAAGCAAAATACATTTAATTTAAGACGTGCAGCTGGGAGACGTGTTTTCAGTCAGTCACGGGGAGGTTGACGTGAAAGGAAAACCAGAGGGATTTTAGATGTTTTAGAGAAAAGGGTGGCTGAGGAGGGGAATGTGTCCAGCCAGGCTGCAGGGCCTGGCCCAGGGGTTCCCTCTCCCCCAACACTTGGCCAAGTGGTGGCATCACCTCTCAGCTTCTCCATCAGCACCTCAGGGGCATCATTTGTGTCCCTAAATCTTCCTGTGACCCCCCCAGGATGGATTTGCTGAGGTTCCTGAGCGGGGTCATGTTCAAGGTTTGTGGTGTGCTCTGTGTGGGGGTTCCAACCACACCCAATTCAGTGACAACAAAGAAAAATCCCCTTTTCTACCCCCAAACGGGCTCCAGACCCCCAGCCTCACTACCACCATGTCTTCTCCTTCCCTCTGCCTCCTTCCTCAGGGCTCAGTGGTGCCCAAAATGCTCCAGGTTTTAGGAGACAGGCCTCAAGATTTGCAGTGGTGTTTAAATGCCTGCCCTGTGAGGGTGTTTTGGGGAGAATTTCCAGAAGGACTTGTTTTGGCCCCTCTGTCCTCTCTTTGAGGGGAAGGATGTCACCCTCAGGCCTCCTGAGAGCCTCTCCTTGGAACATCAGATGGGGAAAATGTGAGAAATGCTGTTTTTCTCATACGTTTAACCAACGGGCTCCTTTCCCCCAGCCTTTCCTTTCTCTCTGTGTGTCCAAGGGTTGACTTTGGACAAAAAGTCGACTTTTTTTAGTGGTGGGTCACTGATGCCTCCCTTTTTTCCAGCCACATCCTGAGCTCTTCCCTCAGTGTAACTTCGCTGTCCTGTTCCCAACGGGAACACCTGCACAAGGCTTGGGAAGCACCAAGGGAAGGAATTCCCTGTAAATTCCCCACTGGGGTGAGCCCATCTCCCTCTCTCTTGGCTCTGCAGGGCAGCGCAGCCTCCCTGAGGCCCCAGGATTCCCAGAACCTGCTGACAGTCCGGAAGATCTCCGTGTCCAGGATGCATTCCCTGCCCAACGACAGCTACATGTTCCGGCCCGTGACTCCAGCCAAGGCCCCGCTGCCCCTGCACGAGGTGGAGATGGAAACCTACCCCTGCAAAGCCCAAAGAGGTACCAGCCCGGGAGATTCCCCTGCCCCCAGGCAAAATTTTGGGTTCCTGACTTGTCTTGGAAAGATGGGTGTCTGCTAAGGAAGGCAGGAGCCTCCCTTGAAACAGAAAATATAAAACCCACCCTCCGTCCGAATTGTAATTTTGAAATTAACTCTCGTGGGTTAACAACTAAGTGGGCAGAATAACTAAATGGGCACTCGGGAAAAGATATGGGAATAGGAATAACAGCTCTTTACTAGGAAAATTAAACTAAAAATGCANAAAAAAAAAAAAAAGAAAGAAAAAAGAACATTGACAGAGTCAGAATATAACCTGACCCCCTGTTGGTCATTGGTGTCAGTCCAGCCCAGCCCTCCTGCAGGGACAGATGTGGTTCTGTTGGAGCAATGATCCTGGAAAATGTAAAACCCACCCTCCATCCTAATTGTAATTTTGAAATTAACTCTCGTGGGTTAACAACTGAATGGGCAGAATAACTAAATGGGCATAACAGCTAAATGGGCTCTCGGGCAAAGATATGGGAATAAGAATAACAGTTCTTTACTAGGAAAATTAAACTAAAAATGCAGTAGTTAAAAAAAAAGGAAGAAAAAAGAACACTGACAGAGTCAGAATATAACCTGACACCCGGTTGGTCATTGGTGTCAGTCCAGCCCAGCCCTCCTGCAGGGACAGATGTGGTTCTGTTGGAGCAGAGATGATCCTGGAGAAGGGCCCAGTGGTGCTGGGAGGGGTCTGTTCTCCCTCTGGGAATCCAGTGCAGACAGGCTGTGCTGCTGTTCCCAATCCCAGCTTTGATCCAGGTGGGAATGCTGGGCTCCTCCCCCTGGGCGGAGCCTCTCCCCATGGGATGGTGGAATTGTCTCAGCCCTGCAGGGAGCCTGGATGGCCCATGGACAGCAGATCTCCCCTGCAGGGAGGACGGGTCCTGGAAGGGATAAAGGACAGCAGATCTCCCCTGCAGGGAGGATGGGTCCTGGAAGGGATAAAGAACACGGCCCCAGCTGGTTTGAACAGAATACAAACCTCTGTTACATCTTGCAACCCAAGGCATCATGACAGAGAAGGATTTGGAGGGGCTGGAGCGTGTCCAGAGAAGGGTCTGGAGCACCAGGAGCAGCTTGGGGGGCTCAGCCTGGAGAAAAGGAGGCTCAGGGGGAAACTTCTGACTCTCCACAACCCCCTGGCAGGAGGAGGGGACAGGGTCGGGCTCTGCTCCCAGAGGAAACAGCCTCAAGTCCTGCCAGGGGAGGTTTAAGATTTAATTATATTATAATTAAATAATTCTATTTATTAAGAATGTTACAATAAATAATATTCTTATTTCCCTAAGAATATTAAGGAAAATTTCTTCGCTGGAAGGGTGTTCAAGCATCAGGACAGGCTCCCAGGGCAGTGGTGGGGTCACCAGCCTTGGAAGTGTTCAGAAAACCTGTGGATCTGGCACCAAGGGACTTGATCTAGCACTGCCCTTGGCACTGCTGGATTCATGGTTGGAATCCATGGATCTTTCCAATCTTCAAAATTCCATGATTGCAACCACAGGAGGTTCAGCAGCTGCACAGGGGGGTTCAGTGGGGATCAACCAACCCAAACCTGGCCTGGGCAGGGCTTGCTCTGATCTGGTTCCATCAGCACGACACTGATTTCCCACATCCTGCATAATTCCATGTCTCCATCCCTTTCCCAGGAGCGAGCTGGTGGCTCAGATGTTTGGGGAGAAGCCCCAAGCACAGGGACAGATTTTTAGCTGAGGAAAAGGGAGCCGTGCATTCCCTCTGACTCCTGCCTGCGGATCAGTGACATCCCCAGGAACAAAAGCCGGAGTCGGGATCGCTTCCAGCAGGATTCCTCATCGTTTCAGGCAGGCTGCAGCCTCAGGGCAGTGCCTTTCAGCACCACACGTGGAGTTCAGAGCTGCAGGGGTTTCTTTGGGAGCAGAAAGATTAGAAACCACTCTCTGGTTCTTCCCGAGCCCGGCCTTGTCATGAATGTCGTGGAGACACCCCGTGGAGAGACCCCATAATCCGGGAATCCCCATAATCCGGGAATCGCGGGTGCAGGAGCCTTTGAGGGGACATTCACGAGTGCATTTCCCAGAAAAGGCCTTCCTGCCTCTTTTGCCGAGCTGCTTTGAAGGGGAAATCGATGTGAAACACGATCTCTGCCTCCCTAAAAGCAGCCGAGCTCCCGGAGTGGCTCCGAGAGCTGTTCCCAGCCTGGTTCCCTTTGATCCGGCGCGGCTGGAAATGCAAGGAGTGCTCAGTGGGTTCTGCAAACCCTGCTTTGCTCTGATTTCCTTGACAGAAGGAACTCTGTGTTCGTTCAGACTCTCCGGGAGCCAGGCCATGTTCTCTGCTCGGTGTTTATTATTATTATTTCACCTGCAAATTCCTTGCGAAGGAAAGAAAACAGAGGTTGAGTTTCACGGGTGGCCTCCTGGGGCTGCTTTTCATCCCTGGAGTGGCTGTCGAGCAGGATTTATATCCACATAAAACTGCTGGGACGTTGGCAGGGGTGGGTAGAACCCACCAAGAATTCTCTGATGTTTCCTAAATTCCTGCATTTCTCTCCGAGAGCGCTGGAGGGATGGAGATGATGGAGATGATGGATATGACTTTTTACCTGGTGATAAAACCAGCAGCACCCCGTGCTGTGCTGCTCTTGAGCTGCCCAAACTCTGCTTCAAGCCACAGATCCATAAATTATATCCAAATAAAACCGCTCCCATGAGCGTCTGTGTTTCCACGGGCTTCAGGATGTCTGATCTTCTCCCAATACTCCGCCGACCACACAAGGAAAATCTTGTGGGACGAGCAGATCTCAGGATATTTTGGTTTTAGATGCAGTTTGCTGATTTCCTAGAAAAACAAGGGGAAAAGTATCCAACTCCAGAGATCTTCAGCGCTCCTGAGCATCCAGTTTGGAGGGGGTTTGGGTTTCCCATCAGAGAGCTCGATGGAAAGTTTCCAACAGGAGGAAATTCCAGCTGAGGACAGGGAGTAGAGCATTGGGCCTGGATTTTATGACCGTGTTTGTGACAGATTTTATGACAGAGTTTTTCTGCATCATAAAAAGCATTTTATAAAGCCTGGAATAGCACATGAACAGCACAGGCTCAGCCTGAAACTCTGGGTCTAGCAAAGCCCAAAAAAAAACCCGAGGAGAAGCGGGGTGGGGGTGAGAATTCCTTCTGTGGTGCTCTGGAGAAAAAGCTCCGAAAGAAAAATTATTAAACACTCACTTTTCTTCGTCCCCACCAACAAATCTGCCTGTGAAGTGCAGCTGCCACGTGTGTGGATGGCTTTTGTCAGGGGCTCCAGTTCCCTGAGGCCGGGGTGAGATCTCTCGGAGTGATGGATGACGGTGTTGTTAGCACGGAGAGGGGCAGACGCTGGGTCTCAAACTAATGAGGACGATAAATCCTGAAGCCAAAAAAACCAGAGGAGCAGGAGATCTTTCAAACAACTCCCAAGTGCAGTGAAGCAGCATCATGGATGGGCTGGGGAAGGAGGGATGGGCTCCAGGCACAGCCCAGGAGGCTTTGGGAAGAGAAAAATTCCAGCCTGTGCGCAGCTCAGGGCTGTCAGAGCACTTGGAGCTCCATGAGCTCCTGGTGGGACCTTGCTGAGCCACCTGGGCCTCAGGGACAGCCCCTGGGGGTGGCTGGACTGAGTGGGAGAACTGCCCTGGGCCTGCAGTGATGCCTTGAGAGGCTGCCTGGAACAGAGGCTGGACAGTGTTAAAGGAATATAAAGTGGGGATTTATTAAAAAGGCCTTCAAAGGATGCACCTCGGGCAGTACAAGAGCCTGGCCAGGGCTACACCCAAGATGGATGACAGGTCACGAGTTTTGGTCCGTTTACATATTGGGATTGGGGTTTAATTGTCCAGTTACAGCTTGAGGTTGTGAGGTCCCATCCTTCTTGTTTCCTCTCTTCAGCCACCACTGTTTGTGCTTTTGGACCTGAAAGTTGTCCTTGGTCTCCAGCAGGGAAAGGGTTTGTTTTGTCTGCTGCTCTGTGAAGAGCTGACTAACACTTGATGTGATGCTCAGAACTGCTCCCCTAGGCAGCACAGAGTCTGAAAAACAGGAGAGCTGAAACTCAAGGCATCACTTCCACCACCACCCTGGGCAGACCAGCCCAGTACTTTACCACCCTTTCCACAAAAAACTTCTCTCCTTCTCCCTCCTGTGTTTACTCCCCTCCTGAACCTTCTGCCCCCAAACCCTGAGGGCCCCCAGGCCAGGCCATGACTGACGTCGTTGTGCACTACAACGACACAAAGGCTCTGAATTCAGAAGGCTAAAAAATAACTTATTATTATTTTGTTGGGATGTGTCTCTCTTTTTATACTATTCTACACAGATCAGTTTGGTTGGTGAAGCAAAGACAAACCTTTTCAATCACATTGGTCAGACCAGAGGGACATCAAGAAGAATTCCCTCCTAGGGAAAGAACATAAACAGTTTGCAGTTACCAAAAACGTGTCTCTCGTTTACAGAAAAAACTCTCTGGGAAGGGAATTTTAGAAAACTAAAGCGTGTCAGGCACAAACTAGGGCCCACAAATGACTGCTCCCTGTGTCCTGCCCTAGGATCCATCACCTCCATCCGCTCCCAGCCCGTGGGGACGAGCTCCTCCCTGAGGGTTCCCCCGGAGCCGCTGCCCGCGCGCTGCCCCGGCCACGACGGGCGGCACCGCTGGAAGGTGCCGGCCCCCCCCGGCAGCCCCCGCTCTCCTGCCCTCAACAAGCTGCTCTGCAGACAGGTGAGGGGCCCAGAGCACCCTGAGGTAACTCCTGTGTTGTCACCCGGTTCCTTCCCTTCCTTCCCAGTCCTCTCTTGCGTTTCTTTGCTTGGAGGTAAGGATAGAGTTCCCGTTTCAGAACAAAACGTGCCGTAAATTTTATATAATAAATTTTATATTTCTGTCCCAGCAAATGAGACGTGGGAAGGCCCTTTTTCCCTACTTCCAGCTTCATGGCTGTGCTGTCCCAGGAAATAAGAGTTTCTCCCCCACGCTTGTGGGGAGAAGGTGCCTAAATCCATTTTACTGGTGCTGGGAGAGCCCTTCACTGTGGTGGGTTGTGCTGGCTCAGGATTTGGGGCTGGAGCAAGACCAAGGCCCAGCAGATGAACGTGAAGGCTCCTGCCAGCAAAAGTTCATCCTCTTGTACAGGAGGGTGTGACAGGACTGGCAGGAATGAGGTGAGCTCTGCTAGACCCACCAACCCTTTGCCTCGTGCCGTGGGCTCCCCATCCCTGCGACTGTCCCAGGCCAGGTTGGACAGGGCCTGGAGCAGCCTGGACTGGTGGAAGGTGCCCATGGCAAGGTGTGGAAGGAGAGGAGCTTTAAGACCCCTTCCAACACGACGTGGTTCTATAGTCCTGTGTCCATCACTGGAGGTGCTGCTGCCCAGCACGTCCCTGGGCTCTCACCCCTGTTCTCTCTGCTCCCCTTCCAGGAGGCTGTTCGGACGGACTCTGTCGACGGACACGCTCCAGAGCGCAAAGACAGCCTGCCAGCAGAGCCTGGAGAGCCCCAACCATCAGCAAAGCAGTCCCAAAGCTCCCTCACCCCCAGCCCTCTCCATTCCCCCCTCCCGGCCACCCCTCCACGCTCCCCCCCGTCCTCCCCGCACCGGCCCCTGGGCCCCCTGGCACGGAAGCACACGTGTGGCCAGCACGGCGTTCCCAGCCGGCCACCCAGCCCCGCCAGCCCCCCGGGCCCCGAGGGCTGCCAGGGCGAGCCCTCGGACCTGGCCGACGAGGAGGTCCGGCACATCAACAGCTCGGCCAAAGACTGGGCAGAGGAGCACTCGGACCCCGGCAGCCGCTCCACCTCGCCCTTCACCTCCCCGGCCCCGTCCCCCGCGCCCCTCAAGAACTGCAGCACAAGCAGCCTCTCCCGCAAGGAGAAGGACTTGAAGAAGTTCTACAGCACCGACGCCAAGGGCTTCCTCAGCAAGCCCAGCTGGGCCGACGAGCAGCGGCGGCACTCCATCGAGATCTGCCCCTCCGGCGGCTTCCAGGAGCCCGCCGAGGACAAGCAGCGGCCCCCGGGCCACGTCCAGCCCGAGGCCGACCACATCCACGGAGCCCGGAGGAAGAAGAAGATGAGCCCGCCGTGCATTTCTATAGATCCTCCCATGGAGGACGACGGCGCGGCGGCCCCGCGCGCCAAACCCTCCGAGAACACCCTGCTGAGGAGGAGAACCCCGTCCTGCGAGTTCCCGGCTTACCGAGAATCCCTGGAGCTCCCGGAGAGCCAACCCCCGTGCCGAGGGGAGCAGCACCTCAGCGTCCCCAACTTCTCCTTCGAGCAGCTGGACGGCGGCTCCTTGAGCGGCCTCTCGGAGCTGCTGGACAGCGGCCAGCCCGCGCCGGGCTCGGCGGACTCGGCGGAGCTGAGAAAGGCGGAGCACTTAAAAACTCAGCGGGGCAACGGCGAGAGGGGCAAGGAGCTGCTGGGCACCGCCAAGAGCCCCCCGCGCAGGCAGGACTTGGGCCCCGCCGTGACTGTCGCCACAGAAGAAGGCACGGAGGACCCAGTATAGCTGCTGGGATGGGGGAAAAGGGGGGGGGGGTCNAGCGAGGGGACGGAGGGGTGGCGGCCACCGGGGCCGTCCCCTCGCTGCTGTCGCCCGTTGGGAAGCGCTGTGGAAGTTTGCAAAAAAAATAACAACAACAAACCCCACACACACAGACACACACACACAGAGGTGAAAAAATGGGAAAGAAACCAAACGAGCGGCTGGACGAAGCTGGGGATGGGGGTTTTTTTGTGGGGGGGATTTGGCAAGAGGTTTTTGGGGTTTCTTTTCTAAGGGGACGGTGGGGTTGATGTAGGGGTGGCTTTGTTCCTCCCGCCCCGCTCCGTGGCCTCGATCACATTGATTCGGGTCCGAGGCGGCGGCGGTTGGGATTTGGGGGGATTCTCTTGGGGTTTCGTTGTTTTGTTGGGTTTGGTTTTGTTGGGTTTTATTGGGGTTTTTTTTTAATTTGATTTTAAAGTTGCTCAGCTTTTTCCTGAGGCACCTTTTCGAGCTGTCCCGTTAACGCTGGAGTGCCCAGGAGCTGGACGTTGTCTGTATATCAGCAGTTCTAGAAATCAAAATTCTGTATTTGTGAGCTACAAAATGAGGAAACAAAAACGAAAAACCTGGGAAAAAAAACAGACCCACAAAAACTCTCTCTTCATAATGCACATATTTTTATAGAGAAACAGAGATGCTGTTTTTTGCATTACATGGGTGGTGTTTCCTTGGGTTTTCTGTGGAATTAATTATTCCAGCCATTCATTTTCCAAACGTTTCTCCTCTTTCCTCGCTTCCCTTCCTTGCCTTGCCTCCACCATCACCCCACCAGCTTCTTCTCACAGCTGATGCTTCTGACATCTCGCTCATTTTTCTTTTGTACTTTAGAGGTTGTCCTAATAGCAGACAAAAAAAAAACCAAATCACTACTGAATTGTAGCCAGTGCAATAATAAGTTATTCATTCTTCTTGTCTGTCCAACTGTCCTGTTGCTTTTTTTCCCCCTTTTCTTTTTTTTTTTTAACTGAAATTCAGGTTAAACGTCGCAATAATCTGAACTAACGTGCACAAAGACGGTTTCTTGCGTTACAAAGAGGAAAAAAAAAACTAACGGGAAAAAAAGGAGAAAAAAAAATCCTACATTTACAGAGAGATTAAAGAAACTGAACAAATAAATAGTAAATTATTTAAGAAATGTATTTTGTTTACTGCAGTTCTAAGTAAATTATTGATACAGTGTGTAAAGGTGTAAAGAGCTGTCGTAGGTGATGTTCTTTGTGAGCATTTAAGGTGATGATTTGTCCTCCTCGCGGCAGAACGCCCCCGACCCCTGGGGGCAGTTTGCACTCCCTGTCCCTCCCTCCCCATCCCTGGACACGTTCCCTTTCCCAAGGCTCTTCCAGAAGCCTCCAGAGGAATCCAGGTCACCTTTTACCACCACTTTTAGGGGGGGGCGGGTTTNGGGGGGGCGGGTTTTTTTTTTTTTGCAGTTTTGGGGTTGATTTTCCTCTCTTACCCTCCTTGCCCACCCCTCCTGCAGGCCCTGCGTGCCGGGCACGGCTTGGCCACGGGAAAGAGGAGCAGGAAGGAGCCCGTGGACACCCCGAGGGAGGGGGACAAACCCATCCAGTCGTTTCCGTTTGGTCCCTCCCGTGCCGCCTCATATTTATGCCTTCACATTTATCTTCTGTTATCGATGCATCCATTACTCCGAAGGAAATGTATCTTGTTTCACATCTATTAAACTGTATAAACTGGAAGCGTGGCCTCCCTTTGTGCCGCAGCGGGGGGAGCCCAGCTGTGCCCCTCCCTCTCCCAGAGCTCGGCATTCCCCAAAAACTCTTTGCTCAAAGCCCCCCCCCACCACCTTCTTACCCCAGGTGTGAACCGTCCCTGCTGGAATTTGAGGCTTCTCCCTGAGAATCCCTCACCTCACGCAGGAGTCTCCGTATGTTGATCCGGCTGCTTTTCCCGAGGAAAAGCACCTGCGCCCGCCGCCGTAATTAAGAGTCGTTTAGAATTATTGTAAATAATGATTCCGTCTCGGCGGGGTGGCGAGGAATTCCAGAAAAAGAGCCACAAAATCCGTGATTAACAGCGCTCCGGGGAGGATGGCAAACTCCTTTTTGCTGCAGTTTGAGGAAGGGAGGTGAATCCCTGCCTGGAGGCGTGGGGGATGCTCCGGGGTGTCCCTCAGCACAAGGGGACACTCGGGGTGTCATTTACTGCTGGGATTTATTTAGCTTTGCTGGAAAAGGCCTGAATTCCCCTCTGGCCCTGTGCCTGAATTCCCTTCAGGGGGAAAATCCTCTCGCCACGGGGTTGGTGGCTGGTGGTGGTGATGGAGAAGGGGGTGTAGAAAAACTTGGAAGGGCTCGAGGCCATGGCAGTGTTGGGATATTTGTTTGTTGGGATATTTGCTCCTGGTTCTGGCCTGCCACCCTTCCCAAAACCCTCCCCAAAGCTCAGTCAGGACCCAAAACAACCCCATCCATGAGCCTGCAGGACCATCCAGGCAGCGTGGGGAGGATCAAGCTCTGGCTGAATTTTCCAAGAGCAGAGAGTGACCGTGGATTGTTCCCTGATGCCTCTTTTGGGGACACTCACCTGGACTGGCAGGTGCAAAACCCCCACAGCCGCATCCCCAAACCTGGCCATGACCAGAGAAACTATTTAACATCAGCCAGTGTTAATTTTGTTGATTAAATCTCTGCAGCATTAAGCAATTCCTCCCCCCCGCCCCCGGACTGTCTGCAAGCCTTGCTTAAGATCGGAAGTGAAAAGCACGGGGTAAAAGCAACTCATGATTATTTAATTGGATCGATTTCTACTTTGCATTTTTAATGGCCATTCGGTCCTGTCCATTTATCAGGCAGACTCTGCCCCAGCACTCTCCATTCCAGCAAACCCACAGCCCGCAGGGACGGGCACTGTGTCCATCTGGGCTGGCCCGGAGCCACCTCAGCACCCTTTGAGGAGCAGGAATCAGACAGGGATGAAAAACCACCAGGCTGAGGAAGGAAACCATCACAGGGGCTCTGCTCCAAGGGTAAATCTCAGATGGCATCGATCTGAAATTCTCTTTGTCATGCTGGGGAGGAAAAATAAGCTTTTAAAAAACACCAACCACCAAATCTGACGCCATCCTGGGTGCAATTAGCCCCAACCTTAATCTGTCAGAGCCGTGAGATCATACAGGTTGCATGAATGCTAATAAGCATTTGATATTTGTACAAGCTTTCTGGGGATGAATAATTCAATTGACTTCATCCATTAAATTTCCCCTATTAAGCTTTCAAGCCGTGGCTGGGTTTTAATGGCTGGGGCCACCTCATCCTCCAGACGAGGGGGCTTAATTAGGAATTTTAGCACACCTTGACAGAGCCACAGGAGCTGAAATCTCTGTGGCTCTGGGTTTTGAGCAGCTCGTGTCTCTCTGCTGGAACCCTGCTGAGCCCCTGGAATAACTCCAGCTCACACCAGGTGAGTGCTCCATCCTCTTTCCAGCCTGATGGGGCTGCCACAGGCTGGTTTAGCCCTTTCCATGGGTTAGACCCTCTCTGGAGGTTGGGAAAGTGCTGAGGGGCTGCTTGGGGTGAGGGATGTGCAGTGGCACTGAGGCACTCCCTGGAGTTTGACACCACTTGATGATTCTTTGGGTCCCCTCCAACTCGGGATATTCTATAATTCCAGGATTCCCTGGAGTTCACTGGTGTCACCAGGAGTGTTCCACACCCAGCTTGGGCTGCTCCTCATGCCAGGACCCTTCACTTGTGCCCCTCACTTGTAGGTCGGTGTGGGGTTGGTTGGTTCCAGCTGGGGATGTTGGGCCATCCAGTGAAAAATAAATCTGTTCACCATGAAAGGGAGAAAATGCCAATGACCCTCGTTAAGTCACCCCGCAGGGAAGAGCCAGATTAATGATTTGAGTGTTTGATTGAAGTCCCCTGGAGCAGCTTATTCTGATTCTGCTTTGCCCCACGTGGAGGCACAAGCTGCTGAGGGCCCGTGGCCGTGTCTGCAGGGTCTGTTGGATGCATGGAAAGCAGCGTTCCCACCTGAGTTATTCCCAAAAAAATGCAGTCACCTCTGGACAACAAGCAGGACAGCTCCATGCCTGGCAGGAGAAGGAGCTTGTTTACCCTCCCCTCTTCTCCCTGCTTTTATTCCTTGTGTCCTTATCAAATCCAACTGTCCTGCTGGGCACATCTCCCCGGGTCTTCCTCACCCTCTCCCCTCCCTACCTCCATGCCAATTTATTCTGACTGGCTCATTAATTAGTTTTGCTCGTTAACCGAAAGAAATCTCGCCTATGATAATGAGTTCCAATACAAATTAATTCTTCAGGGAAGACCAGGCTCTTCACAGCTCCTTGGCAGCGGCAGTGTCCTTACCCAGCAGGACCCCTGGCACGGGGCTGGCGGCCACATGGACACAGGGATCATCCTTGGAAGTGTCCAAGGACAGGTTGGACAGCAAGCTGGCAGAGTGGAAGCTGTCCTTGCCCATAGCAGGGGGAGGAATAGGATGAGCTTTAAGGTCCTTTCCAGCATAACCCATTCTGGGCTTCAGCCACGTCACACAAAACCCACCTTGGCTTCAGCCAGGTGCCTTCCCACCACGCTCAGCCTCCAGGGAAATCTATTCAGCAGGAATTACGGCAGGAATATCCCCCTCTGCGTGCTGCTGTGAGATCCCATTCCTTCCCTGCTTGATTTGAGCGGCAGGAGCAAAAGGCAGGGAAGACAAAGGGCAGGGAAGACAAAGGGCAGGGAAGCTCCCTGCAGCCTCCTGGCAGGCAGGGATGAGTCAAGGCTGTGCAAACAACTCTAAAAATACAAACGCTTTATTGCACATTAATGACACCGTCAGATGTGTTTCACTGGCCATTTACCAGGTGTCGATCATAAATATTTGGGATTTGAAATAAACTTCTGTGCTGTGCCGCTGTGGGGGTGTTTGTGCCTCTCCCACTTTCCCTGGATCAGCCCTGGGGATTGAGCAGGGAACGGAGACAAAGGAGCTGCTCCTGCTCCCTCCCTGCAGCACCAGGTGTCTTTCCAAGCTCTTTTCCAGGGATCTGCTGCTCCTACTGCGATTGCAGAGGATGAGCCCACAGGTATCCCCCGCTGGCTGCCCAGGAGCAGGAGAGCCCCTGCCTGCTCTCCCCAGGGCTCATCCAGAGGCAATTCCAGGGAAAACCCAGGGAAAAGCCTCACCACAACTCTCCAGCCTCCCTGGGAGCCCCTGGACCTGGAGCCAGGCAGTCTGGGCAGGTCAGGGAAGCTCCCAGGAACACAGCTCCCAGCAGTTTGGATTTTTCCAGCCCCTGGCTCTTCCTGGGGATGAAGCAAACAGAATTCCCTCTGCTGTGTGACACGCCTCCTGCACAGAGGTCAGTGCTTAAGGGACACTGGGAATGGGTCTCCAGGAGCTGGGATCCAACCTGGAAGAGGTGACAGGTCAGTGCTCAGCGTGCCCTTCCTCCCTGTGAGGGTGACTGTGGCTCCAGACAGCCCAGGGAGGGGTCCCGTGAGCCCCATCACAAATCACAGGATCAGAACAAGTCCCGGAGAAGAGGAGAGTGTTTTAAACGTCCAGGAGAAACAGCAGCATTGCCAAATAACACCCGTGGGGTCACCATCCTCCACGAGCCTTCCTCATGCATGGCAATCAAACTCTCTGATGGAGCATTAATTAAGTTTTCCAGCAGGATAAAACCACTTCCTAGCTTGGGATTTCACTCTGCTCACAAAGATTTTAAAAAAAATACAGCTAATTAAAACAAGGCTGGCATGCGAAGAAGGGAAGAATAAAAGGTCTTGTTATGGCTGGGAGGGGACAGAGTCCCTCCAGACGCAGGTACAGATGACTCATGGCTGCTGAATAACCCCCCTGCTGCCTCTCTGCCATGGGGAAGGTCTCCTAGTGTTGGGAGAACTCCTCCAGCAGCTGTATATCACCTCCCAGGCAACAAAAATGTCCTGAAATTGGCTCCAGGGTAGCTGGTAGCCAAGTGCAGTGTTAATTAAACAGCCTCACTGGCTGCTCCAGACAGCTGCTCCAGAACTGCTCTACCTCCCCCCCAAGCCCTGATGATTTCTCAGTTCAAATGAATTCTTTTCCCTGAAGCATCTCTGAAGGGCTGTGGAGAAGGGATAACATTTCAGGCATTCCCTCCCCTCCCTCCTGCTTTCCTGTCCCCTTCCTCTGTCAGCCAGATTTGTTTGGCCTGAAAAACCGAGTCGAAACAGGTATTGACAGAGAACACATCCACTGAATTCTGGAAGGGCTTCCTTCACTCCTCCCACCCTTCCCCAGAGGGTGTGGCAGCAATCAGCCAGCCCAAAAAATTCCTCAGGGAGAGGGGAACGTGGCCTGGGGTGCAGAAAGGAGGCGAAGGGATGAAGCACAGCAGGCTGGGGAGTCTCCATGGCGCTGACGTGTGCGTGGGCAGCAAATTTCCTTGTGTGAGCAGCAACACAGCCACGGCCCCCATGGGCCAGCACCGTGTCACCAGTCCAGAACTTGTGGCATTTCATCTTCTTTTTTCTGTTTGAGACGGGATTAATTGCACGAGAGACATTGTTTCGTGTTTGGACTCAGATGTTATTAATTCTTATCTATAGTACAGGCTCACAAGCTGTGAGCTCTGGCTAACAAAGTGAAAAATGGCTCTGTCTCTATCTCTCTGCAAGGCTTTTTAAGAACAAACTGTTCAATTATGAAATGACGCCTAAATTATTTTTACTTTTAACTCAATAACCAAGCACCCATGGTCCGCAATGTGGACTTCTCTACCCAATTATAAAATACCACCCGAACCTATGAAGAAGAAGGAGAAAAAGAAGGACTCAGCCTATGCCCTAAATCCTCCATCTTGCTTTACATATATTACTATATTCTGAACCCTTTAACTCTGATTTTTCCACCCTGTGATATCACACACTTCTATCCAAACCCCACACCCACAATCCCAGTGCTGTCACTCGATTTTGGGAGCCTTTTCCACGGCCTCAGGTCAATGCAGTGTTTGCTTGGGGGGGTCAGTGCCTGTGAGCACAGAAAGTCTGGAATTCTCAGTGCCCGGGGCTCCAACAAGAACTGTGAGCACAGAAAGTCTGGAATTCTCAGTGCCCAGGGCTCCAACAAGAGCTGTGAGCACAGAAAGTCTG